>CM045462.1:23050850-23543350 GCA_024666655.1 Dascyllus trimaculatus | reverse complement strand
CTAAACAAGTTTCAGGAATAGGAACCTCGATAGATGAACACTTCTGTTTTTAATCACACATGCAACAAAAAAAATGCAGTAAACCCAAATTATACAAGCTGGAGATGCAACTTATACTTATTTTCTGCTATGTAATCAATAAAATTAAAAAATAAGATGAGAAAAATGAAAAAAAAAAGAGACAATCGCACATTCCTAAAGCTAGTAGGTTGTTTAAAAAGCCTCAAAATACAAATATATTCAGTTCAGGATCACAGAAAAGCAAAAATACAAGTAAATCTGCATAAAAAAGCTGCTATAAGTTGTTATTTTACTCATTATTATGGCTTCAGTTCTTCTCCTAGAGCTTCAAACATGTTTGATACTCATCTAAATGACGTGCAGGTTGGTCATTTAATTCATTTTCTAGTTGGCTGACATATAAAATTCAAATTTTAACTGATTCCAGCATCTTAAATGTGAAGATTTGAGGCTTTTCATGTATAAATCTGGGTTTGGGAGTGTTGATCTGACAGTTTTATTTACTACTTGAGACTTTTAGGTACAAGTTTGACGCAACCAAACACACCTACATGGTTTTTTGTGTTTAAAAGTGAATAAACTGCGTTATAAATCATAATTTTGTTCAATTTTTACGCTATTTTACAACAACAAGAGTCTTTCCATGTGAGAATAACATAAAAAAAACATTATCTGAGGCTGTAGGCTGCAAGTTAGAAGGAACCAGATGCACCTACATGGTTGGTTTTTGTGTTAAAAGTACATAAATTGTGTTATGAATTCAAATTTCGATTACTTTTTTTAACTAAGCTACAGTATCAGGTGGCACTACAGCAGCAAATACAGTCAAATATAATGGAAATGTGGCACCAGCTACTCGCTTGTATCTTCTATCAGCATAGACTCCCAAACTTTTGTCAACTCCAGCATCTCAAATGTGAAGATTTGCAGCTTTTCTTTGTCTTAAATCATTGAATTATTGAACGACGTTGGGTTTTGGAGCTTTGATCTGATAAAACAAAAGTCTCTCTCCAGGTAAGAACAGCTGAAAAACACTAATTGAGACTTTGGGCTGCAAATTTAAAGAATCCAAACGCACCTATGTGGGGTTTTGGAGTTGAAAAGTGGATAAATTGTGCTATAAATTCAATTTTTATTTAACTTTTTCACTATTTTACAATGTCAGGTGGGACTACAGCAGCATATGTGGTCAACTGGAAGGAATAAATGAGAGAATAACCACAAAAAACACTCAGCTAAGAAGAAACCAAACACCTAGATGGGTTTTAGTGTT
Organism: Dascyllus trimaculatus; assembly: GCA_024666655.1. Classification (NCBI taxonomy): domain Eukaryota; kingdom Metazoa; phylum Chordata; class Actinopteri; family Pomacentridae; genus Dascyllus; species Dascyllus trimaculatus. Next base: position 23,542,056 of record CM045462.1, on the reverse strand, counting down.
AGAAAGTGAATAAAATGTGCTACAAATTCAAATTTCATTTAACTTTTAAACTATTTTACAATAACGGGCGGCACTACAGCAGCATATACAGTCAAATACAGTAACAAAATGACATGTATTTTACATCACTGGTTCTCAAATTACTGTCAATTTAAGTATCTGGATTTTAAAACATGACATAGATGAATAATTTTGGGTTTTGTAGTGTTAATCTGATAAAAGAAGAGTCTCTCCAGCAAAGAATAACTAGAAGAAACACCTACATGGTCGTTTATAGTGTTGAAATGTGGGTAAAATGTGATAAATTCAGATTTAATTTACTTTTTTCAATGTGAAATGGCACCAAAGTAGCACAAACATTCAAATTAAATGAAAAAAATGACATGTATTTTACAGCATGGGCTCCCAAACTATTATCAAGTCCAGCATCTGAGTCTGAAATCACATTGAGAGGAAACCAAACCCACATACATGGTTGTTTTTAGTGTTAAAAAATGACTAAAATGTGATAAATCCATATTTTTTTCCCACTTTTTAACTATTCTTTGATATCAGATGGCACCACAGCAGCACGAATACTCAAATAAAATGAAAAAATGGCTTCAGTTACAAACTTTTTAACCCCCTAAACGCCTCCAAAAGCACACAAACACAGCAACAACACAACAGCCTGACGATCATAATATCATTTTACAGTAATTTAACATCTTCTAGTCAAACTAAACTATGAATAAACTGCAGCTCTGAGTAAACATACAGCAAGTAGGAGCAGCAGGCTTGTAGGTTTTACAACTTCTCTGAGAATTACGGCTCAAATATGTCACTTCTAATGATTTTAAAACGTCATTTGTGTCTTTTGGAGCCACATCACCTTCTGTGAATCGAACTTCCATTGAGAATAACTGGAAAAAAACACCTGAGAACGAACCAAACCCACCTACATAGACGCCATCTGTGTTGAAAAGTAAATAAAATGTGATAAATTCAGATTTTTTTTTCACTTTTGAACCATTTTGCAGTATGAGACGGCACCACAGCAGCACAAACACTCAAAATAAATGAAAAACTGGCTTCAGTTACTGTAAAGTCTCTTATTTTGAAGGACGTGTTTCTCATGACACAGTTTGCTTTCAGTAGCAGGATATTTAGTGGTGGTGACACCAGTAGCGGCCCACTGTTAACCTCTAGATTTGGTTCTGCCAGCTTATAGGAGAAATTTATGCTAAAATGTACCAAAAATGAACCAAAATGTGCTCAGAATCTGTCAAAATGGGCCAAAATATGCCCCAAACTTGGGAAAAGCGTCCAAATATACCAAAATTCGGAGAAAAATAAGCCAAAATTTTACAAAATTGTATGAAACTGTGTTGAGACTCCACCCAAATACACCTTAATGTGTTAACATGAACAGCAAACTTCAATAATTTGGGTCGCAACCATCATTAATAGAGACATAGTGGGTCCTGAGGCTGGACCAGCTGAGAACCACTGTTTTAGAGCCACGTGTGATGCTTAAAGAGGAACCTGAACACATCACCTTCTGTTTCCATTATTTTCTGCCATTTCACCTGATCAATAGATGAATCGATCATGAAAGTATTGCTGGCTGCTCTCCCACTGTGGCTGGAATCACATCAGCACCAGAGCTGTGACTAGAACACTAACAGCAACCTGAGCAGGGAGGCTGACTGTGTTTTTGCAGCTGTTTGGGTCACAGCAGCCTCCATGGTGGCACAATGGCATGTCAACAGGGTGGGAACCGATCAGGCGGCTGGAGGATGCTGATCTGCAGAAGCCCACCTGCTCTTTAAAGCTGCTCTGGACTTGATGCTGCAGAGGCTCCTGCTCAGGCCTGCAGGGAGCATCCTCTGGGCACAATGACACAGCACACCCACTAATGCAAAGTTTGCAGCGTCCTACCTGGGGATGCAGTTCGGGGAGGATCCGTCGATCTCCCAGGTGGCGAACAGGTTCATGGGCACCGGTCTGTTGAGCGCCCCGCCGCCGGGGAAGCTCAGCCGGCCGCTTCTCTCCGCCATGGTCCGAGGCTGGGACTGTCCGACACCGAGGTTTGGAAGCAGCAGCAGCAGCAGCAGCAGCGCACCGGTGCGGCTCTTCTCCGGGTGTCTGGGCGTGAATCCGTGCAAGAGGAAGAATCACGTTAAAGCGGCGGAGGACGAGCTCATTTCTCCGTCCAAAGGGAGCCGGTGTGGTTCCTCCGTGCCAGGGGAGGGACTGCAGCGGAGCGGCAGGACGGAGCGGACCGACCGCGGAGCTTGTTGTGCCCACCACGCTGCTCCGGAGGTATGGAGGGCGATTAGTGCCGCACAGAAGGAGAAAGAGGAGGAGCAGCTTTATCTGTTAATCAGTGCCTCACACTGGTTAGGCATAACATTATGACCACCTCCCTAATGCTGTGTTGGACTCCCTTACGTGCTCTAAAATGCTCTGAACCATTGGGCATGGACAAGAGGACCTCTATGGGGTCTGGAACCAGGACGTTGGCACTGGATCCTTTGGGTACTCTGGCTTGTGCAGTGGGGCCTCTGTCAATCAAACTTGTTCCACTGCATCCTGTTGATGCTTGATCACAATGGGGTGTAGGAAGTTTGGAGGTTAAATCAACATGTTGGGCCATTGTCATGTTCCTCAACATGTTCCTGATTGTTTGATGTTGTTTCCATGTGGTGGGGTGCATTTTCCTCCAGTGACATTTGGGATTTTCATTTGCATTAAAGAGTGTGTTTGTTGTGGGACAATGTTTATTTGGGTGTCTAAGTCTCATCAACATGGATGTCAAAATCCAAGGTTTTCCATCAGAACACCTCATAGTACCAATATGATCAATGTCATTCACTTCACCTGTCAGTGGTCATAATGTTGTGGCTGACTGATGTATGAAGCACTGATCAAAATACAATAAAACACAGATAAAACACACTTATGGTGCATGTCCACATGCGCATTTTGGTCACATGACAGGTGCTTTACCTTCAATCCTGCAGAGGCGTCGAACCAACATGTTAGCTCGGTTGCAAACTTTCTCTTTTCTTCTGAATATGGTTCAGTGAAAAAGTATTTCTGAAAACATTTAATGGTAGAACTGAGCTATGCAGTTGGTGAATCTGTCCTCATTTTAGTTCAACAACAGCTACTTTAGAAGTTTTACAAAAGTTTCGCGAGGTCGTCGGACCTCCGATCCCCCAAGCCTCATTTGCTTAAAGTTGAGGTCAAGGTTACTTTATTCAAATGAGGCGCAGGCACCTAGTGGGAGACGCTACCAGAAGGCAGTGCGAGGCGTTTCACTTAGACAGCAAAAGGAAAGCATTAAACTGAAGGATCCTGTCGACACATACTAATACTCTTGATACCACTGTAATAACTTTGGATGGTAAATATGAAACCAGCAGAAAGTTAGTAGACATTGTAAAAAAATAAATAAATAAACTTAATTTAAAAAAAAAAATAAAAATCATAGTAATATTCTTGTAGGTAGTATGCCAAAAAAAGTAAAATAACCATAAATAAATAAAAATAGAGCAATTTTCCCAAATAAAATACACATTTTAAGCCTAATTTTAAGGAGACTATACAGCCGGATTCGCCTATAATGCTAATGCTACCTGCTAAGACACTACTACTTTATTGTCACAAATACGTTTTTACAGCACTGTGAAATGTTGTTTTCGCATATCCCAGTTGGGGTCAGAGCACAGGGTCAGCCATGATGCGGTGCCCCTGGAGCAGGAAGGTTAGGGGCCTTGCTCAAGGGCCCAACAATGGCTGCATTGGGGTTCAATCCTCTGACCTTCTGATCAGAGACTTAACCATTGCACCACCATTGCCCGAAGTGTTGCAGAAGTAAGAAACCCTCATCCTAAAGCTCACTGACAGTAATGTATGCTACTAATTTTTGGAACCAGACATATAACTTGGCATTGAAAACAAAACTTAAACTGATAGAGGAAACATTGGAGATGAAATATTTGTATAAAAAATACTATTTATCTGTATTAAAAATACAGACATGAAGAAAAATCCAAGGATTCTCATAAAACTACTATAATATTTGGCACTGACATAATGAATAAAAACAAATCATTTTTGTATTTTTATGAGAATCCTTGGATTTTTCTTCATGTCTGTATTTTTACAGTGACTTTTGTTGAGCTGCCAGTATTTTTTCAGTGTTGCTGATTTCACTTGTGCCAGCTGACACATATTATTTACATGTATTTTGCAAACCAAGGAGCTGAGGATCCTTCTCCTCAATCTGCAGGTCAATTCCAGTGTTTTGCTTTTCAGTTCAGGTTTTAATGCCAAATGTTATTCTGACACCAAACTGTTTTCCATTATTCTTCCCCCTTAGTAATTTCCTCACTTCAAATATTTGAAAAAAAAGTCTAATATTGCCATTTAACTTTATATTTATATTTTTACCAGCATTTAACGAACACAATTTTTTCTAAGTTCCCATCATTAATCCACCTTTAGTCATGCATTAGGGGAAAAAAGCAGATCTTTCTCATAGTGGCACTAATTTCCTTCTGTACTGTGTCACTTTATTTTGAATGGCACCACTCACACCAGGGCACTAACCACCCCTCATACACTCTCCAGAACATACGTCACCGGGCTTCCAGCTGCACCAGCAGGTAAAAAGTGTCACCTGGATGTGATCAAAGGATGAAAATGAAAGTGTTTGTTCTGCAGTGGGATGAGTCATGTGATCGATATGTATATCAGATTATACAGGGCAGCGTTTACTGCAAGTGGAGCAACACTGCAGTACTTTATACAGAGTTAGATGGTATAATTCAGCCTTGAGATACACATATTTAGTCTTTTTGAGGGGATTTTTCTCTAATCTTTGATCTTGTTGTGAGGTCTTGGATGATTATAGTCAGTTAAATGGAACCATGTGAGAAGTTTCACAAGGAAAATTACTTTTTGTCTCTCCTCTATTTCAAAGATTGTCAACTGGACAGTGTTTTTTGTGTGTTTTATGAGCGTACCATTAGTCGTTATCATAAAAAATTCTTAGTTTAATTGAAAAGCAGTGGCTGCAAATGTCAAATCAATATATTTTAGTAAAAAGTATGCAAATATTTTCTGCTGAAATGATAAAATTGAAGTGTAAAGTAGCAGAAAATGGAAATATTTGCTTATAGATGTGCTTCGGTTCAGTACTTGAGTTAGTTACTGCTAATAAAATGTCATATTCTTGCAGAAAGATGTGTTGGAAATAACTCAATCTGCTTATTTTAATTTTTTTTTTCACTTGTACCCACCTATACTAGGAGCCACCTTTCATCTTTCGCTAACAGTGCCCATTTGCTGCTTTTGAGCAAGCCACCTCTTTATAATTATCACTGTTAAATGGTGTAAACGGATCATTTACTCATATTTTTGTGCATCATTCCTCGTTGCTGTAAATGTAAATTTAGTACAAGCAGGTGCTGCCACCATGTGGTGATCCTGAACAGTGCGGGTGAAGCTGAATATAATTAAATGTTTAGTTTTAGACCAAAGAATCATGTTTTAATCGAGTGTTTTGAAGAGTGTCAGATCATCTTTAAAGGCTGCAGGGTCACTTTAAGGATTAGTTTGAGCTGCTGGATTATCTATCACCATATTAATCCACATGTTGTTAGTGTAAGTGGTTTTTTGTCAATGGGTGCTGCTCTCTCCTCTGTAAACCCTCTGTAGTGAACGTTGTTTACACTTTATAATTAGCTTATATCCTCCCATTCAAGTGTTTTAATATGATTGAAATCAATAAATATAGTAAATATAATTTTATCTGTCAGTAATCGTCAGTGTTTGTTGACATGACCCCTTTATAGAGACAGGCAGGTGTTCGGTTTATCAGATTCTCTCAGGTAACTTTATAGTGACTCCAGAGTTCAGAGGTCAGTCAGTGGATCTGAACAGGACTCAGAGAGACTAAGACACTTAAAATGGCAACAAAGATACAAAGTAGCCTGAGAGAAACACAAAATTACCACAGACACAAAACAAAGACGCACAAAATGGCAACAAAGACATAAAAGGACCACAAATAGACGAAACAGCCTGAGACACACAAAACAGCAACAAAGAAACAAAATTACCACAGACACAAAACAAAGACACACAAAATGGCAACAAAGACAAAAAAATTAACACAGAAACACAAAACAAAGACACACAAAATAGCAACAAACAAATAAAATTACCACAGAGACACAAAACAAAGACACACAAAATGGCACCAAACTAACAAAATTACCACAGAGACACAAAACAAAGACACACAAAACGGCAACAAAGAAACAAAATTACCAGAGACACAAAACAAAGACACAAAATGACGACAAAGACACAAAATTACCACAGAGACACAAAACAAAGACACACAAAATGGCAACAAAGAATCAAAATTACCAGAGACACAAAACAAAGACACACAAAATGACGACAAAGACACAAAATTACCACAGAGACACAAAACAAAGACACACAAAATGGCAACAAACAAACAAAATTACCACAGAGACACAAAACAAAGACACACAAAATGACGACAAAGACACAACGCAGCCCGAGAGAAACACAAAATTACTAAAGACACACAAAGTTCCCAAAGACACAAACTTGCAGCAAAAGCACATAAAAAATAACAACAAAGACACAATACAGCCTGAGAAACACACAAAGAGAAACAAAACAGCAACAAAGACACAAAACAGTCTTTAAAAAAATGACAGCAAAGACCACCACAGACACACACTAGCAACAAAAACGCACAAAATGACAACAAAGGCACAACACAGCCTGAGAGACGCACAAAATTACCAGAGAAACAGTTACAAAATGACCACAAAGACACAGAACAGCCTGAGAGAAACACAAAATAACCACAAGGACGAATGAAATGACGGCAAAGTAACACAAAAAGGCCACAAAGACTCGCTGAACATTTACGAAGACACACAAAACGGCCATAAACATGCATAAAGTGATGCAGAAAAACACGCAGAATGACCACATATGTGCATAAAATGACCACAAAACTGGATGAAACGACAACAGAGAGAGAAAAAAGCAAGATAAATGTGTATAAAGTGACTGCAGAGACATAACAACCACAAAACAAACCACCTTTAGAATCACATGACAGTATTCCAGTGAGTTGACTCTGATGCATCCATTCCAAAGAGGAACGTAAAAAGTGAAGAGCAGCGTTTCTCCCTTTAGTCAGGAAATTAAAAATCCAATAGTTTTCCAGAATTATAACTCTTCTATGTAAGAATTCACCAGAGTCCCTGCATATATGGAGGTTTCATCAGTCCTGGATATTAAAAGATATTAAAAGTCAGCTCTTATGTTTAATTAGAGACATTCTACAGACCAAACCCAGAATATTCAGTATCTAGTGAAACAGAAACACACATTTTCACGCAGCGTTTAAAATCAAACATGTTTATTCGTGGTTCAACCTGACATTCGTGTACATTTGCGCTGAAATCACTGCAGGACAGAATGACGTCAACAGATTTGTGAACTGCAGAGACTTTAAATCATTAATTCATGAGCATCTCTTGACCCACAAAGTATCATCTAAAAAAAAAAAAAGACGTACAATACTAAACAAGAAAAAAACAAATCACGATATGCCGCGGTTGTTTTATTAGTATCAAATTAAGAAATTGAAGAAAGATGCTTTTAGATCCTCGACACAGACTGGAGGAAACGTGAGTACTAAAAAAAAAAAAAAATCAGAAACACAAGATTAAATTTAAAAAAAAGACTAATGCCAGATTCAGAAGTCATGACTCAGGTCGAACTAAATCACCAGCTGAGATGCTTTTTTTTCTGTTCACATATCAGGGCAGTGAATGCAACACGTGTAGAAGCGCCTCATCGGAAGCGTAATCACAGTTTCACGACAACGCCAGGAGCTCGCAGTACGAACCAAAAAAAAAAGAGAAAAAAAACCCAAATTCATCGACATTTTTAATGATCTCGTTCCCTCGAAGCACGGAGGAGTGGATGGAATCAAAAAACACAGCAGACGGCTACAAACAGACTCCAGTAGCATCACTGATTAGTATTTCATCGAGATATGAACGGGCTCTAGAAAGATGGAAATGTTTGAATCAAAACAAAAAAAAAACCTCTTCTGTGGAAGCACATCAAAAAAAAACTAAGAATTACAGAGAAACACAAACCAAAGCCAAATGTGTGCACATTAAAGACCGACGGTTTGTAAAAGTCAAAATTCTCCCCTTCATGAAAAAGAAAAGAAAACAATAAACCTCACACTCCATCACTGAGGCCCGTGGTGAGCAGCTATCAGTCTCTTTTACGGCCTGCGGGGGTTTCAGTGTTTGCTGTCGGCTGAGGCGGAGCGGGAACGCGAGCGGGACCGGGAGCGAGAGCGGGATCGTGAGCGGGACTGTTTGTCTTGAGCCGGGGCCGGAGAACGTGAGCGAGACCTGGAGACGGACTTGGAGCGGGACTTGGAGCGAGACTTGGACCTGGAGGGGGACCTGCCGCCGGCCTTCCCGCCTCCGGACGTCTTCTTCTCGGGGGTCCGGCTGATGGATCTGGAGCGGCTCCTGGAGCGGTTGCGGCTCCTGGATCGACTCTTGGAGCGGGAGTAGCTGCGAGAGCGGGAGCGGCTCTTGCTGTGACTGTAGAGAAAAACAGACATTACATTTAGTTTAAGACGACAAAACAGGAACGTCACAACGTTACCACGACGACAAGACTGGACTGTTAAAGTCAGAGTTTTAAATTGCAGTGGAGGCACAGTTCTGCTCTGTTGCTACAAAGTATGTTGGGTTCTGTTTGCTTCATTTTGAGCTTCCTGTTCCAAACAATTAGTCGAAACTCTAACGTGATTTCCACCTTGAACACTTCACCTGTACATCAGTTGTTGTGAGCTGTGACATACTCGCCGGTTTAGCCTCGACAGTCTAAAGCCCTATTCTCACGGGATAAGTATAACCTGGGGACCTATTGCAATTTGTAATCACTGCTGATGTCGTCAGTGATGTTAATCCCGTTAGAATCGGCCATGTCGGTAATTTGGAAAGTAAAAATTCCCTCGCAATTTACCTGCTATATTTTGCTGAACTCCGATGTCCTGGGATAATTTTAATCCCGTGAGAATACGCATCTCGGTGATTTGGCCAGAAATCGCTGGGACCACACAGGCATTTAGGCGGTTTTTGTTTACTAGACGCATTTTTATTAATTTTTTAGTGAATAATGGAGGCCGCGTTGGAGTGTTCAGAGGAGCTTTTAGGTGACGGGCCGGTAAGAGCTTATCGGCCCGTCACGTACGGGAAAAAAAGACAAGGCTGAAAAGAAGGAGCAAATTCACCTCCAAATGGTGGATCACCAGCCTGACGGTGTGTGGTAGAAATAATGTTTTCTATTATTGGTTATTTTCAAGCAGTGGCTGCATCAGTGAACGTCATTCTCCGACTCGACTAATAAAGTGTGCAACCCAGCAAACCCGAAGTTAACGTAAAATATAATACTGCCGATTCTAAAACTGCTGCTGTTAGTTACTGCTGTACTTCTGTTTCCACTGTTATTTTTCCAATCAAGCCGTGGGGAAAAGCAAAAGCTAAAAAAAAAAACAACAAAAAAACAAAACAAAAACAAAGTGAGCGCTGAGCGGATGTTACGCAATACGTAACGCGCTGACATCATCCAGGGGAAGTCGGTAAAATCTTGGGGAAAAGCTGACTTTGGTTATCCTGTGAGAATGGGACACATAAAAAGCTGACGTAGGGGGGTAATTTATTTATTACACGGGGTCCCCTGGTAATACTTATCCCGTGAGAATAGGGCTTAAGACACTCGTTTCTAAAAACCCTCTGAACCCCAAGACCATATGGGTGAGTTTAAATGGTATGTTATGTTTATTTAAGTCAACAAAATGACACCATTTATCACAGAAACTTTAAAAACAGAACAAATCCTCACATTTAAACTTTCAGACGGACTATTTGAAAGTGATTTTGATTCCATTTCACAATCTTAAGAACATTTTAGGCTACATTTCATTCTATGCCTCATTGGTGGCCCCAGATCTTATAAAAACTAAATATTCTGCGCTCCTCGGTGCAACCCATCATTCACTCAGCTGCAATCAAAAGTCACGTCACAAAAATTCGGGGAGTTTTCAGGGGATTATTTCAGGTATTGGCAACACCTGTGGGCACTTAAAAAGGAGCTGTACATGTTAAGTCTGGGTTTTTTCAACTTTTGTACAATAAATAAAGAAATTCACCTTTCATTTTGTCTTTCTTTTGAACATTTATGGCATTCTACTTTTGCTACACGGCACAAAAAGGCACTCCATTATCTTAGGGATGTTCCCAACTAGTAATTTACCTGTGAATGAAATTTAGACGAAGCAGCTCGTCTTAAAGTAAGGAAAGGCTGGGAAAGCTATCAAATCTATAATTGCGTTTATGCCTTTTGTTCACACACAAATGCAGTTTTAGCTCACTGAAACTCTTGGAAAACTCCAGAAGCTCCATTTACAGTGTGGCGATACGGGAAAAATGAATTTTTGACATCAAGAGCGTGTGACATTGTCTCCTTCGTCTGCCTGAGGCAAGTTTGTGCGCAGGCAGCCTCGACCATAATGGTGCTGGTGCTGAAACTGCACACAAAAGGTTGCTATTCCACTATAGATGATCCATTCTTCCCAAAGGTGCTATTGCTGGTAGCCTTCTGAAACCAGTAATAGCTTTTTATCAGGCTTCTGATTTGCCAACATGGCTTTAGGGTTAGTTTGATTTCACCGCCTGTTGATGCGACTCTTCAGTTGTGTTTTCAAGTGGACTGAAACTGGCAGCAGGATGAAAACTAGCTTCGGTAAAAATATTATTCCTTATTAATCATCACTTAACAGACTTACTGTGTCATTTCTTGCTTAATCTTTGACAGAGCTAAGCTAGCTGTTTCCACCCATTCCCAGTCTTTATGCTAAGCTAACTGCCTGCAGGAACTCGCTTCCTATTTTAAGTACCGCCATAAGCCTGGTATCAAGTTTCTAATTACATTTTCCCCAGTAAATAAGGAAATCTACTCCTTTAACCGCCTCCATCTGCTACAAGATTACTGTGAGGAGCGACACTTGCATTACATAAAAAGGTAAAAATAACTCGCCTCCTGCTGTCTTCGAAGATCTTCAGCTTGCGTCCGTTCAGCTCTGTCCCATCGAGCTTGGAGATGGCGTTCTTCATGTCACTGCGGGATGCAAACTCAACCACCCTGCATTCAACGAGGAATATTAATCAGCACCGAAGACAAACACTGAATGGGAGGTTTAAGCCGACGGAACAGCGACTCACCCTTCGTTTTTGTTGGGTCTGTGAGCGTCCACAAAGGTAACTTCACCTGCTTTTCTCATCAGGTCTTTCAGGTCCTATGTTAAAAGCATAAGGTGGGATTAGTGACGGCGAGCGGCGCATGAGGTGTCAGTGAGACCCTTTATCAGACCTGTAGGGGGAGAAATGAGCAGGCAGCAAGAAACCAGCACACACAGAAACTTGGGTTATCTAAGTCACTTTGAGATAAAGCTCCCATTTCAGTGGAGGCCATGTAAACAAAAGAGCCACAGAAAATGCTTTGTGAGGGGGGGGGACAAGTGTTGTTTTTTTTGTTTGTTTACATTTGCATTAATTGACTGTAGGAATTTAGTTTCTGTAGCCTTTCGGGAAAACAACCAAATTCAACGCCAAAGTGAGACGCCTGGCAAGTATCAGTTTGATTTTCAGGGTATTTAAGGTAAAAGTGAATCAGTTCTGTATGCCAGCTAATAGGAGATTTAACTGTGCGAGTATGTGAGATAAATCTGTGTATCTGTTGGATGATTTTAAGACTGTGGGGCCAAAACCTGATGTCTAATTCCTTCTTTTCTTTTTTTGTTTGGCTCAGCAGAGGTAAACTGTTTACATGATTCCCCTTTGAGACTGTAACTCTACACCCCGTTACCACCCGACCCTGAACAAACCCAATCACATGAGTTTTATGCTACTTACCGCTCCATACCCAGGAAGATATTAGCATAGAGCCACTTGTCCAAATAGCAAATGGGAACCAATGCAGTGTTAAGCCCTTGAGAAACGCCCTCGGCCTTGACCCAGCATCCGGCCTCCACAAGTAAGGAACCACCAGAGAGCAAGTAGGGGGAGGGGTGTGCGCCCCACTCAACACCCCCCCAGCTCCATCAGCAACAGAAAAAGACCCAAATGGGAGAGTGTAGGGACCGTGGATTTGAGGGGGGTTACAGCAGTCGGGGATGCCAGCCCACAGAACCTCCAGACTGTGGCTACGGACCTCCTAAGGCTACCGTATCCTGCGCTAGACCACTTTCACCCGCTACGGGGCCCAGCCAAGACTTTAGACCGGCGGCAACTGCGTGTAAGGAGAGGCACCAAATGGACACTATTCAGAAAAAAAACAACCAGCAGAGGGCGCTACACACTTCTGACACCCCTGTGGAGGGTGTTCATTCAACCTCTGATATGAGGGAAACCATATCAGAGCAGCTGCTAAGAAACAGTTAAACGTTTTGGTTAACATGTGCTTTTTTTGTCTGGGAAAAACTGGTGGTAAAGTAAAAAAAGAAAGAAAAAGAACTGGGGGCTTTTTTTATCGTAATGAGCCAATTTACTAATGAGAACAATTTTTTTTTTGTAAGAAAATATTATCTGACTTAAACCAAATTGACCCGTGCGATAAAATAAAAGCTGCTTCATTACAAAACATGTCATAAGAAGATGGTACATATAATTTTTATAAGCTTGTGTTGTGAGAAAGATAATCCTGTCATCTCTTACCTGCCAGCTAATCCGTGAGGAGAGGTTCTCTACAATGAGCCTGTGGTCGGTTCGCACAGGAGGGCCGTACCTGCACAGGTAAGAAAAGGAGAAAAAACGTTAACAACACGTGGCAATGGGGAGGCTGCAAATAGACCAGAATCAAACCGGAACAGCCTCAGTGTTCAATGGAAGCTGCAAAATTCCACCTGGATTTATTCTCACAGGAGTTTCTCTACACGTTCACAGCTCTAATATTTATTCTCCGTCTGCCTGAGAGCCGTGTCAATATTTGAATTTGTTTTAGAGGTGGAGCAACCGACTTTAATTTACTAGCAGCTCACATTAATGACTTAATAATGCTGCTCAATAGAGTTTTTAACTTATCTGTTCTGCCACAGAGAAGCATTTATAAACTTAACACTGTTTTTGTTAAGCATAAGTTCTCATTTTTTCAGACTTCTCAGTTTGTACAATGACCCAGCTGTCAGTTCACTGGGTTTTATTTGACTTTAGTGCAACCAGATAACATGAAGAAAGACATTGGAGCACTTTCACATATGCAAAAGTTGAATTGGCTCTGAGAAACATATCTTAGCTGCTACTTTATATAACAGTGTCAAGACAAAACACTTCTTGCAGCATCTTTAGAGACACACTGTGCCCAAAACATGAGTATCATGTGAGCTAATTTATGTCTAATGTACCTGGATCCACTGCTGCGAGATGGGCGATAGCTGCTACTGCTGCTGCCGCCGAAGCGTCCCATACCGGGGCCGCCGCCTCTTCCTCTCCTGGAGCGAGCATGCTCAATAGTGACCCTGAAAAAAGCAAGCAAGTCATAATGTGATTCAGGTGGAAACAGACAGCCTGACAGTCTCTGACAGATTAGGAGTCATATAGCTATTGATTAGTCTGCGTGGGCTGAAGTTAATACAGCGTTTTAAGGGGAAAATGCACCATTAAATGCATCACGCTCTGCTGCTTTACAGACAACAGAAAGACTGAAGTAATATGATCTGGAAGGAAATAGCAAAACTGAAGCACTGACAGTGAATAATCAAGCAACTGTCAGGACTGATAGTACAAATGCTGGTACATTACTGATTCACATTCCAAGTTGTGCACGATATCTCAGACGAATACTCAACAGACCCACAAATTCAGGACAAAACCCAAACAGTGTTGACTGTCGTTAGCATCAATGTTTCTCAAAGCCCAAGATGACGTCTTCAAATGTCTTGTATTTATTTTACTGCCACAGAGGAGGAAATAAACTTGAAAAAACCACATTTAAGACACTGGAATCAAAGGATTTAGACTTCAAGCCATCAATTATCATAAGTGTAGGCGATAAATTAAACAGTTGACAACAAATCAACTAATCACTGCAGCTATGCTAAACAACGTTATTTTAATAGCCAAAAAAGCAAGTTAGCTGCCAAAATAAGTGCAACATTGAAATGATGAATTGCTGTAAAGTGAACAGACTAGCTAGCAGAGATTGACTGAAAAAAATTCACAACTCTAAAACCATGTCAGTTTTCCTCCACATGTTGTTTCCAGAAAAAGCAACGGGCTTCAGATCATGGGTTTCCCCTTCACTTACAGTTATACACATCTGAGTATTGTTTTAAACGGGTTTTTGTGTCATGTTCGTCACTGACAAAACTTAAATTCAGTGACTACACAACACTAGCATCCTAGCAGTCTACCAGTGTGTGTGGAGAAGTCTGGCAAACATCAAGACTGCCCCAGAATGTGGAGCTGCAAGTATGTAATTGTGCACTTGTGACATGAAATCAGTTCACATGATTTGGTCTTTGCAAGAAGAAGAAGCTGCTGACGATGCTTCCGAACTTCTCAAACTAAAAAGTTAGCAGTGTCACAACAAAGCTAGTCTAAGTCGATATACGTTGCTGTAATTATAGTCAAACGTTGCCCTTGATTTTGTCACAAACCGGTCTTTTATTTTGTGTGAACATGCCAGAGAAAAGGATACAGAAGACAAATAAAATCAGATTATTACCTTTCACTGCACAGTTCTTTGCCGTTCAGCTCGTACACAGCATCATCTGCATCTCTGTGGTCATCAAATTCCTGAGAAGAGGCGAAAATGTGATTTTACAGAAGTGAAAAACAAAACAGGATGAAGATTAATAATACACACGAAGTGGCCGGCCATACGAACCACGAAGCCAAATCCATTCTTCAAGTTGATTTCCCGGATTCTTCCGTATCCTTTGAAAAACTTCTCCACGTCTCTCTCTCTGGCGTGCGGGCTCAAACGGCCGATGAAGACACGACAACCACTCATGTTGATTTCTGCTGAAACACAAGAACAAGTAATTTAGCAAATATTGAAAACAGAGGAGCAGGGGAAAGCCGTTTAAAATGTGATTTTCACAGGCTCACAGACTGACCTTGCTTAGTCGCTGGTTAACTTTAAATCTAATCACAGTATGTACCAACGGCAAGCATTTCCTTGTTGCCTGTTTATTTGTAAATCACGTGCAGCGTTTATAGATTGCCAGATACAAAGGCCACATCCGCTAACATCATAAAAGTTAACACAGTTGTAAGGAATTAAACATTAAACCAGACAAAACAGAGACTCAAATATCATGTGGTGTGTGCTGTTATTGTTGAGGCCACTTTCAACTGAGTTAATTATTATCCTGGTGGCAACTTCTTGATCACCGAGGAGATGAAGCTTACTCCCTTGTGACATTTCTCACTTTGTAGTGAAAAACAGGTCAGGGAGGCGTCAAATTAAAACATGTCGAGGCTCAAAATGCCCCCCAGCGACACCTGAACAGGACTGGAACCGCATGATCCAACTCTGGTCGAACCAGTTTCAGGATAACTGTTAACTTATACGCAGAGTTTTTCCCAACAAAAACTCAGTTAAAACTACCACTCATGCAGTTTAATGGGCTTAGAAGTTAGTAATGATCGACAATGATTCCTGCACTCATGAAGGTTTTAATGCTCAGGTTTTGTTGGACCTGTTTGAGAAAGATGCTGATTTAACATCTGTGGTTATTTTAGAGGCTGTAGTATAATTTAAAGCAACATAACAAGAGATGCTTCCAATATCTCGTCCTCCCTCATGGATATAAAATATATTTACAGCACATTAGAGGTAGGGCTGAGCAATTAATTGATTCCAAATCGCAATCGGAAACAGGGCAATTAACAAATAGCAAGGGCTGCAGTTTAGGATGTGCATTACGCTGAACATTCAAACTATCCTGCCTCTGGTTTTAATTGCTTCATCACGTGTTTTGAATCCATTACACAGAGAACAAAGAACTGAAACTTGACCTAAAAAAATGCACTGCAAATCCAATTAGTCACAAAAAATTAAATATTTCCCCCATGTCGTACTGCCAGAATTAGAAGCACAATAGATGACTATTAAAGTAGGACATGGAAAGCAAAACCATTATTATTTTTCAAGCACTCATCAACTTAAATAATATGTTTTCTATCAAAGACGAGGAATGAAAACATCCATAATACACATTTGCTGAATTCAAACAACTCTGCCTGCTGAAAATGTAACATTTGAGCATATTTAATTAAAATATATTAAAAAAAAACTAATACTTAACCCTCAATCTCATTATCAAGATGGCTGTGACCAATTTAAAAGTTGACAACTAATCGAATAACCACTGCAGCTCACTTTATCTTTTGATAATTTAATCAATCAGTGCACAATTAATCGAATAACTCACATGGTTAGAATTTTTAGAAGACATTATTATTGAAATTAGCCAGATTCATTTGCATAATACATAATATTGTAGGTTTGTTGCGTAAATTAGTAACGTTATTTTTATTTCTCTATTAGAAAACACTTTGAGTCTGTTGTTTTAACGTGCTGCATAAATGACGGTAACTTGACCTGCTAAACTAGACTTGACTTTAACAGCATCACCTAACGATAAAACAGCAAAGCAATATTTTAGATAAACGTAAATCTATTTGAAATCCATACAAACTGAATTACCTCGGTTTAAATCATCACATTATTCAGGCGGTTAGGCCCAGCTTCAGCCTGCCAGTCCTTCACTGTGAGAACACGTTGAGATAACGATGCTAACTTTCAATTAGCTACACGATCCAATATTTAATTTAAGCATCGCTGAAAAGCAGAAATACAAGAAGTGCAAGCCGGACATGTGCTAGATTCCGTGCTATTTTAGCTGTGTAGTATTAAATCTAAAGCAGGCTTTTATGTATCACCTCCAGCTACAGTTTCATTCGTGCAGCTCGCCTCGAGGTCGCCTTCAGTTAGCTAAGCTAAGCTAAAGCTACATCGCTAAAAAGACACAATCCCAAGCATATAAACGGCACAGTTGGCTTTTTTAGAAAACCATAAAGTTGTTAAAATTACTTCCAACCGCTTCAGTTACATTCTTACCTGTTTTTTCTTCTTGCTGGAGCTGCTCCGGTGTTGTTGTTTCCGCCGCTGCTCTGCTGCAACTTTAACTTAAGCTGCTGCTCGACTGGATCAAAATGGCGAATCGCTCCGAGGAGGAGGGAACAGGAAGGCTGCCGCTGGCGCCGGGTTGCCAGTTAACTGTTTTTTACGGAGAATATTGACGACCTCATACCTGCGTTTCTTTAAGAACCTGTCACACTCAGATGTAATAATTATTCTCCAGTTGAAATACACGTTAACCTGTATAATTACGAAATAAAATGACAAAATAATTGTAGTTTCTTGGAATTGTCAACAGGGGATGTAGCGCATATATGGCAACCCAGTTCAGAGCGCTCCATACTCAGACTGAACTCCCCTTTTCTGCATGCCTTGTCTCTGATCATAGCTTCATTTAATTCCTAATCTTTTACTAGTATGTCATGTTTAATAATAATTTATCCTGGAGAATTGAAACAAATAGTCCATTAATCTGTTATACAACAGAAAGAAAATTAACTCATAAAGAAAATTTTATAATTAGGCTTCAAATCAAAAATTTGAGTAATGCTTGACTAATATTAACAATAATAAATGAATTTGTTTATAGAGCCCTTATAAAACAAGGGTTAAAAAGTGATACATAAGCCATATACATGAAGTAAGATATAAAATATCTGTTTTCTCAATTTTCTCATGTGTAATATAAATATATAAGTCAATATATTTTGGATTTTGGACTGATTGCTGGGTAAAGCGGCTATACAAAGATATCAGACATCATTTCATAGACAAAGCAATACTTAAAAAAATAATACACAGAGTAGCTGATATTAAAAATACATTTTCGTTGCAATCTGGGTGAAATTACTGATAATATTTTGTTTTACTTTTATTAACTTGTCATATAGATGCTCTCTGTTATATTTATTTGTTTTGTTATTTATACTCTTAAAATGCTGCTTTTAACCCCAAAAATGTAGAATTTTTTTAAAAAAAGCTTTTTATCACATTTTTGTTGTCACAGATATTTAAGGGTATTGCTCAATCAATACTGGATTTTTAAAGTCAAAACTGGCAAAAAAAAAATTAATAGCAATGCATTACCCAGTGTTGTTTTCTATACATTAATATTAAACATGTTAAGTACGTTTTGAATTTTATTTCTCTTTTAGAAGGTATATTGGCTAAACTTCAGTTGTTTTAAATCTATTCTA
The DNA here is from genome assembly GCA_024666655.1 of Dascyllus trimaculatus. Classification (NCBI taxonomy): domain Eukaryota; kingdom Metazoa; phylum Chordata; class Actinopteri; family Pomacentridae; genus Dascyllus; species Dascyllus trimaculatus. The sequence continues at coordinate 23,523,574 of CM045462.1, read as the reverse complement.
TACATAATAGTGTCTTGACCTTGATTATTAAAGAACTGTAACTGGGTAGGACATTTTACAGCTTAATAATGAACTTATTTCAGAACAGTATATTTGACCTTTTCCCTTATGCGATTCATTGTTCATCACATATTAAATTTAATTTCAAGTTCTACTTAGAAGGGGGTCAACACAATGCTCTGACGCTGTATATATAATTTTATATACCACTATTAACATAATTTGTGCTATAACACTTTTTAGAAAAAATAAATGTTAAAAAAATTAAAAAGCAGTCGAACAGAAATGTCTGAATGTTATTCGTTCAATTAGCAAAAGTTATGTTAAATACCTGACAAATCAGAAACACTTTAATACTATGAAGAGCAGAATTTCTCACACAGTCACATAAATTAAACGTGGTATAAACGGTTGTTTAGTGGTTCTCAACTGGTCCAGCCTCAGGACCCGCTATGTCTCTATTAATAACAGTCGCGACCCAAATTTTTTGAAGTTTGCTGACCTGTTAACAAATTAAGGTTTATTTGGGTGTAGTCTCAACACATTTTGATACAGCTTGGGAAAGTTTTGGCTTATTTTTTTGCTAATTTTGGAATATTTGGATGCTTTTGCCAAGTTTTGGGCATGTTTTGGCCCATTTTGACAGATTCTGAGCACATTTTAGTTCATTTTTGGCACATTTTAGCATAATTTTCTCCAATAAGCTGGCAGAACCAAATCTAGAGGTTAATAGTGGGCAGCTACTGGTGTCACCACCACTAAATATCCTGCTATTGAAAGCAAACTGTGTCATAAGAAACACGTCCTCTAAAATAAAAGACTTCATACCACTATTTTTTTGGGGGGGCATGCTTCTTCGACCCTCTAAAAATGGCTTCGCGACCCACTTTTGCGTCCCGACCCACCAGTTGAGAACCACTGGTTTATATCATCCACCTAAACCCAGATTTTAAACTGGAACAGAAGAGGCCAAACATGTCTTTGTATTCCGTCTCTTTATTCTAGTACTATCATCATTCTTGAAATTGTCTCGGGTTAGGAAAAGGAAATACAAGGTTTAGGGTTGACACAGTACGATAGAAAAAAATACCTGTCTGGTCTGCTCGCTAGAAAGTGCCAAAGACTTCTGAGCATGTAACACTGATCGCTGTACAGCCCGACCCCTTAAACTGAAAACATACCGGAAATCTGAACACAACACACTTGATGAAATGTCAAAAAATAAATAAGGAAATAGCTTATTCAAGAACATGGAGAACGATGAATAATCTGCACTTTCAGCCCCAGTTTTGAAGCAGGAATGAGGTGACGGTCACGACTACGAGTTGTGTGATTTCCTTCCTGAGAAACGGCAGCTGTCCATCAACACACCACAGCAGGAGGGCAAAGATTACAGTCACTTGTGGCCTCTTTCGCTTCGAGCAACAACAAGGAGCCGGCTTTCATCAATGAAATCACCAGTTAAATTAATCATTAATGTTGACGTTTACAGGCATGTGTGCTAAATCTGTGACGATCATATTTTCCCTTCGTTCACATCTGATCTTTTAACTGCAACAAACCCAGCGTCTGACACAATCTCCTCACAAAGCTTTCTGTAAAAAAATCAAACATAAAACTATGGTCTTAATTGAAAAGTCGTCCATTTTGGGAAATATGATCATTTCTACTCTTGATGAGAGATTGATACCACTGTTATGAATGCAACTGACTAGCTTAGCTTAGCATTAACACTGGAAACGGGGCAAAAAGACGAGCTGAGGTCTTTCCAAAGGTAGCAAAACCTTCCTACCAACACCTTTAACACTTCATCTCTGTGTAGAGTCTCAGTTAGGTAATCCAACGGGCTTCAGTAGAAAGCAACTGGACTTATTTTGGGTTCTTGACTTCATCCGAGAGGCTTCCTCAGCTCTGACTGACTGATGGGGAGTCTCAAAATCACACGGTAAAACAAAGGAGATCCAGCTCCTCGGCACTCAACCTGCATCTAAAAGATACTGGACACACTTTTAAAGACGGCAGTGTCGACTTTCTGAGCAAAGAAGACAGATGGTTTGAGAGAGGAGTGAAGGAAGCAATCTGTGTTTCACTGGAACAGCCATCTACAAACAGGAAGAGAATCCACATCACCACTTATCAGGTACTTGTGATGCAGTCCTAAGATATCTTCTCAGGAGTGAAGGAAGCTAACTAGAACAGCCATCTCTAAACAGAGGAGGGAATCTACAACACCACTTATCAGGTACTTACAGTGCAGTATTGAGATCCCTCCATAGGAGCAAAGAAAGCCATCTGTGTTTAACTGGAACTGTTATCTCTAAAAAGGGAAGGGAATCTATGACGCCACTTATCAGGTACTTATAATGCAGTCCTAAGATCTCTTTTCAGGAGTGAAGGAAGCTAACTTAGTTAAACTAGAACAGCCATCTCTAAACAGAGGAAGGAATCTACGACACAGCTTATCAGGTACTTATAATGCAGTATTGAGATCCCTCCATAGGAGCAAAGAAAAAGCCATCTGTGTTTAACTGGAATTGTTATCTCTAAAAGGGAAGGGAATCTATGACGCCACTTATCAGGTACTTGTGATGCAGTCCTGAGATATCTTCTCAGGAGTGAGGGAAGCTAACTAGAACAGCCATCTCTAAACAGAGGAGGGAATCGACAACACCACTTATCAGGTACTGACAGTGCAGTATTGAGATCCCTCTATAAGAGCAAAGAGAGCCATCTGTGTTTAACTGGAACTGTTGTCTCTAAAAAGGAAAGGGAATCTATGACGCCACATATCAGGTACTTATAATGCAGTCCTGAGATATCTTCTCAGGAGTGAGGGAAACTAACTTAGTTAAACTAGAACAGCCATCTCTCAACAGAGGAGGGAATCGACAGCACCACTTATCAGGTACTTACAGTGCAGTATTGAGATCCCTCTATAAGAGCAAAGAAAGCCATCTGTGTTTAACTGGAACTGTTGTCTCTAAAAAGGAAAGGGAATCTATGATGCCACATATCAGGTACTTGTGATGCAATCCTGAGATCCCTAACCAGACAGTTCCACAACCATTCACATCTCTGTACCCAGAGTCTCTATTCGATAACAGGTCATCAGCCATGTGATTTAGAGGTGAGAATAGATACCCACCAGTCAATTAGAACTTTTTGATTAAAAGGTGGAACATCTTCAAGAACCAAAAGTGAAGTCAAGTTGCATTCAGCTAAAGTACTTAGGACTCTTACACGTTATATATGGCTTATATAAAACCAAAGTGCAAAACCACTTTTTGACGGGAGTATTTTTAGGCTTCCTGGGGTCTCCACAACTTCCCAACTAGTCTGACTCACTAGATTTAGACTTTAGGTATAACGCCTCATTTCCATGCAGCCTTGTTGGGTCTTCAGAATCCCTTATAATAATACATATGGGCTGGACCCTCTAGTGTTTAAAGCAAGGAAATGCATTTCCTTTTGGCACACAGTGTGGTCTCTCCAAGATCTACCCAAAAAGTTCTAATTTTTCAACATATTTAAGGCAAATTCCAAAAAAACAGAAGGAGGAGTTTCACGAACACGTCAGAGATCAAAGAGATTCCCATAAGACTGAATGGAGTTCCAGCTGATTGTACACAGAGCTGTGTCATTTCCGCACAGTTTTGTTGGTGTCTACAATTCCACACAGTATCTGGACTGCCAACGTTACTGTTCGACACAAGGAAATGCATTTCTCTCTGAAGTTTTTCAGCTACTCAAGACAAATACCAGACTAGAAAGAAACAGCTTGATAAACATATCAGAGACCATGGAGGTTTCAATGGGAATGACTGGAGTTCTGGTTCCATTTGACTCATATATTAACACGGAGCCAACAGGGCGAACACCTTGTTTTCACACAGTTTTGTTTGGTATCCATAATTCTGTATAATATATGGACTTCACACCCTCATGTTCAGCGCAAGAAATGCATTTCATTTTCTATCCACGCGACTGAAAACTTTATTGTAGCCATGATTTTTAAAAACTTTTTTAAACCTGTAATTTAATGGAAAATGCACATGGAGCGACACTGCGACCAAAACAGGACCGATGATGCATAGAAAAGGTTGGAAATGAGGTTAGAAACCTGCCAGCCTGCCAGGTGTGGAGCCAGTTTTACGAAATATTTCGTTACAAGACCAATGAATCAGTGTGGCTGCACTCTCCAACATCTACCACAAAAGTCCAAATTGTTCAACATATTGGAGGCAAGTTTCAGACTGGAAAAAATCAGGATAAGTTTCGTGAAAACATCGGAGATCATGAAGGTTCCCATAGGATTGAATGGAGTTCTGGCTGATTGTACACAGAGCTATGTGAAAATGGGGTGAAAGCCGGCCATTCCTACTGCACGTTTTACCCAACATTCTCCTCTCCTTGTGCTATCAGCTTGTTACCGCTTTCAAAATCCTTTTCATGACAGGAAACAACAACCTCTGAGCGGCAACCTAAATGCTGAAAATGACAGGTTTTGAAGAAATAAGGCAAGCCTGCTTGGTTTGCTTCCACCAAAACAATTCCTATGTCATTATTTTGTAGGGGCACCACCACTACATCCTGGGCTTGGCACCGCGAAAGGATGATAATGAGGCGCATCCGGACCATTCTTCATGAGAGATCTGGCTACTACTCTAATTTCTGCACATAATCCCCCACAAAATGCATTTCTACACCTTAATACTTGTACAGATTAACCACAACAGATATCAGGTGTTAAACAGTGAGATGTGACGGTGCTGGTAGGTGTCAGAACCAGGCTAGGCTAGGCTAAGCTAGGCTAACTGGCTGTAGCTTCATATTTATCTCATCTAACTCGCGTCAAAAATCTGCACCGACGACTGTAACTTAAAGGAGAACTCTGCTCTTCCGTCTCATGGCAGCTCGTGTTTAGACGTCCTGGAAGTTATCGCACCATTGGAATATAAAGATCACTTGGATATAAAAGCGTAGACAAAAGAGGGTCACAAAGTCAGTGTTTGTCAGAGTAGCAGCTTGACTTTCTGTGTGTCTCTGAGATGTTCACTGGGCTGCCCGAGGCTGAACGAACAGTTTAAACCGAACAGTATTTGCCCTTGATTGTTTACGACCGTCTATGAACTGGTTACGCCGGTTTTGCTGTTTAAAACGAGCCCCGACTGAAAGAAAGGAAAGAAAAAGGAGAAGAAACACTGGATGATCGGAGGTGTCTCAGTTTAGATGGACGCTTTGTTAATTTCTTTCAACATGCAACCTTAGGGAGCAATCTTGAACCTGCCAACCCTCTAACATGGCCAAAGAAAAAGTTCCACACAGAGAAAGCAGAGCCAACGATATCAACTGAAGGCCACATAGAGGTTATTGAACGAGAACTTGTTGAAATTGAGCAGATTAGCAGTTTTCCTGGTAACGTCGCTATCAGGTGTCTACTTGAGTTATTCTACAAAAGCAGCTCTGAAGGCAGGGCAGGGAACAAGGCTGACAAAGGTTTAAAAGTTTGTGGAAAAAGACTAATAATAACGTACTACAAACTTCAGATCTACAAGTGGTCAAAGTCTGAGCCGCCCGTCATGGCTCAGGTGAAAGTTTGCCTCCATCATCTTGTTGTCTGAGAGGAAAAGCCGAGTGTCTGCAGCTCTCAACGTCTCTGGCGGCAGCTCTCCTCTTCGTTTTCCTGCCTCTCTACTCAGAGGACAAACAGCATGAGGTCAGGTGGTTGTTCGAGCCTACAGATGCCAGCAGCGGTGGCAGGAAGGCCCAGAGGTCAGTGCATGTGTCGGGGCAGTTCACACTCTGGTGTGGCGGCAGCTGTGGGAGGAGCCGGCGGCGGCGGCTCCGGACGGCGACGTGGGGTCCTCGTCGCTCGACTCGTTATGCTCCTCTTTGTGGAGGCCGAGGCTGATGTGGCTCTGCAGGGCGGCCGGCGTTAACCACTCCTTGGGCAGGCAGCTCTGCAGGAAGGGGATGCAGGAGCTGAAGTAGGCCAGTCTGTTGACCCATCGAGGGATCTCCCGTCCACACAGCAACTGAACAAAAGCAGAGAAAATTATTATGATGTGAGCTGCCTCTTTTATAGATTTGTTTCTTTGATTGCGAGACATTTAATCCGCTGAAACCCGAGCAGTTTCACATTTTTCCTCACTGTGGGCTCATTTTTTACTGCAAAACAAAGTCCTGCATCTCTATGGAAACAGTGCAACCATGACTAGAATTAGCAAAAACTCAAATATATCTTCTGCTGAGTACGACACGGTAAAATGTCATAAATCATGATTAAAGAATCAACAAAAGCAGAATGTCTTTGAATGCTTATTTTAGAAAGAACTGTAACAACCCAGGATCAACATGTAGAACATTTATCCAAGTATCCACAGGTGTTACTGATCCTAAAAAACAATGTTTAGTCTCCATACCATAGACATTTTACTGTTTGCATTTTCAATATGTTTTTATGCTTGTCTCCTATCTGCTCGGTGTAAACACTGCCTGCAGTTCAGCCGAAAAGTCCCTGGATTTCTGTCACATGACTGCTGGTCGAAGCTGAGTCAGTGATTTTAGGGTTGTGCTGAGGATCCCAAACTTTGTTGTTCTGACAGAATTTAATATAAACTGTTTTTGGCGATTGTAAATCAGACAAGTATTGCAGAATAAAGCTGTTTCGATGATGTTTCTAAGCTTTGGTTTGGTTAATTCTCCTGATGGAACAGAAAAAAGATGACTCTACACACCATTGATTTATCACAACTTAGATATTTAATCTGTTTCCAAACCTCGTCTGCTCAGGGTAGACACTGCCTGCAGTTCAGCCAAAAATCGGAAACCTGAATTTTGGTCACATGACTGCTGGTTGCAAATTAAATGCTTCACAGTTGCATAAATGTGTGCAGAATTTTTTTGTTTTTTAAAGAATTTCTTATTTTTTTAGCAGATTTTTAAATAGGACATTTATTCGTTCATCACACAGGATTAGTTCAAGGACTGGCAGAGAGTCAAAAATCCCACGATTCGTTCTGTTTCTACAGTTTGTGGCTCTGATAAATGATGTAATTTTGGCATATTTATTAAAGAAAACATGCCTTTTAAACCCCCAAGTGGGCTTTGGGGCTCTGAAGGTTAATAAACATGAGTGAAGTCTGCATTAAATTTAAATACAGAGTAAAATTTTCACTTCCTTGTTTGTGCAACTTAAAATCTAAGTATAAACCAAGCAAATCTGTGCAACTTACACATTTAATGTCACAATATAATGCAATACATATAAATTGCACGCTTTGCATAACTGTTTGTAGACGTTTGAACACAGTGTAAAGAAAAAGTTTGTCTCAGCTGTTCATGTTAGTCGTCAGTAATTGTTCCTGCCTGGTAGGTTTCATCCTGACTGTGTGTAATAAATGTAATGGAAATCAATCAATAGCTGTTGAGATATTTCCGCCTGGATCCAAATGGTGGTCTGACGCTGCAGTTTTGCTAAAATGTGTAGTCCAGAAGAACAAACTGCAACAACCCTGATGATTGTTCCTGACTTTAGAAAGCTCACAGGTAGAATCCTCATGATGCCTTCACTGACCTTCATGTATAAATTCAGCGGAGTGGCCCTTTAAATGCGCTGCTGTGTACCAACTTTCATGTAACAGGATCTTTTTGTGTTGCGTATTTTTAGCCGTTGCTCGGCCCTGGAGGAGCGACATCGTATGAGACTGACCTCAGACAGCGAGGAGGAGAAGTGGTTGCAGTTTTTGTGCATTAGATGGTAGGCGTTCCCTTTGAACTCTTTGCCGAGCTCCTCCATGATTTTATCTATGTCCTCCTCTGTGAAGTCCGTGGTGCCCAAAACAATGGCCTCCCTGTTGAACAAAAGCACACAGAGTTATATCAGCAGCACTTATCTCCGACCGGTGAGCAGCATCGCAGCGCTCTGCTTGCAGAAACGGGGTCACGGCTCACTTGAATTTGAATGTCTCTCCCAGTTCGGCGGCATTTCCGGGGTTGATTTCAAAGATGCCGCTGAAAGGGTACGGATGGCCGCCGTATGCAAATTCTGCAGAGGAGAGGAGATGCAAAACACAGGTTAGAGCTTCGACTGGAGGCACGAAACGGCTGTAATTACACAGAAGCAGGCGATTAATCACTGACACGCTGCGCTTAAATCATTAGGCTGATTGCAGGCCTCTGTGCCCTGCGTTTACAGCAGCGTAATGGAAAACAGAGATGAACGCCGGGGGAGCAGCGCAGACTTAAATAGTTCACTATGAAACTTCACTTTCATTCTGACTGGAGCCGCACTGAGCTGCTCCTGAAAGCAACAAACGTACTGCAGAGGAGAACGAAGCAGTCAGAGATGAAGCAAGTAGACAAAGTGATGTAAGCAATAACATGATGAAGCAGGAATTCATGCTTCATATGTCAATGTACCAGAATTTTGCTGTAAATAAATATATTTACGCTGTTTTATTTTGATGCATCATACTAGATAATGCACTTTTTACTTCAATACGTTCACCTGACAGCTTCAGTTACTTTACAAATTCACATTTAACATACAAAAACTTGAATAGACTTATAAAATATGACATTTTCACAAATTAAATTCCTCAACAGCACATAAATAAAGGAGTTAAGCTAATTAACAGTAAAAATATGACATTTAGTCTAGTATAACACTCACAGAGGCCCTTTTTCTGGTCAAATGTGCTAAAAGTAACAGTTTTTGATATTTTAAGCACATTTTCTATTAATATTTTTTATTCTATTGTATTTTCAGTGCAAGATTTTTACGTTAAGTGCATTTGTTTCTTTTTCTTCAAATTTATACCTCCACTCAGCTACATTTCAGAAGGAAATATTCTATCTTTTACTTTACTACACCTTTTTGACAACTTTATTTACTAGTAACTTTGCAGATTTTGTTAAAAGTTGCTCTCCAGTCATTGATTTAACCCAAAATACTCATCTCTTTGTGTTGAAGTCACAGATTTAGAAGGTTTTTGACCTTGAAAATCACCCCTCTCTGCCTCTAGATGTAGGCTGCCAGTCTGCACCATCGGCCCCTCCGACCACCACCAACCACTCACTCTCACACTGCATCCACCCAGAGTGAGTGGGTGAGTTGAAATGTGAAAATAAAGGTTCCATCTTCAAGCACACATAAACAACAAAATGATGATGCAGAAGTCAACTAGTGATGTTTTCTGAACTATATGTTGTTGTATGTCACAATAATACAAAATAAAACACATATAAAATACTTTTAATTTGAAATACTTAGTCACAAAAACATTGCTAAATCCCAGAAGCGCACTGGTCTGTAGTTTCAAAATAGTTGTTCAAATATAAATGTTTCTTTAATGATAAACTCTTTACATTGCATTATTCATTCACTCCATACTCGATGGAGACTTCCTGGTGTCCCCTCAGTCCCATCCAGGTACTGACCAGGCCCAGCCTCGCTTAGCTTCTGAGATCTGATGGGATCGTGCATGCACAAGGCGCCATGGCCACATAGTACCAATATGATCAATATTATTCACTTCACCTGTCAGTGGTTATAATGTTGTGGCTGATCGGTGTAGATTATTCTGAATTATGCCGTTCTACATCCTGTGAACATTTTCTTTTTACTGTTAGTACATTTTTGATGCTGATAATTTTGTACTTTTACTTGTAACAGAGCCTTTCTACTATGTGCTGTTGCTACTTTTACTCAAGTACAAGACCTGAGTACTTCTTCCACCTCTGCTTTTAATGGAGCATTAATGTATTCTATTGCAGTGTTGGTAGTTTTACTTGAATAAGGGGTCCGCTTTATGCTTTCTATGTCCCTGATGAAAACGTAGATTATATTACTTAAATAAAAGCAGCAACGCCTTCATGTAAAAATACTCTGACAGCTACAAGTTACATAAGTCTGCAAAATGTACTTAAAGTAGTAATAAAAACGCCCTCTATGCAGTGGAACAGCTCCTGTGAGTGCTGTATTATTATACATTATAATATTAGAATATTACATGAATGTGTGAGCAGAATTTAATATTGTACCAACACGTCACAAGGAGCTATTTTTACTGAGATTATTTTACCGCTGTGTATCATTTTAAAAATGTTACATAAGTAAAAACTTATTCAACCTTTAAGCAAACTAGTACCTGTAACTGTGGAGTATTTAGTAGATTAAAAGTATAACTCAAGTGGTGTGAAGCCCTGAAACTCCTTCAAAAACATCCTTAAGCTGCCTGATCATCATTTATTTTTTATTATCACGCTCACCTAATAGAAAACTTTGCACAGCTTCTGTCCAAAAGATGGATTCAGGAGCTTCTATTGCCGTCTAAGCTTCCAAAACTGTGAGATTTCTGCTTTCTCACCTGTCAGCGACGCTTTATTAGCTTCAATATCACCAAAGTTAAGGGTCATTATGCAAAAATATGCTGCTAAGTCTGGATATTATGCTGAAGTTCCACAGCAGCAGTGATTTCTCGCCCTCGTAAGAGCCGCGCTTTCACTAGCATCATATTTCACGGCGCACGGAGCCAATATTTCCAGTTTGAAGGGCATAATGGACTCCCAGTGATCCAGTTTCATGCTGGTTTCTGCCTCTATTTTCACACACACACACACACACACACACACACACACACACACACACACACACACTCACGGTGACTCAGTGGTGACTCAACCCAGAGAAATGGGGTCACGTTATTAGGAGCACAACGCCACGTTCCATTTTTAAAACCACTCTTCACCCGAGTGTCTGTGAAGGCGGCCGGCGGTCAGACTGCTCAGGTCCGGCTTTGACCCGACGTCACGAACTCTAACGAGGAGGAAGGAGCTCCTCCGTCTTACCTCGGCCGTAAATCTCTATGCCTGAGTGGAAGACTCCAATGCCCAGATTGGAAGTGTATTCGTTGATCCAGTACTGCAGAGAAACAGGGAGACACAGAAAGAAGAACCATGAATACACAGCCTACTATAATATTACCTGTGCTATACTAAACCTTAAAAATTGTAAAAATGTTTACACACTGCTTCAAATATTGCTGCTGTCTGTCAGTATTTGCCCTTTTTATGTTCTATTTTTATGTTGCACCTATTCAAGTCTAATATTTTATTTGTCTTAAATGGCTTTTTTTGTATTTTTTTTTCTAGTATAATGTCGTTATAATGTTGTCTGATCTCAAAATAATGACAGGCAAGCTACTACTACTACCACTCATGCTACATTGCTAAATAGGAATTCACTTTGCGTTTTATTTTTCTGCTAGAAGAATAGTCTGTTAATTTTTGGATTGCTGAAAATACACCTATTGTTGATGCCACTACATTAGGTCTGCATAGTAAATATGAGGCCAGTAACTGGTTAGCAGACACTATACAAAAAATACAATAAAATATTTAAGAAAACGCTGTAATATTCTGGTAGCTAGTGTGCAAAAAACAAAACAAAAAAAACAGAAACAAACCGTAAAATAATATAAAATATAACCTTGTGATAAAAATCCAGTCTAATCTTAATTTTACATGATGTCACGTGTATTTTTTTGGCTTTTTAATGTTCAAACAGGAGCTTCCTCTAATTATTCTTATTATTTTATGTTATTTTGTGCTTTCTGTGATATAAATAAAAATATTTCAACCATAAATTGATGTAGAAAAAAAAGGTCCATAAAAAAAATCATCAAAATGCAGGAAATTAGGTGTTCGATGCTAAAAAATTGTGGAGGACGCTGAAACTAAATCTACACCCATGTTAACAAATATAAAAATAATTAGGAAAATAAATAATATTAACATTAATGCTTTAAATATTATTATTCCATTTTAAACTGATGCAAAAAATGCACAAACTGTAAAATAATATAACAATCTGATAAAAAAAAAAATACAGCTTTCTCTAATTATTCTTATTATTTTTATTTTATTTTTTGTCCTCTGTTATATAAATAAAAACATTTCCACTATAAATTCATGTAGAAAAACATTAGTGCATAAAAATTCAACCGAAATGTGTGAAAAATGTCAGTTTTATACCACTTTAGCGCTTTAATATCAACTCAACTTCAACTCAAATTATTCTTATTAATTTATGTTGTTTTGTGGTTTTTTACATGACATTTCCACCATAAAGTGATGCAGAAAACTCACAAAAATGTACCAAATTCCATAAAATTATTACAAAATCAAGTGTTTGATGATCAAAATTGTTTAAGGAAGAATATTGACATTACAAAAACAATTAAATCCCCTAAAATATGACGATAATTACATATATGTATATATCTAATGAGGTAGATGTGAAGCTTTTACATCTACAGATGATGGATAATTGAAGCAAAATAGTCTAATTGTGCATAAAAGTTAAAGATAACTTGTTGTTGCATTTGAAAACTCACAAAAAAACTGTTGCACTTGAAAAGCCATGAAGATAGAAGTATATATAGTATAAAGATGCTACAACTGCTCTTTCTGATGAGTGCAATGTGCTTTTTTACTGTTTATTTCTTGCCGTAACTCTGTGATTTTGCAGATCTTTGCCTGAACACTTGAAAGTTTTAATGTCAGAGAGGATTTTCTGGTTAGATGAAGGTTAAGTGCATCTTAAAAACCTGCTTTTAACCTGCAGACACTCAGTTATTTGTTGCTTTTATCTACAAATTGTCAGTCAGCCTTGTAACAGCGGGGGCTTCCCAGCATGCACCTTGCAGAGAACACCTCGACAGATTTGCAATCAATCACGCTCTCTGGACAAAAGGGAGGAAGGGTAATTCATGTGAGGTCCGCCGACGCCCCCGAGGAAACATGCTAAGAGCTACCTGCGCCGGCCCAGCTGTCCCCTATTAATAATGAAGCATGCTTCCGGGCTGCAGTAATGCAATGAAACGCATTTGCACCGCATCACTTTGTGTCAACAGGCTCATGTTTCTGCTTAAAAACCAAGCAAGGAAACCCCCTCAGCTTCCTGGAAGAGGTGAGAAAATCTTCCACTTGATCAAAAAAACGAGCTTTTTCAGTCTCTGTCTCTTTTGTTTTTGTGATTTCAAACTGCACGCAGCCTCCGACCACCACCAGTCACATTGATTTCCTGCTTCCTTCTCCTGTTCTTGCATTTAATTCCCCGCTGTAAGTATTTAACTCTGACCTCGGGATCACTTTCGGTTCAACAACCTCGCCGTGACCCGCTAAGTCGCCGTCACGACGGAGCAACGCCGGAATTTAATCATCTGTTTGAGCAGCTGTTGCTTCTGCGGCCACACTGAGGCGGCTTCAAGATGTCACGAAAGAGACGGTGGATCTAAAACTGCACCTGGTTTAGTGTTGGTTGGAGGTGTGGGGGAAAACAGCATCCTGGTGACGAAGCAAGAACTGTGTGTTGTTTTGTGCAACTTCTCAAAATATGGAGGAAGTTATGAAAGCTTGGAAATCACAGCACTAGTTGAAATGCACTCCTGAACAAAATCTTAAGACCGGGGGAAAAAATATTCACGTTTCGCACTGTTGGATCCAGGTTGTAAGCAGAGCATCCATCCATCCATTGTCTTCCACTTATCCGGGGCCGGGTCATGGAGGCAGCAGAGGCCAAGACTCTTCCGGTAGGACCCCAAGGCGTTCCCAGGCCAGCCGAGAGACACAGTCCCTCCAGCGTGTCCCAGGTCTACCCCGAGGCCTCCTTCCCGTGGGACATGCCCGGAACACCTCCCCAGGGAGGCGTCCCGAAGGCATCCGGAACAAATGCCCAAGCCACCTCAACTGACTCCTCTCGACGTGGAGAAGAAGCAGCTCTACTCCCAGCTCCTCCCTGGTGACTGAGCTCCTCACCCGATCTCTAAGGGAGGGCCCAGCCACCCTGAGGAGGAAACTCATTTCGGCCGCTTGTATCCAGCATCTCATTCTTTCGTCTTCAATTTGCAAAGAGAAGAAACAGAAACAAGAGACAAAACTGCATTTAAATTCAAACAGGCTGTTCATCATCTGATCAGAAGTTTAAGACGATAGTATTTTAAAGGCGGAACCTGCACGAAAATCAGGCTTTCATGTCCTTTTCTGTCAGACATTCACGTTGTCACGACCTCCTGATGGCAAAAAGGCTTTCTGTCTTTGAACGTAACTGTGCTTGTTCTCTCCGCGGATGTCTCTGGATCTGGAGCTCCATGTCTCTGATCTGCAGCCGCTGGCCTCACCACCTGCTGTCCTGCCATCCACACCCCAATCCCTCCCCCTCATCCCCACTCCCAACCCAAACGGTCGAAGCAGATGGCCGCCCTCCCTGAGCCTGGTTCTGTCGGAGGTTTTTTTCCCCTTCCTATCCTAGGGGTTTTTTTTTGTTCCTTCCCACTGTCGCTGACTGCTTGTTCATAGGGAATCCTAAAGGCACCTATGGATTGTTTGGTTTTCTGTTTTCTGTTCTTTCTGCTATGTAAAGCGCTATGAGATGACGTGTTGTAAATATGCGCTATACAAATTAAATTAAATTGAACTGAACGTGGCAGGATTGTTGAGCTGCACAAGCAAGGCCTCTCGCAACGCGCCATTGCTGTCGAGGTTGGACGCAGTAAGACAGTCATTTTACATTTCTTAAATGATCCTGAGGGTTATGGGACAAAACAGTCAAGTGGTAGACCCCGAAAAATATCACCTGCGCTGAGCCTGAGGATCTGACGGGCTGTTCGTAAAGACACAGGCCGATCGTCGACCCAAATTAAGGTCCTTGCTGGTGCCGACTGCAGCCCAATAACCATAAGACGGCATCTGCAAAAGAACGGCTTAAAGAACAAAAAAGGCCACCTCTCGTCCCACACCACAAACTTGCCCATCTGGACTTTGTAAGGGAGCACCAAACATGGGATGTTGAAAGGTGGAAGAAAACTTTACTTTCTGACTAGAAGAAATGTAACCTGGATGGCCCTGATGGTTTCCATGGTTACTGGCATGGCAAGGAGTTCCCACTGGAGAATTTTTTTTACACGGCACAGTGGAGGAGGCTCCATCATGATCTGGGGTGTTTTTCTCCTTCAGTGGAACAACGGCGCTGCAGGGTGTGCAGGGATGTCAAACAACGGCTGGCTATGTGGAGATGCTGCAGCGGGCATCCCTCTAGACTGGTGGCAATGACCGGGTCTTTCAAAAGGACAACGCTGCAGTTCACAACGCCCGCCTGACGAAGGACTTCTTCCAGGAGAGTAACATCGCTCTTTTGGACCCCTGATCTATCCATCTTTGTACAGGGGGATTAGCTCAAATGGTAGAGCGCTCGCTTAGCATGCGAGAGGTAGCGGGATTGATGCCCGCATCCTCCAACAAAACATCTTTAGCGCTATGTGACGACTTATGTTGTAAATATGCGCTATATAAATACAACTGAATTGAACTGAATCCAAATCCCACTGAGAACATTTGAGGATGGATGGCGAGGGGAAACGGATGTCAGTTCCAGACCGTGGACGCCCTTAACGAAGCCATCTTCACCAGAAGGAGCAACGTTCCCACCAGTCTCCAGCAAACACTCGCATCATCCATCCATTATCTACACACCGCTTAATTCTCTGTAGGGTCACGGGGGGACTGGAGTCTATCCCAGCCGACTCGGGCGAAGACAGGAGACACCCTGGACAGGTCGCCAGCCTATCACAGGGCTACACATAGAGACAGACAACCAAGCACACTCTCATTCACACCTACGGACAATTTAGAATAATCAATTAGGTCTGTGTACGTCGTGGCCATTCGTTTTCCTATTTTGAGATTTCAAAATAAAAACCAAAAATAAACCGTTTCCCTTTTTTTCAGTGATAATACAAAATGAAAAACGGAAAACAGGCCGTAATTCATTATCCATTATCTGTTATCCGATTTAATTAGATGTGTTTGTAAATGGAAATTAAAATTAAAATACACCCGTGGAAAACTTATTTCTTTACTTCCTGTTGGTTTTGGCTCCGTGACTTCTGATGAGGAAGGATCTTGTATCTAAAGCTCCAGTGTTAGCTCACTGTTAGCAGACCTTGCTGTGTGCCGTGGCCTGATGAAGACCCACTGTGGGGTCCAAACGTTGCTTGGAACACATTGTTCACTATTTCACAGTGGATTTTTCACCAGCATGGGGTTTATTTGTCCCTTTGGAGGGACCTTGTGGTGCTGCTAGCTCCACCGCTAGCACTAAATCACTAGCGTTCGGCTGCTTTTGGGGACGTTTTTGCGAGGTTTTGAGGTTTTCTGTTACTTTAGCTTTGCCAGAAAGCAAAGTAGCGATTTTGCGCTAGCGGCGGAGCTAGCGCAAAATCGCTAGCGCTAAATCGCTAGCTCCTCTAAATGGCGAAGTCAGACGGGTCACGGAGCCAAAACCAACAGGGAATAGAGAAATAAGTTTTCCACGTGTGTATTTTAATTTTAATTTCCATTTACAAACACATGTAATTAAATCGGATAACGGATAATGGATAATGAATTACGGCCCGTTTTCCGTTTTTTATTTTGTATTATCACTGGAAAAAAAGGGAAACGGTTTATTTTTGGTTTTTATTTTGAAATCTCAAAATAGGAAAACGAATGGCCGCGACGTACACGGACCCAATTAGCCTCAGCCTGTTTTTGGACTCAAAACCCTGCACATGGAGAAGATGCACACAGAAACACAGAAAGCTTCCAGGCGTCCTAACTGGGACGTTGCTATCCCTCCCTCCCTCCTCTTCCCCACTCCCAACCCAACTGGTCGAGGCAGATGTCCGCCCTCCCTGAGCCTGGTTCTGTCGGACGTTTTTTCCCCCTTCCCTACCATTGGGGGTTTTTGGTTCCTTCCCACCGTCGCTGACTGTTTGCTCACAGGGAATCCAAAAGCAACTTTGGATTGTTGGGTTTTCTGTTTCCTGTTTTTCTGTTTCCTGTTCTTTCTTACAATGTTTAGCGCTATGTGACAACTTATGTTGTAAATATGCGCTATATAAATAAAACTGAATTGAATTGAATTGAATCGCATTGAATTAAACCAGGGATCTTCTAGCTGTGAGGCGACGCTGCTAACCACTGTGCAGCCCACGCTCACATCAAGCAAGCCTAAACAGATTTTGATCAACAACAAGGTGGGGCTGCTCACTGCTGAGTCCTTTTTTGCCACTTGTAGTTCTGTTTGGGTTTTATTTTGGCTGTGGTCTTAAACTTTTGATCAGATGATGAACAGCCTGTTTGTTTAAATGCAGTTTTCAATAAATTGCCTGCTCTCTATTTTTTGTTTCTTGCTCCTGTTTCTTTTTTTTTTATTATTCATTTTGAAGCTCTACTTAAAAGCTGGTCACAATCCAACAGCAGGAAATGCGAATACTTATAATTTGCTACTCAATCTTAAGACGTTGTTCAGGAGTGTATTTAAAAGGAATGGAGAACAAAGATAGAAAACCAAGATTCTAACTTGAAATCTTCAAATTCAGACTCAGTATCTGATCTTTTTTTAACATAATACATCTCGCGTTCGACTTGGTAAATCTTAATAAACCTCACATTTGACCTGCTGTTTCGATTTTTCGACTCACAGCTGCAAAACGGACCCAGCGGCTCTTAATTCTGACTTAATGCTTAACAGCTCACGATGTGCGATGTTAAAATTATGAGTACATTTCAGTTTTAAAATAGAAAATCAAGATGTTAAGTTAAGATGTTGAACTTTTGACTCGGAATCCAACATTTTTAACGAAACACATCACATGTTTGACTCGGTAAATCTTAATAAACTTCATTTTTGACGAAGTAACAGCACATTTGTCTCATAATCTTAGACTCAGACCTGCATAATTAACTAACTGTCTCACATCTTTTTTAATAAATTGCATTTGGATCACTCTCTAATCTTTACATGTGCATAGTATTTCTTCAATTTGCTTTTAAAAAGGCAGATTTTCACATCTTTCCTCTCTGTTTTCACGTCAACGCTCAATTTCTCACCAGACAGGAGCTTCTCCAGCTGGATGAAGCCTCTTTGTTGCTTTGTAACACTCAAATTATCAACTCAACTGACGAGTGTCTCTAATTACTCTTAATATTTCATGTAATTCTGTGTCCTCTGTCACACAAATAAAGACATTTCCACCATAAACTGACCCAGAAAAGTCACAAATGAATGCATAAAAAATGGGGAATTCACACTTTAGTGCTTTAAATATCAACTCGACTGAAGATTTTCTCTCATTAATAATATTTTATGTTTTTTTTGTGTTTTCTTCCACATAAATAAAGTCATTTCCACCATGACGTGACATGAAAAATGCACAAATCACTGCTTGAAAATTCACTAAAATGCAGACGATTGACTGGTTGATGCTAAATCTATGCCCATGGTTTTAAAAAGTACATAAAAATTCAAATAAAAATACGAAATTCTGTTTTATTAACTCAATTGAGGACTTTTGCCAAATTATTCTTATTAGTTGTGTTTATAGTATGTGTTTTGTGCTTTTAATTACATAAACAAACACATTTTTATCGTAAATTGATGCAGAAAACTCACAAAAATGAGCTAAATTAAAAATAAATACATAAATAAATCACCAAAAATGCAGAAAATTAAGTGTTTCCTGGAGGAGAACATCCAGACCTTAGCTCAGTGTGTATCTCCTCAGTGTTCACACTGAATCTCCAGCCATGATAAAAGGAATGTAAACAGTTCATACGTGGTTTATTCATTGTAACACGGCTGTAACTTCTTCAGTGAAATGTCACTGTAACTGCAGATAATGGATGTTTCTGATAATATCATAGTAAAGTTTTGACATATTAGGAGCTTGTTTTATGTGTTTCTTATAGTTGTCTTGTTATAAAAGCCACTTCTGATGCTTTTTAAATCTGCTTTAACCAATAGAAATGTTTAGAAATGTTTGCCTCGTGAACTAAGTTTGAGTTGGATTTTGAACTAAACATGCCTGTTAATAAATGATCTGTAACACTGCACTAGTTTGTTCTGCTGGAATACAAAACAGTGTGTTATAAACAGTGTGTTGTGTGTCTGTGTGCGGCTGGTGAGGGATTGTAGTGTGTCGCTGTTGGTGGAGCGACTCTGAGGCGACGTGATGCAGAATATCCAGACAGAAGCTGTTCAGCAGTTCGGTGTGTGAGAACCAGGCTGTGGGTTTGAGTCTGAATGAACGCTGTTGTCCTGTTCTGCTGTTTGTGTGAATGTGTGTGTTTGTGTCAGTGTGTGTTTGTGTGAATGTGTGTGTTTGTGTCACATGAACTGGAGGACCAGTGGAGGTTAAAGGGTTGAGGGAGCCTCTTGTTTGGAGTTTTAAATGGAATTTTACCCGTTTTTGACTCGATGCTTCACAATTAAAGACAAACAATGAGTCGACGTTTCCTTTTCCTGACAAACTTACCCCAATATTTTTGGTTCATTAACTCCAACAACTTAATTTTAATGAGTTAATCTCAGTTTTGTAATAGAAAATCAAGATTTTAACTTAAAATTCTACACTTTAAACTCTGTATCCGGTCGTTTTATCAAAATACATCACAAGTTTGACTTAGCAAATTTTAATAAATCTCATTTTTGACATAAATAAATCAAATATTTCATATATTTTGACTCAGTGCTGCATAATTATTGGTTGAGGGAGCCTCTTATGTGGAGTATAAAATGGAATTTTGCCAATTTTGACCCAATTCTGCACAATTCAAGAAAAATAATGAATGAAAATGTATTTTTGCTGTCAAACTTATTTCATTATTTTTGGTTTATTAACTATAACAGCTTAATTTTAATGAGTTAATCTCAGTTTTGAAACAGAAAGTCAAGATGTTTACTTAAAATTCTACAATTTGAACTCTGTGTCTGGTCAACTTTGACTTAGTAAATCTGAATAAACCTCATTTTTGTCAAAGTAATATCCAATCTTTATATATTTTTGTTCAGTACTGCATAATTAATGCACTAATACAGCTTACTGTAAAAATAATAAGAAGATACATTAAATTTTTAATGAGTTCATGTCAATTTTGAAGGACTGAATCAGGATTTTTACCCTGAAATCTTAAAATTCACTCCATCTTTTATAATTTTATCTTTACACATCACAGGTTTGACTTGGTCAGTCTTGATACATCTAATTTTTTGACATAGTAAAATCTATATTTTCATAATTTTTTTGACTCTGTAGTGCATAATTAATGGCCTAATGCAGCTTTTAGCTTAATTATGCCAGGACAGACTAAATTTTTCATCATTACGGTTCAATACCTCTGAATTTTAATGAGTTCTAACCAGTGACTCTGGATTTTTAACTTAATATCCTAACATTTGCCCAAAGTCTCATAATTTTAACAATCACAATCACATTAATTAATAAATCTCATTTTTTTGACAGAGTAAAATCTAAATTTTCATAATTTTTTAAACTCAGTATTAAGTAATTCATGGACTAAATCCAACTTACATTAAAAATAATGACAAGACAGACTGACTTTCTGATTATTACGGTTCAATATCTCTGAATTTTAATGAGTTATTCTTCATTTTGAAAAAGTAAATCAAGTTTCCTTTAAGATGACAGACCAAATATTTCTTTTCAATCAATCAATCAACCATCTGATCTGATTTTTTACATAATACATCACATGTTTGACTTGGCAGATCTTAATAAATCTAATATTTGACCTCACAACTGCACAGTTTACCCAGTGGCTCATGATTCTGGCTTAATACTGACTTAAATGTAGGTAAACTTTTGTTATCGACTGTATTTACTAAGTCAAACTCACGATGTGTGATGTTTAAATTGAGAGATACTGGCTAAATTTTGAGAGAATATCAGTTTTAAAATAAAAAAAATCAAGATTTTAATTTAAAATCTTAAAATTTTGACTCAGAATCTGACAGTTTTAACATATTAGATCACATGTTTCACTCAGTAAATCTTAATAAATCTCATTTTTGACCTACAGTCTCATAATCTTTGACTCAGAACTGCATTATTCACTTAGTCTCATAATTTCTGATTCAAGCACATTGAAATTGCACTTTTTGCATTTCTAAAAGGCAGATTTTCCCACCTTTTCTCTCTGCTTTCTCATTTTTCATGCTCCAAATGTCACCAGACAGGAACTTCTCCAGCTGGATAATGTCTACATTAATGCTTTGCAACACAATGCATGTCTGCAGCACATCTCATAAGGCCACACACTGTACTTACAGGCTGCCTCTTCTTCACTTAGTGTTGCAGTAAATCTTTGAGGGAGGGTGTGACTGAGCTTCACCAACATACATGTAAAAATCTGCTGTTTTAGATGAGTAAAGTGGTAAAAAAAAATGTTAAAATAAATGTGTTTTTATTTGAACAGACTTGCCCTGGTGACTGTTTTAATGTGATAGTAGCTGTGAAGTGCACAAGTGGGTTTATTCTCCTCACTATGAGGTGGAACAGCGACTAAAAACGAGGTAGAAGTGTCTTACCATATCATACACGTTAAGGATGACAGGTTCATTGGCCATGGTTTAAACCTGAGCAGGACAGGCTGGACGGACCTCCACACCCCGGGGAAGTCACAGGGCCACAGGGCGGACGGCAGCAGCAGCAGGGGCGGGCGGACTTCTGCCGGAGGCTCGCTGGCTGCTCATTCCCCCGCAGGGCGCACACAACATGGACACGCAGCTCTGCGCGTAAAAGCCTGGAAAAGGTCCAGAGAAACTTGACAACTCCGGCTTAGATGGACGCCGCATGCAGGGGCATCATGGCAGAGAGAGAAGCCTCAGATCCCGGCAAGGCAGAGCGATGTGCAGCGGCCCATCTCCGAAAATACCTCCTGGAAAAAAAGGCGAAAATCGATGCAGGCAGGAATTTGACGCCGATCAAACATCAGATCAGTGGTGATGGTGAGATCCAGGAGCGAGGAAGGGGAAAGAACAGGGCCTGCAACAATGTGGAGAGATGAGAAGCCTCCTGTTAAGAAGGACCGATGTCGACGGCGGAGGCGGAGTGCGGGCCATTTTTACGCGGAGGATGATGGAGCAGCTGCGGGAGAGGACTCCTGGGCCATGGTGGGTAATTACAGCTGATGGAGGCAGCTCACCAGCAGCATCCCCGGCCGGTGCTGCTCCTCCTCCAGCTGCTGGCCGGCATCCAGCCCAAAGCCCCCAGACATGACTCCGCCGAACCAAACCCCGGATCAGAAAAGTGGCCAAAAGCAGCCGAGATGCGTCCGCTCCGCTCGGTGCGTCCGTTCCGCTCGGTGCGGCTGTTCTCCGGCTCTGCCTCCCTGTGATTACATCATATCTGCCTCCGAGACTTCCTCACAGCTGATGGAGCCGCTGGTGGGAGAGGAGCAGCACAGTTGGTTACAAAACACATCATGTTCACCTGAAAATGCACATCCAGCGCTTTTATCCATTTGCGTAAAATCGATGAATTTGACTCTAAAAATGTATTTTTTGTACTCACCTTATATAACAAATATTAAATTCTTCTTATATATAAGACAACAAAACAAACAACAGGTTTCGTACTTTATTTTGGTAACAATTCCACTTTTATTTTGAAAATACCACCAGGATTTTCAACGTAAAGTCTGTAAATTTACTCAATATGGCACAATTTTTAACATTTTTGACAGTAGGTCATAAAATGTTGTCACATTAGATCAAAAATATGATGTTTCTATGTCAAAAATGCGATTTATTACAATTTACAGAGTCAAACATGTGATGTAACATGTTAAAATTGTCAGATTCTGAGTCTCAATTTTAAGATTTTGAGTTTTTCTGTTCCCTTCAAATTTACCCAGTATCTCATAATTTAAAAATTTTATATCAAGAATTTGACTTGATTTAAAAAAACACATCATATTCAGCTGAACAAGCACATCCATTGCTTTTATTTTAGATCAATTTGCGTAAAATAGATGGATTTTTGTGGTAAAAGTGTATTTTTTTGCCCTCATCTTATATAACATGTTAAAATCTAGTTTTATATATAAAGCAACAAAACAAACAGCAGGTTTTGCACTTTATTTTGGTAACAATTCCTCTTTTATTTTGAAACTACCATTAGGGTTTTTAACGTAAATCCTTGACATTTACTCAGTGCCTCAGTTTTTTACCTACTGTCAAAAATATTGCGGCAGTAGGTCAAAAATGTAAAGTTTCTATGTCAAAAAATGAGATTTAAGTGTGACATAAAATATGAAAATTGTCAGATTCTGAGTCAAAATTTTACTAAAATAAAAGTTAGAATCTTGGTTTTCTATTTTAAAACTGATATTCCCTCAAATTTTATCCAGTATTTCATAATTTTAACATTACACATTAAGTTTAACTTTGTAAAAATAGTCATGCACAAGAGTTTACACACATTTAAGTCATTATCAAGTAAGAGTTAAGAGTTATTGAGTTCATTTTGCAACTGTGTGTCAAAAATTATGAGACAATAGGTCAAAAATGAGATTTATTATGATTTACTGAGTCAAACTGGTGATAAATTATGTTAAAATGATCAGAAACTGAGTCTAAACCTTAAGACTTCGAGTTAAAAGCTTGATTTTCGATTTTAAACTGATACTAACTCATTGAAATTAAATGGTTAATGTTAAAATAACGACATGTTGAGTATGTCTTTTATATGTTCAAGAAATGTTCACCTGTTATCTTTGGTTTCTTAATATCAGCATATTTTGAACAAATTATCAGTTTTGGCCCATTAACTTCCTATTAGTAACTACATTTGACTACAGCTGCTGACTCCTCTGAGCCAACTTAAACAGGCCTTATCCGATACCCTTATTGATTCTGTCACAAACACAACAATGGGCAAGTCAGAGGAGCTCAGCAAAGATCTGAAAAAGCAAATCATTGACTTGAAAAAGTCAGGAAAGTCACTCGGAACCATTTTAAAGCAGCAACAGATCCCAAAACCATCTCTGCAAACAACTGTAAGCATAAAATTCATGGTACGGTTCTGCCACTGCAGCAATCAGGAACAAAACACAAGACTTTACCTGTTGCTGAGAGACAATCGGCCAGGATGGTCAAGAGTCAACCAAGAATCACCAAAAACCAGGTCTGAACCAAGCTCTTTCTTCAGAAACGGCACCTTAAGGCTCGACTGAAGTTTGCTGCTGATCACATGGTCAAAGAAAAAGCCTTCTGGAGGGAAGTTTGGTTGTCAGATGGAACAAAACTTTAGCTATTTGGCCACAATGACCAGAAGCATGTTTGGTGGAGAAAAAGTGAGGCCTTTAACCCCAAGAACACCAAACCTACCGTCAAGCACGGTGGCGGCAGCATCATGATCTGGGGCTGTTTTGCTGCCAGTGGAATTGGTGCTTAAACAAAGTAATAGAGTAATGAAGAAGGAAAACCTAAACTTACCAGCCAGAAAGTTGGGTTTTGGATGGGTGTTCCAGCAAGACAATGACCCCAAATACACATCAAACATGGTAAAGCAGTGGTTCTCAACTGGTCCAGCCTCAGGACCCACTATGTCTCTATTAATAACAGTTGCGACCCAAATTTTTGAAGTTTGCTGTTCCTGTTAACAAATTAAGGTTCATTTGGGTGTCGTCTCCACGCATTTTGATACATCTTCGGAAAATTTTGGCTTATTTTTTTGCTCATTTTGGTTTATTTGGACATTTTTGCCAAGTTTTTGGGCATATTTTGGCCCATTTTGACAGATTCTGAGCACATTTTGGTTCATTTTTGGCACGTTTTAGGGTAAATTTCTCCAATAAGCTGGCAGAGACAGATCTAGAGGTTAATAATGGGCAACTACTGGTGCCATAAGAAACACGTCCTTTAAAATAAAAGACTTTATACCACTACTTTTTGCTTCTGCGACCCTCTAAAAATGGCTTCGCGACCCACTTTTGGGTCCCGACCCACCAGTTGAGAACCACTGTGGTAAAGACATGACTAAAGCAGGCTAGAATCAAGGTTTTAGACTTGCCTTATCAAAGTCATGACTTATAAGCCCCATCAAGAACCTGTAGACTGAGATAAAGAAACAAGTCTGTGTCAGAAGTCCAACAACTGTAGTTGAGCTGCACCAGTTCCGTCAAGAGGAGGGTCAAAGATACAACCAGAAGCTTGTGGATGGCTACCAAAAGGGAACAGTTGAGGTGAAAATGGCTAAAGCCAAATAGCATTGCTGTGTAATTTAGAAATTATTAGCTTATACATGTTAGCTGTGACTGTCCCTCTCCGTTTTGACATATTAAAAGCAATCTGCTGTGGGAGATTTGACTCAGAGCAGCATAATTAACCCGACTGGACATGAATTACAGTTCAGCATTTTGATTTAATACCTTTTAAGTTGTATTTATTACCTCTAACTTTGATTTAACACCTCATAATCAAGAAGCTAAGTCATAATACTGGCTCAATACCCTTGACACCATCTATTAATTTATATTTATTACATCCATCTTCACACCTGTGTTTTTCTACAATCAGTACTGGACTTCCTTATTAGCAATCAGCAGAATCCTCATGCTAATCTGAAAAAGTTGCGTTTACACAAGCACGAATCCAAACCAGGTGAATTCAACATGAATTTTAATAGGTGCCTGGATGTCAAACACACAGTATTTGCATAATTTATTAGTGCCTCTGATCTACTTTATTCTGGCTTATCGCATATATTCACAATCCCACTCAGCAGAGCGACATGAAATGTATTTACAGACAACGAACCACATGCAGTCAGAGTCATTTGCGTGATGGATGCACACTGACGGATGTGGACAGAAAACACCCAGCATACGTAATTCACTTCTTCACCTGTTCTTTGGCCATTAAAAAAAACAAAAAACAAAAAAAAAACATTTCATTTCTTAGCTGCTTTTGGTCCTTCACGCAAATCAACAACCCCTTTCGCGCGTTCACAGACGAATCACTTTAGCAGGAGCTGCGGTGTGACGACAAGCACTGGCCTCGACGCGAAAAACCAAGACATTGCAGTCTTCAGCCGACGAGCTAACGGAGGAATGATTCGTTTGAAATGATCGATGGGTCACCCTGAGTCACCAGACGACGCCCTGCAATAAACGCTCCAGTCAAACTACTTGTTGGTACTTTGAATGTTCTGCTTTCATGGACACGTCTGATGAAAATCTATGTAATTTTTACTTTTAATAAACCCTGTAAGCACACCAAAACCAACAATGAAGCAATTTTACGGACAAATACCGAACCACAGAGCTCCAAAACCGATCAAAATCCACCGCTGACGCACCATCCTGCTGCTGGAAATAGCGCGGTATTAATCCGCAGCTGAAAATAGTCCCCAACAAATGCACCGTTTCCCCCCGTTTGAGTAACTTTTGTTTAAGAACTACAGTGACAAGGTGTTTCAGGAAATGACGGAGCCATTTCTGAACATTAAAACATATCATTAGGATCAGTTTTTAGAGATTTACCTCTTAAAATGACAAAAAGTATTAAGAGGTGGGCTGATTTCATGTTGGTTTTGGTGTATTTAAAGGTTTAGCTAACGGTAAAAAATAGAGATTTGCAAACGTAGCGGGTTGATTTTCATTTTGATCACAATAAGGAGCTAAAAGACCCCCTCCATTGCTTTCAACAGGCTGAAAAAGGCACTCGAATAGTCCATCGCAATACACTGCAGGCATTTCTTTGGATCCCACAGCTCAGTCTGAGCAGCACATCTGGACGCCGCTCCTCCCCATGATTCTGTGCAAGTGCAAAATGAAAATCAACTCCAGTCGCTTGAGTTTTTCGACAGTACAGTGGGCTCCTCTCACGTCGCTCCCCAGACAGACCTGCCATTCAGCCGCTGGAGGTGCAGCGAGGCCTACGGGTGACCGAACACAACACAGTCTTTCAGCTTGTAAATGGACCCTGAAGCTTGTGTCAGTCTGACTTGTACATGCGACTTCTGTGTACTGGCAGCCGTTTGTTTCTGCCTGGGGAGCTCGGACCAGCAGCAGGAATGTGCACATCCTTCTTCTCCTTACCGACACGGTGTGGTAACAGAGCATGCTTTTGCATAGGAGGGGTGTCAAGAAGCTACCATTAATCACATAACACACATGGAGAAGCTCATCAGCGACACCGACACAGCTAATCAAAAAAACATAAGGTCTACTCGTCTAGACTTTGTTCCCTCCTTCACTTCTTTGGCGTTTCTTTGATCTTAAAAATAAAATACAGACGTCGTCGGCTATCGTTAAAAGTGCTTCCTAATTGCGCCGCATGTAAATGAATGCAATGATCACGGCAGCTCCTGCTAATACCGCCAGTATTCCCAGAGAGGACGCAGAAGGCTGGTGATCCGGTTGTGAGCCGGTGGGTCCGTTCATGTGACGCGGCGCCTGCAAGACAGAAAGCAAAAAGAAACGTTAAAGCTGCACTGCGAGCAGTATTTGTGCAGAAATACAGGCCTTTAACACAGAGAAGTCATCTGTTCTGTTTGATTGCATTTCACATTTTGCCTCCATCCACACTGATACAGCTTAATTTTTAAAACACGTCACTTCACCTACATTTATGCCGAGCATCCACACTACCCCAGAGTTTTAGGATCACTAAAACAGAGACTTGTGGAAAGGCTGGCGACTCTGTGGTTGCATTTTAGGCTTGAAAAATGCAAACATAGTTAATTCCAGCTTGATTTATCACATGTACACTGGCCAGAGCTGTTACGTATGTCCCTGGAATATAGAAATGCAAACATAGTTAATTCCAGCTTGTTTTACCACAGTTGTGCTGGCTGGAGGTCATTAATTGCTGCAGAAGACTTGGTCATATTGCCCTTTTATTTGATAAACCCCCACAATGCTCTCTGTTGCATTCTAGTCTAGAGAAGCAGCTGTTACATATGCCACTGGAATATAGAAATGCAAACAGTTAATTCCAGCTTGTTTTACCACATTGTGCTGGCTGGAGGTCATTAAGTGTCACAGAAGACTTTGTCATGGTGCCACTTTACTTGCTAAACCCTCTTAGTGCTCTTTGCCAGCCTACTTTGGTCGCTACAGGACTAAAATGAAGACTTTTTGAAACGCTGGTGAGTCTGTCATAATTTAAAAAGTCCTGAGTTGCGTTCTAGTCTAGAAAAGCAGTTGTTACATATGCCACTGCAAAATAAAAATGCAAACATAGTTAATTCCAGCTTGATTTAACACAAGTGTGCTGGCTTGAGCTCATTAAGTGTCACAGAAGACTTTGTCATGGTGCCCCTTTCCTTGCTAAACCCTCACAATGTATTCTGACAGCCTACTTCGGTCGCTACAGCACTAAAAAACAGACTTTTTGAAATTCTTGGGACTTTATTTTAGTTTGAAAACTCCAGAGTTGCATTTCAGTCACACAAATAGCAGCTGTTACACATTCCCTCTAAGCTACAGAAATGCTGACATGGGTACTTCCTGCTTGATTTGACACAAGTGTGCTGGCTGGAGGCCATTACGTGCCACAGAAGACTTTGTCATGGTGCCCTTCTATTGGCTAAACTCCCACAATGCTTTCTGCCCGCCTCCTCTGGTACACCTGATCTTTTATTTACTGTTGCTGTTCTATTTAATTCCAGCTTAATTTAACACATGAACGCCGGTAAATAAGCGCCACAGAAGACTTTCTCATGGTGCCCCTTTACTTGCTAAAGGGGCACAAATATGGAAGTCGTCTCATTTTCCCCACTTTAACAATGAAAGTCACACACATTTTAAAAACATACAAAGCATCTGGTGCGGCTTTAACAGTGAAGTGAGAGTGGATTTGCTAAACCTGCAGTCAGAAATGTTTAATTTATGCCAGCAAATCAAAAGAAGATACGCGAGTCGAGACAAACTCCACTTCAGAAGCCCATCTGACCATGAAAGATGCATGTTTATTAACCGAAAGGAAGAAAAACATCCATGTGAATAGATTACAGGGCAAAGTTTAAGAGTTTTAATGAATGAATAAGTATTCAGCGGAATTCATTTCATGTGCAAATTATGCAGAGATGTCAGTCTGACTTTACTTCTAATCCTTTAAGATACATGAGAAGCAGCTCTGCCAACATCATAAAAATAAAATAAAACATTATCCCCCTGAGAAAAAGGCCAGAGGTTCCATTTCATACAGCAAATGCCACTTTATATAGAGTGTCTACTGTTTAGCAAACATGAACTAAACACACTGATCAGAGGCGAGGTGCTTCAGGGGTTGAGTGGTTTACCACCTCTGATAAATCATCTCCTGGGAAAAGCTATTATTTATGTTTCAGTTCTGTTTTGTTTCACCACTTTCACCCTCATGCTTTCAGTTTGAGAGTTCTTGCCTCACAGTATTTTATGTGTTTAGACTTTATTCTGCAAGTACTTCTTTGAGAGTGTGCTTTGATTTGTACTTTGATAGTGTTGTAACCAGACTTGCTTTGTATGCTGCACATTCTGGTGCTGCTTTAATGCTCTGGGAGCTGCAGGCAGTTTTCCATTCTGTCAGACAGCTGAATTGTAATAAAATTAAGATGAGCATTACCTTTTTCATAACCCGGAGCTCCACGTCCTCCCCTGCCGTCCTGAACAGCTCCACCGTGTCTTTGTGTGTCCGTTCCTCCAGTGAGACTCCGTTTATCTGCAGCACCCACATGGAAAAATAAAACCACATCATCACCTTTAATCAATAGTCTGAACTCACGCTGGGCCGCAGTTAATCATTAGTTTCACTTTTGATTAATCAGAAAGCCGGGGCTTTTCAAAGTCCAGACCTTGGTATGCATCCAAACTGAACGTTAATCTGGACCTCTGGCCTCGAATAAAATTCTGACGCAGACCTTTTTGATTTGATTTGCTGATATATTTCAGATATGCGGTAATACCATTAAGGCAAATGAAAAACACATCCAAAACCTTAAAATTCACCTGATAAAGTTTAACCTGTGAACTCCTACCCACTACATGTCTGTACATCTCATATCTGTTTCTTATTTGATTCAAACCTTATGCTTATATAGCTCTTAAGAACCCCCCAAAACATCTTTACTGTTCTACATCATAGTATTTCTCAAGCAGCCTTTTTGTACATATTTTCAAACTGTTTAACATGTTGATCTTTGAGGAATAAGTTTGAGAACCCCTGCTATAAAGTGATAAAACAACCCCAAGTGACGTCTTCCAATTGCTTGTTTTGTCTGATCATCACTCCAAATGTCTCTTTAATCCAAAGAGAAGCTGCGACAAGAAAACAGGTGGCCTTTCTACTTGAAAAAATATTCACCAAGTTATTGGATTATCAAAAAAAGTAGGCCTTTTTAGTTCTAAAGAGAGAACAAACCACATAGTAATATAATAGTGTGGTTATGCTGGAGATGACACACACAAAGTAAAAACATACCCCTCCTCTACATGGACCTGAGCTATAAAATGACTGTTAAATGTACCAGTGACAGATACTTTATCAATAGTAAAGTGAAAATTGTTCGAGAGTTTTGCTTCAATGCATTAGATGCAAACCACAGTGGAAGAGCACAACAAAAACATAAACCAACTGCAAGCGTTAGAGCCTCTTTGCCTGTCGTTGCTCTTTCTTTTCTTTTTCATTGCTGTGTATTATAATCACCTGTGTGCTCAATTCAAAGTATTGTGATTAAATTCATAATAAACATTTCTACTCGAGAGGCCTGTACTATGAAGCTAAAACATGTTTCTGACTCTAGTTCTGATTGTGTTTTTATAAAAGAGGCAAAGTTGGTACCAGATGACCAATCACAAACATGGACAGGTCTATGGTTGACATATTTCTCAGTGGAACAAACTATAATCCTGAATCAATAGGAGTTCTAAAATACAACACAGGATAAAAGCAATACAGCTGCTGCAGCCAAAACCAAGAAGGAAAGCCACTAAACATGAGTTTAATCGACTTAATATCACTGCCTCATATAAGGTACGAAAGAAAAGCGTTAATTTGGTTAAAGAAAATTGCTTATATTTAGGTATATTTATGCTATTCATGAACAAGACAAACTGTGCAAAGAATAAATAATCAAGTAATAAAACTACTTTCATAGTCATATGGAGGGCTAATTCAGTAATTTTACGTAATTGTATGACACAGTTTTAGCGTTGTTCTTGAAGTTGCTCCTTAGAACTGCTGCAAGAAAGTAAAGAACAGACATAAAAACACAATTCAGAGAGATAAGTAGATCGACTGGAAATCCTATAAAGTCAACAAGTACAAGGTTTTAATGCTTTATATCGATATATAAAAGCCCAAACAACAATGTCTCGGCTTTGAAATTGCAGCTCTAAAAACTATCACAGCACTATCTTTGCGCCGAGCTCTGCAGGACTGAAGGTTTAAGAACTGATATGAAACCACCGCCTACTGACCCAGTGTGTTTTTTCTATAATCCCTGATCTGTTATCTTGAACATAACTTTCTCTGCAGCAGGTGAGACGTTCTTAGTCCTGAAAAACCAGTTAAACCTGAAGTTACCTCGCTAACATCACATCCCGCTTCATAGCACAGGCTATTTATCTTGTCTTTAAACTATCAATAATAACATTCATCTACTGACATGAAACATCTTGTCATAATAAATTGCTTATGGCTGCTATTAATGGTCTTAAAATTTCATATTTATTGTTTTAGAAATGGATCACACAAGTTGCTTTCCTGCTTTTCCTTGTTAATGGTCACTCCTCCATTAATATTTTTAGGAAAAACTCAGGACATACATGTTTTCAGTGTCTTTTGGCTGCACCTGAAGGTCTTAACATGTCATATTTATTCATATTGATTAATTTAGAAATGGAACTTAAAAGTCGTTATCCTGTTTTAGTATTTTATGCTATTTTATTTGTTTAGGAAAAAGACGTTACTAGTTGTCTCCTGTCTTGGATGTTTTGCATGTAATTTTGTCACTGCCAGTTTGATAACATGCACAGCAATTTTGTCAACTCAAGTTGTTTTAAACAATCTGCACAAGCAAATCTGACTTAATTTGACATTTTTAATCTATATGGCCCATGTGTCATCCCTGATAACTATCAGCATTTATTACCGCCAGTATCTTGTCGCCCTCTTGGAGTCTTCCATCCAACCCTGCGGCTCCATCTTCTTTAATTTTGGACACATATATACCGTTGTCATTCACTACATACTGCTGGTCCACACCTCCAACTATATTGAACCCCAAACCTGGAAAATAAAAACAGACACAGGTATGAGTTTTAAGTAAAATTCAGTAGGCACAAACCCAGGACAAGAGCTGCTGATCCAATCATCACATTTATCTCAATGGACCAAAGTACAAGAGGAATCTTTCCAACGCTGGAAGAAACTGCAGCTGCACTGGATGTTACATAACGAGGCAGACACTGCAGCTAAATAAAGGTTTGAATGGAGAAACTGTGCATCAGTGTGAAAGGCCAGACTGGAAATGTTACTTTTAGAGCTTTTAACGCAGCTTCAAAGCGCATAAATCACTGCTTTATGAAACTAAACTCACTAATTAAAGCTATGACCACTTCCACAACCTAATATCTCTATATGTACACACGAAAATACACATTAAATTGAAGTTTAGTGAGTAATATTCGAAAATTAGCCTTTAGCTTGTTCAGTCTGAGCGGCTTGACAGCGTTGACTTTTGCTGCTACGTAGCTAACTAGCTAACTAGCTAGCAACGGTTAGTTCTTACCGGCCGGTCCTCGCTTCAGTTTAATATTCACCACGTTGGCCGAGGAGTGCAGGGAGCCGTTCATCGTGCCGAGACACCGAACGATGTAAAATAAAGGACGAGCAGAGAAGAGGCACAAACTATTTATCTGAAGGTGAACTCATTGAGGAGTTTCGATTTTGCTTGCTCCGACGCTCAGCGGGGTCTGAAGCCGTGCTGCCCTCTGACGGCGGAAACAGGAAGTGCAGCCGGACGACCTTTGAGTTGCACAGCAGGAAGGAGAAGATGACGAAACCAAACTGAGCTGTTGGCGAGGATTTTAGAGACGTACTCAGGAAAATTTTAAATTACATTATGTTTATTATTTGACAAAATTCATTATGTGGTTTTCTAACAGATTTCTGAATGCAAAATGTATTACTGCAATATGTCTGGTGAAAAGTTTTGTCAATTTAGCGGCTAAATAATCACAGATTATTTAAAAAAATACATACATTTGTTTGAAACTGTAGTTTAACACGTGGTAACTAGATAGCTTGACTTCAAACCATTTCTTAAAAAAGAAAAAATAGTGAAACCTGAAATAATTAAGTTATATTAGTTTCAAAGAATTTCTCAATAATCAACTTTAATTTTAAAATACATTATGTCCATTACACACTGCTCATTGCTGGGTTGTCTGCTACCAAAATGTTTTTGAACTGATTTTTTCAATCACATATTGATTCCCGTAATGTGTCTGGTGAGGAATGTTATGTTTTAATGTCAATTTAGCATGACAAATAATCAAGCATAAATAAAAATGTGAGGATAGCAGCGTCAGAGCATGACAAATTAAAATAATTTCTAATTTAGTTTAATAATTTTAATTTTAAAGAACATGATGTGGCTTAGTTGTTCAGTACCAAAATAGTATTTGTATTCCACCAATTTTAAAAGAAAAATCACAAATTTATTACCAAGATATATCTACTGAAAAATGTCTTGTCAAGTTAGTGTAACAATTAAACAAGCACATTTTTTAAAACAAATATTAATTTGTTCAAAACTATACAGTTTAACAGATTGTAATCAAATTTATTGGTTTGACAACAATTTCTAAATTTAAAATAATGAGTTTTAATTTCAAAGTACACTATGTGGATTGTTCTTGAATTTCCCCTGGAGACAAATAAGGTTTTTTTAAAAAAATAAATAAACGGTGCTGTTCATTGTCTCCTCCCACAATAGTATCTTAGAGGGTTTTTTTAACAGATGTATGAGTCACAAATTCATTACCACAATGTGCCACCCGAAAATGTCATGATTTTATGTCAGTTTAGAGTAATAAATATTAAAATGAGTTGTAGAAATTAACAGAAACTAGTTTTAAACCGTACTATTTAACAGATTGGAATCATGTAATGGTTTTAAACAATTTCTGAAAAAATATCTGAGAAAAACAGAGTCCTGGAACATGTAAAGCAGAGAAAGACACCCCTCTTTGTCTATTCTCTTTTAAGATATATGATTTTTAAACATTAATATAATATGTATATATATATATATGCATTCACTGATAACAAAGGATGATATTTTTCCCACTGTTGAATAAAACAGAAAGCGAACAGGGAAACCAGTATTTATTGTATGCAGGCAGGTAGCTCATGAAAAGTACAACATTCTGAATCGAACAGCTTTTATCACTCATTATTTGTTTGTTGCCCTTTTATTCATAATCTGAAAATACTGTACCACTGTTATCTTTGGCAACAAATCAGAGACGCCCCAATACTTCCATTTCATTTTGCAACATTTTTCTCTCAGGTTTGACTTCAACATGAAATCATAACTCGCAAAACATTACGCGACCCTCCAGTCCGAGAGCTCGGGGAGGCGGCATATAAATACTTCTTAAGAAACTTCATCATACTGTGCTTTGACAGGCCAGCGAGTCTCGGAGGGGGTCGGCCAGCACGGAAATAAAAACGGTGGAAAGGAAGTTGACTTTCAGCATCACACTCTCATGCATTACAAAGGCTTATCATGGTCTGATATAACGGACAGAAGAATAAACATACATGTAAACAGAACAGCATTCTAGTGGAAAATAGAAGAAGAAATGTTTGGGACACTTTTCCACTGAACCTACAATCTTCTCATTAGGTATAAATTAGTTCATCCTTAAAATATCTGCTTTACTTTACCTCATTCACTACTGTTATGTCATAAAATATAATGGATTGTGAGTGGCTATGAAATGAGATGTCATCCAGTAAAAAAAAAGAAAAGAAAGAAGGATTAAAGTGTGCAGACGTGGGTGAATCTGCCATCTGTTCTGCGATAAATGTGCCATGTGGGCAACGATTGCACTTCGCTGACTTATAGTGCCGCTAAAACTCCATCAAAGTATTTGAAAGGATTTCAAACACAGCGGTAAAGTTTGACCTCGGCTCCTGCGCGCACTCAGATCATGCTCGGGGCGGCGCTGTAGAGGACCACGTCTCCGACCACTCGCACCAGAGTCACTTCCTCCAAGCCGCCGACTCTGTGCTCGTACTCCAGCAGGTGGGTGCCGTCCACGGCCACTTTGAACATGTCCTCCTCCACCAGGATCTTCAGCTGCAGGGACAACAACGCACATGAACATATAAATCAATAACTGGCCACAAGAACATGGATATTTTAAAAAACAAACATTGTCCTCTCCATCTGGGCCTGTCATTCACATCCTTACAGCGTACCTGTGTGGATGTGTAAAAGCTAGAGTTTGGAAAGTGATGATGGTACATCTAATTTTGCATTTACCTGAAACAACAACAACAACAACAACAACAACACTGGCAAATATGCACCAATTTCTTTATGTCTGGTGAAAATGCTTGTTAGAGTGTCTGCAGTCATTTTTACAGTCACATGTGTACAGAAATATGTTACAAAATTATGGTTGAGTAGGACGATTTTTTTCCTAAAATGGAAAACATCCCTCTAGAGGAATATCTGTGTTAGTGTGGACATGGCCCAATTCTTTTCTTATCAACAGGAACTGCAAATATTAATACATGAGAAAATGCTGAACATATTCTCACCCCGCATGCTGAATTTGTATTACCAAATTGTTTCAGTGGCATTACAACACAACACTAACATCCTAAACAAGGATTTGCACCAAGTCTAGTAATCTACAATGCTGCACTAGCATTTAACCATCTGTGGACCCAGACATTGACTAAACAGTCAGGTCCAATTATTTACATTTAAGTAACTGTGCAGCATTAAACATAAAATGTGAGTTAAAGCCGTGTTTAGTATCTTGTGTGATGCACAGGGATGTTCAACAACACACATCTAATCTCCCTTCCATGGCTGGATGACCTGCTCTGATGTTTTCTTCAATTGAATTAGTCGCATCTCAAAGGCTCTGCACAGTCTCACAGATATTTTCATGTATTCAGGCTCATTAGAACTCTATAGTTGGGATTACATGAGGTCACCAAAGCCCTGGCAGTAATAAGGAGTAAACTGCCCACATCCAGTGTTTAGTTTGGGACCTTGGTGACATGTCACCCGTCTAATTTCACTATCAAAAAATAAAAATATGCATTGTTCAGAATTTTAAGCGGTACTGTTACATAAACTTTACCTCAAAACGTTGCCCCGGAACAAATGGGAAGCCTCCTTCCCGCTCCTCTGGGCCCCAGTATCCACCGAGGTTGGAGTTTCTGACAATTGTTTGCTCATGAAATCGAGGGTTGAAGTGAAAGACGATATCTGAACCTTTGATGAAGTCAACATTGAACCTGAAAGAAATAACGATAAAAAAAGATGAGTTGCTGCTGCTGAAAAGTGATCATGTCCAATTAAAAAAGCATGGCTTGAACAGATAAAATAACTACAATGATAATGAATTTTGGAGGAGTATTCTCATTCTGCAGGACAAACACCGCATGTCATTATCAATAATAGTATATTCTTAATAGATGTAAACATTGCAGAGCATAGATGGTCCATGGTTATATGTTTATCAGAGTTTTTAATATGCAGAGCTGTTAAAAAAGGCATCCAGACATATTTCCTCCTCAAACAGAAAGCAAAACTGATGACAGCACAGATCAAGTTTGAATGGTTCATGTACCTGTCTGCACCAGGAACAGGCTCCCCGATTATTGTGATTAAAAGTCGCGGCATCATTCCAGCATGAAGCGGGAGATCATAGGGCACCATCTGCAGGAAATATTTACATTTTTCATCAAGAAAAAAAATGCATTTATTGTGCTCTGTTAAGAAATTAAGTGTCATTTCTCATTATGCCTTTACAGGAAATATACACAAATGGAAATGGTGTTTACCCTGTTAACAATAACATCCCGGTGGCAGAAGTAGATTAGCATTTTATCACCAACAGGCTGAACTTGGTAAAGTACAACAAAGTGCTCAATGACAATTTTAGTTAAATATTAGACAAAACGTTGACCTTGCCCACATTCTGACTGAAACACCCCAATGACTCATTTTCTCCTACTTTATTTCAACACTGTTATGCAAGTCATAGCAATTAGCCAAGATAATGACAGAAAAAGTACATTTTTCAAGCTATCACCTGTACAAACTGACTTCTGAACAAAATGACAAAAAGATCTTTAATTATAAACAATTACACAGGTGACAAGCCAGGCTTAAATGAAACTATCGCCTAATTAGAGAATATAAAGGTGTCTTAATGCAGTAAACATTTGTGTGATACAAGTCTAAATTTCATCATATTGCACTTAATTAAAAAGTTACATCCAGCAGTTTGAACACATCTTTAATTGTATACTGTGTGTCGTATATGATCAGTCTTTGGCACTAGTCAAACCACATGTTGATTCTGGAAGTGATGTCCTTGTCCGCCTGAAAAGTTGAGTTCATTGCTTTCAATAAAATGGTGGATTATATCTGGGCTGAAAGACAAGACATACATTTTTGATAACTACTTTTGAATATTTATTGATCCTGCTTTATATTTGCTTTGCACCACAGCAGAGCCCAAGATACAGAAAGAATAATCTAGACCCAGACCTCAGTGAAAATTAACCCTCTTGCATTAAATCTAAACAGCA
The DNA here is from genome assembly GCA_024666655.1 of Dascyllus trimaculatus. Classification (NCBI taxonomy): domain Eukaryota; kingdom Metazoa; phylum Chordata; class Actinopteri; family Pomacentridae; genus Dascyllus; species Dascyllus trimaculatus. Next base: position 23,485,893 of record CM045462.1, on the reverse strand, counting down.
GAGGCAAGAAACTTAATTCCTCTGTCCATCACCCTCAGTATATTTACAAGAATACCCCACAAATGCAGCTGTTCCACTGTACACAGGAGTAAAAAGACACCAGCGAAGAAATGCAGCAAGCAAGCAACATAATATTTGTAAAAAGTGCTAATACTCACCAGCGTGCCTCCTGGAGCAGCAGGCCCTCCATATGGAGGCATGGGCCCTGGACCAGGACCAAAGTTGCCAGGGGCAGGGGGGAAGCCTCCGCCTGCAGGTGGTCCCCATGACCCAGGTGGTATTGGGGGAAAGCCTCCAGCTGGGAATGCAGGGAAAGAGCCAGGGCCAGCTGGAGGGGGGAATGCACCTGGACCACCTGGTCCATACATGCCATTGCCTCCTCCCGGCTGACCGCCAGGGAAAGGCACATTTGGGTAAGGCCCAGGGGGAGCTCCAGGACCTGAAGCAAATGGTCCGGTTGGGTAGGGGACAGGACCTCCAGGTAGCTGTCCTGGAGCTCCTTCAGGTGGGTAATGCCCAGGGAACTGCCCAGGGGCTCCAGGGCTGGAGGGGAACTGCCCTGGGGCTCCTGGTGCTGGTGGATATTGTCCAGGTATCCCAGGACCAGGTGGGAACCCACCAGGGGCTGAAGGAGGTGTTGGGTACTGCCCTGGCGCTCCAGGACCTGAGGGGAACGGGAACTGCCCTGGAGCCCCTGGGCCAGATGATCCACCGGCAAAGTCACCCGGAGCAGAAGGCTGGGTGGGCGCTCCTGGGGCTGAACCAGGCCATCCTGGGTTAGAAGCAGGTGGAGGGTTGCTGGCAGGAGCAGTTGGGTTAGTGTTGCCTATTTTCTTTGCCTGGCTTGGAGTGTCGTCTCCTAAGGCATCTGCCAGCTACAGAACAGAAAAGGAAAGTGACTCTCCAGCTACAACAAAGAATGTAGTTAACCACCATAAATTGATGTGAAATTGAGCAATCCTTTGGACTCACCGAGAAATCTGACATGATCTAAAACGAAACAAAACACAACTTTCATCAGCTTTGTTATGTAGTTATAACAACCGATTATACAAGCTGTCAAACACTGTGGGCTTGTCACACCGAGGCTCTGAGTAATAGCACAGTAAATGTTTCCATCCTCGACTGGTCATCCACAAAAACCTTCCTGGCAGAGCAAAAGCAGCTCGACTTTACTAAAACAGCACAACAACAAACTATACAGACATCACACTGACTTCAAGCTGCGTATTGAGGAGGAAATAGTGTTTAAAAAAGCTAATTAACTGATGTTAGAGTTGGCTACCGACCTAGCTAACAGCAGCTAACTGTCACTTAACCGTTGCTCGCTACTTTATTTTTAGCTTCACGGGAGAAATAAGTGGTGAAAGCTGGGTTTTAATGCTACCTCGCCAGAAGATGGACTCCTCTCCGAACACAGCGGGTGACAGTGATGATCTATGCAGCTGTAGGAGCCAGTTAGCAGCTAATTTAGCCGAACAGCAGCAGTGAAGCTAAACGCTGGTCTGCTGCTTCAACTACAACTCTGGAGAAGGAAGCTCGCACACGCGCCTCAGCGGTGACGTATGCTGAAGGGCGGGCGCGTTCCAGAGAGATAACACACACACACATGCGCGTCTGGACTTCTATCTCTGTGAGGACTCTGTTCATTCCCTTAACCCGTTACCGCCCAAATATAACCATTCAATTAACGTCAACTGACTCTAAATAGAAACTATAAATCAAATGTGTTTAAGGAGTGTCAAACGTGGGGAATTTTACTTTCCAAAAATGTGTTCACGCTCAAATTAGTCCTCACAAAGACGGAACAAATACATACCAACTAATACAATGAACCCAGTTATTAAAAATATGACGAAAATACAAAAACCATGTGGCAGAAACATATATTTTTTTTGTTTTTTAAAAGCCAGTAAAACACTCCACCCAATACATCTACTTCAACTAAAACCATCATCATCATTCTTTTTCTTCTGGTTATTAATAATTTTTTTTTTTTAGGCAGATGCATTGGATTTTTATGGTCTTTTATTTTGTTAATAACTTTCCAACACTGTACCTTCTGTATTAGTGTAATAGTACTAATTTATTAATAGTATAATACAGTTTATAGTATAATAATAATAATTTAATTAGTATAATAACATCAATTTTAATATTAATTTGTTTTTAGATAGATCTACTGGGTATACAGAGCAGCTTTTATTACTTTTTAAAATATTTTGGTCTTTTTTTTCATTACATATTTTTATATCTCACTATAATGTATTGTATAGAGGGGGCAATAATAATAATAATAATAATAATAATAATAATAATGAATTACTAATTTTGAAGGTGTTTTTTGCCACATGATCTTCTATTTTCAATCCATTTTTAGCTTTACTATATTACTGTGTATTTACTCCATCTTTGGGAGGGAAGAACCAACTTGGCTTTTAGAACTTGGGTGGAACACTACTACTGCTACTACTACTAAAAATCTTTTTTTAAAAACTGCTCAGGTGTGCTGAGCAGCTTTTTCAATTTTATATTATACTTTAATTCATTTTATTTTAATCACATTTTTAATTATTTATTTTAATCACACTTTTAATTATTTATTTTAATTACTTTTTAATAACTTCAGTTATTGTGTACATACTCTATGTTGGTGAGGATCAAATTGAATTTTAGACCTTGGGAGTTAGTAATAATAATAATATTATTAATGTCTGCAAAGTGACCGTGTCTTCCTATATAGGCTGCATTAAGTGCCTGTGTTGCCCTGAGCTGTTTGTCCCTCTCGTTGTTTACTTGGCGTCTATTTTAGGTTTGGATTCTGGAGCTGCAAAGACACGACGAAGTCATGAAGACACACAAAGATTACATAAAGATGCAGGAGTCATCTTGATGCTATTATTTTAATTTATATTGTCTTTTAGTGGCTCATGTTCCTGAACAAACCTTCCCGTTAGTTATCTGGCCTTGATTATACACAAAAGAATGATGGGAAATTAAACATATTTCATCTTATTTTTGATACAAGTAATGGACACATGATAACCCAGTATGACCTATTTTCTGCTTGTGCTGAAGGTTCAGGTTGTTGATATCAAAGGCTACAAAAGAAGTTTTGTTTTGAAATCACCACCACATTTTCAGTGATAAAATCATTAAAATGTTTTAATAAAGTGACATTACCTGTTAAATAATTGCTGTTTTTGTCAGTAGCATGGCACTTCATAGCATGGCTCTCATGTCACAGCTTGTCTACAATTCAAAGTACACATTTAGATGTTTATTTTACCACATATTGTCTATTTGCATCAGCAGATTTCAATTATAGTACATATCTTTACAGGCCGTTTACGCAAAATAAGTATTTTTCTGAAACTCTTAGTCAGAAATCTTCTCTTTAGTGGCGCTTACAGACTTTCATGTTTTTATTCCTGTCTATGTTCTGAAGGTTTTTACAGAGGGGTTTGTTAATATATCATTCACGACCTGATTTACATAACATGTTATTCCTATAAACGTGGTAAAAATGGATGTTTTTGTGGCTGTTGAGGGCATTTTCTTATTTATGGAGCGATATAAAGAGATATCCAAAATCCCGTCTGTGGAAAAACTTTGAGATTTCCGATAGCCAGATTTCTGCTCAGGAAATTAATGCAAATCAGGGTATTTTAAGACATATAATGCCTAATTTGCATATATAAGCAAATACTTCATGAAAACTTTTAATGTAAAAATCATTGTCTTTTACGTAAGTGATCAACTGAGAAGATTTTATGGTTATATCTGCTAGTTAAAATGTTATTTACCTGCAGGATCTCCACTTCAATAAAATCAGATAAATGCAATTATATTGTGCCACACTGTATTACCTGAGCAGGATTTTACTGTTGTCTGGGAGGTCTTAACTTTGTTGGGGGAGTTTAATATACAGCAGTGTACCTTATTTAAAATTTTTATATATTTATTATTATTTAATTAGATTTTGATGTGAAGTCTTATTCTATAAATGCAATGAATAAATACAGGTTAGTAAAACGTGCATGTTTGGATTAAATGTAGTGAAGCAGAAGCATAAACTACTGTTACTATTTTATTATTATTATGTAAGTATAACAAAAAGCTGTGATACACTCCAGTAAAGTTTTCAAAGTAATCATTTAATGTTTTTTTTTTAATTAGACAACCACACTGACATTATCTAGAGAATAAAAGTCGTAATGGTGTGGTGAGACAGCGAGGACAGATTTATGAGCAACTTTTGAAGGAGGGGTTGCCGGTGTGGGATTGGTCAAAGCAGTCACAAGATGATGAAGTAAAAAAAAAAAAAAAAACATTGAAAGCGTCTCTACCACTGAGAGCAGCAGCTGCAGCTTCACAGCGTCTGAACTCTACAACAATGGTAAGTTGTTCTTCCTTCACCGCAGCGGCACGTCGTCGGTTTCCCTTCTGCGTTTTGACCGAAGGCTCGAAACGGACGTGAAGTTTCGCGGACTATTGAGGAAAAGTGAGGTCGCAGAACGGCGAGCGTTAGCCTGCTAGCATAGCATTAGTTCCACCCTCTGTTCATTGTACCAGCGGAAAGTTAGACAGCGGAGAAGACGGACTTCCGGTCACGGATTTCAAAATAAAACCAGATGGCGAAGAAGATATTGCAAAACGCTGCTTTATAATTCATTAAACTTCTGTATCATGTTAGATTAGACATAAGCTAACTAGAGCATCGCTAATTTTCACCAGAGCTGCTTATTTGAGTAAAAAAAATAGAGTAATTAATACAACGTCTGCATTAGTATTTTTCTTGTAAATATAGAAATAATTCTAACAAAAAAGTCCAACGTACACAGAAACTTATAAGAATGCTTTGTAGAGAAATGGGATTTTCTGTAGTAAATACCGATGTGTTGCTGCAAATATAGGTAATGAAGTCCAGAGTCAGACTTAACACTGCAGTAAGTTCTCAGATTTTTTTGGTGTCTGTATCAACTGCAGTGGTCTTTATTCAACCACCTTTAATCTTAGTTATCGGAAATATAGCAGAACTTCATCATGAAAAAGGGACACTGTGGTCAATCAAAGTTTATGCTACAGTAAGGCTGAACCATTAATCAAATTATTAAAGTAACCGCAATATGGCAAGTGCTACATCCAAATGACAGGAGCTGCAGTTTCTTAATAAAAGTCAAATTTGTCACCGTTATAAGTGAAGCACTGCGATTCTACAGAGATGCTTCTGCCTAGAAGTCTCGAAACATTAAGGGACATACTTGTCTGGTACAGACCATAGCCAAAATCGTATCATCAATTTTACTTTTTTTGAAGTAGGAAAGAAAAATCACAACTCCTATTGCAAAACCAATATATGTCATATGTCAATTGCAATATTTTTTTTTGGCTTTTTTTGCATATCGTTCAGCCCTAGCATCAGAATTTAAACACTAAAATAGTAATGCACTAGTTCTCCTTTATAGCACTGCCATATATTTTAAATATGTGACTATGGTGGTGATGTCACTGTCAAATCTGTTAAAACAAGGAGAAATCCCATGATTTAGCTGCTTGCATGTTTAGTAAACATTGGTACATGTGCTAATATAAAGTAAATCTATCTAATAAACAGCACTTGCACATCCAAAACTCCGCTTTATCTCCCAACTCTTTGACAAGCGATTAATCATAGCAAGTTAAGTTGTTTATAAAGCACATTTAAAGCAACACAGGTTATTGAAAAGGCTTTCTATTCCATTGCATTTGAGATAATAAAATGGGATTACCAGTCAGCATGACTAAACCAAGTAAAAAGTTCAAGCTGTTCATCTCAGGGCATTTTGAATGGCAAAAGTAGGACTTTACAATATTATAGAGACAAAGCACAACGATTCCCTTCAAGCAAACACTTACTAACAGGGTTTTATCACTGTAAATCGAATATCTTGGGGTTTTACACTGTTGATGGGACAAATAACGAGACATTTTCTTCGCTAATTAACAAAATTATCAATTGATTTATGAATAAGATAATCATTAATTAATTATTAAGGTGATTTGGGTTAGTTTGGTTGTATGCATGGGAGAGTTATGGTAACTGAGTCAAAGCTAATCTGAAACACTGCAGCTGAAGACAGACCTGACTGTGCAGGTTTTTATTTTGAAGCTCAGCTGTCGGGCTTCTTGCAGCTGTGTGTTTGCAGCTTTGCACAGCCGCTCGCACTGATGTGTTTCAACATGTCTGGGTTTGGGGAGCAGCCTTAAAGCTAGCTCACCTCCTCATCATGATCAGCAATGTTTCCCTCTGGGTTTTTACCTGCATGTCATGACAGCTCGACTCTCCTCGCTGTCGATCAACATTGGGGCGGTGTTACTGCCTCATCTCCTCGACATGAGCTGCATTGTTAACTGGATAGTTAACTGGCTCTCATTTCCTGACTGGATTAGCAGCCAAACTGGAGAGCTAGCTGTCAGTGGCTGGAGGAATTCAAACCAGAAGTAAACCTGTGGCCACCTCCGGCTTTTATTGTCATGCCTGTTCCCTGTCCTTTCCCCTTGCATCCTGTTTTTCAAGAGTCCCGGCCACAGACACTCGAGTCTCTTCTTAATCTGTGAAGATCTCTCCCTGAGCTCAGTGAAATCCTAACTCCCACCAGCCATCTGTTCAGGAAGGTGTAATTATAGATTTCAGAGAGTCTTTGGAGATTCTAGGAGAGTTTATGTCTTTATGTTGGAGTTATGTAAGGCTGTGTGTGGACGTGACAGAGGTTCAGACCAACAAAATCCTGCTCAAACTGGTGCTTTGTTGTCTTTCTGGATTAAAGCTTTTGGGTCAGATTGGACTCCTGCAGAAAGTAGCACAGTGGCTATTTGTTGTGCTGCGTTTGTGATGCGTGCCTTCAAACAACAGGATCAAAAGTTCAGATTTATGGGGATTGAAGCTCACCGCTCGCTGATCTTCACCAGAGTCTACTATAGACAAATAATTCCCCAAAAACAGCAAATAACTGAGCAAAATAAAAGCTTCAGCACGGCACAGAGCAAGAAAATACTACATCCTTCCTTACAAATCTGTGACACCTGTAGCTGATCAGCCTTGATTTCCTCAAGTATAAATCAAAACTATTCAAAACAAGGGGGCGTTGCTTTGTTGAGGACTGAAAGCCCCTAAATATAGTGTTTACTTTTTTTGGCTTGTTATTTCAGGATACTTCCACATGTATACTTAAAGCAAAACAATAAAGTGAATGAAAACCACTTAAAGCTACACTCTGTGACTCAACAGCTGTCTTTGATACATATAAACCTTCTGCAAACATTCTTAAAATTAAAAATTAACTTTAAAATGAACATATTTAGCAATGGATTAAGATGCAGACATATATTCTAAATATACGATGTACTGATTATATAGAAATAAACACTCTGTGTGCCCACTACTGCAGCTTTTTCTTGTTACTGATTACATGTCCTCTATTCACTTTGTCCAGCCACAACAAAAGTTATTTTTTCTATGTTTTTCAGTCTGTTGTTTTCACTGGCGATTATTTAGTTGATTGTTTTCTTAATCAATCATTGTTTGGTGCATAAAGTGTAAGAAAATGATATAAAAAGTTCAATCAGTGTTGCCTGAAGCCCAGAATGTGTCTTGATTTGTCCACAAACTGAAGATGTTTAGTTTACTGTCTTAAAGAAACCAGAAGAAAAATCTATTTTAAGAAGCTGGAATCAGAGAATTTTGACAATTATCAAAAATAATTCCTGATTAATTTAATAGTTGACAACAAGTTGTGAAACTGCCAGAAGTACAGAGGCACTGAGTTGGCTTTCACTCAGCATTATCAAGTTTCACCGTGAGTGTATGAGACTTCACCACACATTTCTAATACATTCTGGTTCATGTTCTTCATGGTGTTAGTTAATCTCTGTGAAATTCCTAATTCTTTGCTGCATTGTATCTTGAAAAGGTTTTAAAAACGCGTGCGAGGCAGGTGGAAGTGCAACTCCGCGACTCAAATAACAGTGAGCAGACACTGTTGGCTTCATGCTTTGCAGAACAAAGGCTTCGTATTACTATTTCCTCTGATAGCAGATGTGAGAGAGAGTGGGAGTTAAAAGATGTGGAAGACACGCTTTTCTGATGCAGATGCAGCATCTGCCAGTTCAAATAAAGGGAAGAAAGCAGCTGTTGCATAGAATATAACAGATATATTCTTTATAAATTAGAATGCAGGTAAATGCTGTGATCTAAAGCTCAGGTTTGTTAACTGTAAAATAAGTCATGCATTGTAATCTGTCTACAGTGTTACCTATGTTCAAAGGATTTGAATTTTTATAGTTGATGACTGTAAAATTCATTGATCCCTTTGCATTTCTCCCCTTAGAGTGAATCACTGGTAGTCTGTGATGTGGATGAAGATCTGGTTAAAAAGCTGAGGGAGTTTCGTTTCCGGAAGGAGACCAACAATGCCGCCATCGTTAGTGAGTCTCCGACCTCTTTCTCTTGCATTTCTTTCATAATGTGTTGCTAGAACTTAAATCTGAATGTTGATAATCATTTGTTAGTGTATTAATCAGACTCTTTGAAATGGGTTTATCTCCCTAAAGTTCAGCTTCCATTATCACTGGTCACTGCTTCTTGCCGGGACAAAATGGAGGCCGACACTGAATCACATTAATACCCTCTTAGATTCACCCACCTCGAGCTTCAGATACAGAAACAGATATTAGTTTCTGAGCTGTACAGGCCCAATTCACTTCACTGACTTTCTTCCCCTCTGTTACTCACATTTAAAGGAACATTTCATCAAACTCTCTTTAAAAAAAAAACCAAGGAATGCTAGACAGAGAAATGGTTCACAGAGCATGTGGTCAGAGTGTCAGCAGTATTTATAGATGTTCCCAATGACTGCACTCAAAGGCAGGTTAAGAAGCCACAGGTAAAGATTAGGCATGTTAATCATTTATATAGGATTATGCTTGTCTGCAACTTTATTGTTCAGTTGGTTACCGTGAAAGGAGTAGTTTGACATTTTGGGAAACACATATAAACTGTTGAGCCACAACATCTAAACCACCTGACTAATATTGTGTAGATCCCTTTCATGTTGTTAAAACCGACCTGATGAGGCACCAAGACATCAGCTGCAGATCCTTTAAGTCCTTTGGTTAGACCTCCATGGATCGGTTGTTTTTCCACAGAAGCTTGATCAAACTGAGATTTGGAGAATTTGATGGCCAAGTCGACACATTTAACTCTTGGTCATGCCCCTCAAATCGTTCCTCAACAATGTTTGTGGTGTCTCAGGGAGCATTATCCTGCTGAAAGAGGGCACAAAGAGGGGTACATGGTCTGCGGTAATGTTTAGGTTTCCCAGCAGAACACTGCTCAGAGCGTCACGCTGCCTCTGCTGGCTCGCCTTCTTCCTAGAGTGCGTCCTGCTGCCATTTCTTTCTCAGGTAAATGACGCCAACCCTCCCTGCTGTCCTCATGATGAAAAGAAAATGTGATTCATCACACCAGGCCACTGTCTTCACTGCTCCGTTGTTGGCGCTTTGAGCAGTGGACAGGAGTCAACATGGGCACTCTGACTGGTCTGCAGCTACACAGGAAGCTTTGAAGAACTCCTACCATAGCGGCATTAAGGTTTTCAGCAGTTTGTGCTACAGCAGCTCTTCTGAGACTAAACCTCACCGACCAGCCTTCACTCACTGAGCCTTGGACGCATAGCCTTGTTGTGGTTCACCAGTTGTCCTTCCTTGGACCAATTTTTGGTAACTTCTGCATACCTGGAATACCCCGCAAGACCTGTAGTCGTCTCACCATCCGTTTGGTCCTTGTCAGAGTCCCTCATGTCCTTAAACTGCCCATTTTTCCTGCTTCGAATCCATCAACTTCAAGAGCTGGCTGTTCACTTGCTGCTTGATATATCCCACCTCTAAACAGGTGCCTTTGTAACGAGGCAATCAGTGTTATTCACTTCACCCGTCAGTGGGTTTAATGTTGTGGCTTATTGGTTTATTTGTTTTCCTGCCAGGAGTTAGAAGAAAGATTGATACCGCAGTCATGTTGGTCTATTAAATATTAAGCTGCAGCAAGAAGCCAGTTATCTTGTCATAAAGACAGACTAGCTATTTGTACGTTTTTGCAGTCTGAATAAACTTGAGGGTGTCATCAATCCTGTACCTCACCAGGAGGGAAAAAGAACTTATTGCTTTTTCATGTTTGGTTTGTAAAAGTCCTCCTAAGCGCGTTCCAGTTAAAGACAGATGTTATAAATATGCTCAGTCAAACTTGAATAATAAAAAGAAAAATGTTCCTGGCATTAGATTGTGACACATGAGCCAGCTACAGAGAGATTCTACGAGTTACCTCCAAATGCAGCAGGTGGTGTGACAGAGGAGTGAATATCAAAAGTGAGCTTAAGCTTTATCCTCAGCCGTGTCTGGATCAAAACGTCATTTCTGCTGAATGGGATTACAGCAGCGTGTTCGCATGACCTGGACTCAGAGTCATAAACATCTTCAAACCAGGACATTTGCGGCACATAATACTGAGTCATTTCTTGGTATTTTAGTCTTCTTCCTACAAAAACGTCTTACTTTTGACTCATTTTTCAGTACTTCTAAACTGATGTGACAGTTTTCATGCAAACTGATTCAGTGTTTGTTTTCTTTCCCTCCAGTGAAGATTGATAAAGACAAGCAGCTTGTTATTCTTGACGAAGAACATGAGGTAGGTTTCCTGTTGCTCCGTCTTCATAATAATCCAGCTTTGATATTTTAAATGCAAATTTATGGGAGCCAAAGTAAATTATCTGGTAATTAAATTAACACTATAGAAGTGGTTTGAAAGACGCGATGATGAAGTGGATAAACTTTGTCCGGTGAAGCTTGTTTTGATCTCACAGCCTGTCACATGCTGGATGTTAATAGATAATTGCTTCTTTAGATAACGTGTAACTAACTGAAGGCGTTGCATCACAGCAGAGAAGTGAAGTGTTCATTACATTTCTGTCTCGTTTTAGGATATTTCTCCTGATGATCTAAAGGATGAACTCCCCGAGAGACAGCCGAGATATCCTTTGAATGGATGTTCTGCCTTATTTTAGCAGTAGTTAAGTGATTTATCCTCCATCTTTCCCTATAATGAATTATAAACTCGCTTTCCAGCAAAATGTCCCAGATTTTATAAAACAGTTACAATTTTTTATCTGAAATACATCATTTTACGTTACAGGTTGTCAATATGTCTGTTCATTTCTTCTGATGTAATATATATAAACTGTCCTTAGCACCAGGAACATTTGTGGTCTACAGTTATAAGTACCAACATGATGATGGACGGGTGTCTTATCCCCTCTGCTTCATCTTCTCCAGTCCAGTGGGTAAGAACATCTCTTTTACTTTGAATTTAAAGCAGCACTTACTTATTAAACTACTGTTTACTGTACTTATACTGTAAATGTTGGTATATTTGTGTTCGGCAGGTTGCAGACCAGAGCAGCAGATGATGTACGCGGGAAGCAAAAACAAACTGGTGCAAACTGTTGAACTGACCAAGGTTAGTTAACTTTTAATGAGTCATAGTCACAACAAAGTAGTTCTGGATGGGATTACTGTGACGCTGTAATAGGACATTGTAGTATCTGCCACATAAAATGCCAATTCTAAAATAGTGCCAGAGAGCTGCATTAGTATTATGATACTCGGATGAATCTTACTGTCTTTGGTGATCCCCAAGTTTTCATCTGACACTCGAGTAATTTAAATAAACTATTGGGTGGATTTAAATGAAACTGGAGTCAGATATTCATGGTGCTCAGAGGATGAATCCTAAAACCTTGTGATCCTTTAATATTTGGTCTAGTGCCACCATCAGGTCAAAATCTGAACTAGTGTAATACTTTCACTTATGACCAAATACCTGCTAAACTAATAACATTGCTGCTAGAGTTCATTTTGCTCATAGTTCAGTGCTATTTAGCAAATGCTAGTTATGGTTAAGTGCCAAACATACCTGCTAAGCATGCTGATAGTATCCTTTATCTCAGCGCTGCTAGCATAGCTGTAGACTAATATGTTAATGCTATATTGTTGTACTAACTAAGCTAATTAATGTAATGATGTGATTCCTTTATCTGAGTGTTTTAGTGTATGATGTCATACGTGTCAGACTGCTTTTTAAAAATTTGGCTGCTATTCCTTCTCAAATAGTCTTAGTACACGCAATAATACACTGCTCCTAGTGCTCCTGCCACATTTAAAACGCTCTCTGGAAGTCTTGGTCTCCAACTGCATCAGGCACCATCTGTGGTGCATGCTGGAGTTCCTCCACTGGGCTAAAACAACAAACATTCAACTTGGGAAAGAGGTAGAAGTTTCAGGGAGCCAAATCTGGTTAGCTGAGTAGATGGAGAACAACAATTTTGTCAGTAAAGCCCAAAAAAAACTCAGGTCGATTTTGTTGTAAGTTCACTTTCAGATGCCTCAGGACGTTACAGCAGAACTTGGGGTTAAAGGTGCGACCCTGGGGGACTAATTCACAATGCACAACCCCATAAATTTCAAACAAAACGATAAGCACGCTCTTGGTTATGCTGCTGTCTTCCTAAGCCTTGGATACTGTTGGTTTTTCCCCTGAAGACTGCTGTTTGGTCTCTGGGTTGTAGCTGTAGACCCACATTTGTCAGTGGCGATGATTCTCAACATCAAAATTTGGTTAGTTTGACACAGAATTTGACCTCTCTGTGCAAGTTTGAGATCCATAGTGAAATCACAAGTTTGCACCTGCAAGTGGTCAAAACAGGACTTTCACAGAACTTTCAAAACGTAGCAGGAGCACGAGGAGCAGTGTATCATTGCACAAGGTGACTACTTCAAAGAAGATAGTGGTTCTTGCCAGACTTTTCCCTTACTGTACTAAAATAAATTCCAGATCCTGCTCTTCACTGTAGTTTTTGCGTTTTTACAGGTGTTTGAGATCAGAAACACAGAAGACCTAACGGAGGAATGGCTGAGAGAGAAACTCGGGTTCTTCCGCTAAAGTCGTCACCTCATCCAGAGGTCTGGGACGTGAGGAGGATCCAGATTGCACAACTCGTGTCCTCTCTGAGAGAACACGCAACAGTTAATATTCCCCTCCTCTTTGTATCAGACCTGATTTAAATAGTTTTTGGTCTCTGGGCTCAGTTTTAGGCCTGCTCGATGGAGTTTACTACAATTCTACGTGTGCTAAAAGGTTCAGACAATCACAGGAGTTTGAACATTTGTGGCGCTAACTAAACCTCACCCACCTGGCAGCCTAAAACTTTAAATACTATTTGACGCAGGTCTACTTTTGTCTCCCGTACAATCTCTCCATGTGCCAGTTGTGTGTCTGTGTTGAATTAACACTCCCATAGATCTTGAAGTGGACAGAAATTGATCATAGTTATCCGCCCTTCCGCCGCATGTTCATTCAGGAGACTTTAAAGGCATTATAACTACAGTTTCTGTTTACACTCAGCATTTTTTTCCACCTCTGAACCTCCTAAGTTTCACCTTTTATGTTTATTAATTTTACACAATTTAAGGGAGACTTATTTTTAGATTTTTTTTAGTTCTTTCTGTTGTATGTAGGGTTAGGTAAACGTATAGCATTCACCTCCATTTTGTTGTGACATTCCTGCCAGAACCTGTGAACAATCACAGCCACAACCCTTAGAACAACAATAATTTCTGTTTTCGTCAGTCTCTCCGTCGGTGTTCATTCAAGGGCATTTAAATTATAATTTACACACTGTCATCACTCCAGTCTTCAAAGTACGAGAACACTAATACTTACAAGTGATGCGTTACGACTCCTCCTGTGCACACGAACAAGCTGGCAGACGCCCTTGACTGGTGCTTATTCTGCTGCAGATTTGACCCTGTTAGTCTGTCACCAGATCTGTTTATCTCTGTTTAGAGGGAAAACAGCGTGAATCATGGGTGATGCCTTTGACCTGCATATTTGTTACAAAGATACAACGCTCCAGGAAACAGTATTTCCACTGAAACATTCCAGACATGAACATTTTTACACAAAACCTCTGGCGACCATGACAGTCATGATAACACTGCACACAGGGCGGCAATACCTGCCCTCTTTTTAATCTACTGGGCTCCTCTTATAAGTGGGTTACTGTGTCTTTAGGGAGATTGTTAGCTATTATTGTGCATTATAGCTCTTACTGTTATTGGTGTTTATGAATGTTGTGCTTAATTCTGATGTAAAGCCACTTTTGATTGCTTCGTGGTCGCAGCCTTGTGAATGATGGCTGCGACTTCTCCAAATGCCAGTTGTGCTTAATATTTAGACTTGGTATGTTGAAGGAACAGCATCTGGGCAATTTACATTTTCCATACAGAACAGGGTTGGACCAGTGTAGCTCTTTGACAACTGATGTTTATATCCTGAATGTGCCAGCTGCTCATATTTTGTGCCAATGCCTAATATCCTCAATGAAAAATGCAACATTTTTAGCTTGCAGCACATTTTGAATGAGTCGAAACAACAAAAATGTGTCACTCTACACTCTGTTCTGTACATCGGACTATTTTCAAGCACCAAAAGAACATCTTAAAATCTTGTAAAGCAGCAATTAAACCAGTGCAGCACAGTTAAACCAGTTGCTAATACTTTAAGCTCTTAACAGCAGGGTGACTCGCCCCAAGTAGTAGTAAATCAGCAGATAAAATTAAACAAATTAAGGATGCTGCCGTCTGGTTTCATGTGATTGACAAGAGAGAAACCTCAACTCAAATAGCAGAGTTCTGATTGTTAATATCAGCTCGGTATATTGGTCTGATCCTCATAAACACTAACAGGCACTAATGAATTCCACATGGTCTCTCATCAGTGTCGTCTCCTGCTCAGAAACTCTTATTTTGGAAACAGATACGAGAGCGTTGTGGCTGATTTAAAGCCCCAGGGCGGCAAATCGCCACACAGTGTACGATGTTACTGCTAAGTCTACCATACCAATGCCTTGTCTTAAATTTTTGTCATGTTTATGTCTGTTTAAAGAAATCATGAGGCCAAAACGAAAAACAACTGACACAAGAGGAAAAACTGAAAGACACTGAAAAAGCTTTGTTGGTGACTGTTTTGTTTTTTTTTTTTCCCTAAACTTTATGATCTGAAAGTCCAAGAAAGGTGATCTTGTTCTTCCAATGTAATCCCGGTTATAGTAAATCATAGAAACGGTTTCTTTTCCCAGAGATCTGACTCAAAGATATGTACGCACAATCAAACCGCTTCATGTAAAACCATTTGTTGATGTCAAGTAATAGACGGTGATTTCTGATTTGCATGTCAGGACAGGGTTTAATCCAACGGGAACAATGGAACACAACTGTAATCACACGTTTTCATGTCTACTGGTAACCAGAGTTACACTGTCAGCTTGATATCAGCCAGTATTATGCTGCTGTAGCAGAAAAACAGGGACTCCAACGTGGGCGATTGTCATGTTTAGAATAATTTCTGTTCTTTCTTGAGCTGAAGTCATACCTTTTTTTGTTAAAGAATGTTGTTTGACTTGAAAGACCTTGAAAAGAGTTTAAAAACTTTGGGAAAATTTGAAAAAAATGCACATTTAATCTGAAATTAACACTGTTGACTGATGTATAGCGATTGCTGTGGCAAATGCAACACAGGCTAACTTTAAAACAAACAATGTTCTGGTTTTGATGTGAATTTAGAAACATATTTATTCGTTATCTTGCTCAATTCTTTAAGAATCTAAGATGTGGAAAGCTACTGTGAAAGAAGCGCATTGTTTAATGTGTCTAAACAGTTTTCTCAAGCTTGATGACATGCAATTTTCTGCTCAGTTGCATTAATTCTTTGACTGATACAGTTTATTTGCACATGACCTCCTTAAAAAGGGGCAACATTTGCATCTCAGACATCTGGTCCCATCTATGTGTGTTCTTCCTCTTAAATGAAACATTTACACACTGACAGTCATTTGTTGCTAAATTTCCTGGAAATGAGATGTAATACTGTCCCTTCATCATGTCTCCCCGGTATAAGGCCTGTTCAACTGGAGCCATGTATCTGGTCATGTCCTGTGGATCTAATAGCTTTCCCTCCTACGTGGTGAACTTGTTGTATATTTGGCCTTTCGAGTCTTTTACTTTTAACCTGCAAACGTGTCGTTCAGCTCTTGGTGTCCTCTCTGATCAAATGCCTATTCTATTTTCTTTCCTTTTTACTAAAAAAAGAAAAACACCTGAGACATCTATCATAACCAGCTGCCTCATGGCATCAGTGAAACTTGAGATATTTGTATTTTCCCATACTTTATAAAAGTGTCTATTGTCCAAATAAAATGACAGTGATGTCTAAACCTTCTGTTTCCTTCTGTTGTTTTCTAACTGAAATGTTCAAATGTGCTCACCATTATTGGTCCATCACTGGTCAGAAGAAAACTCTGTCCAGTTTGATTCTGTCCTAAAAAAAAAAAAAAGCACACATTTTCAAAATGAATAAAAACAGATAAATGTTCTATAAGGTGAAGCAATGAGGTACTTCATTGTAAATTGTACCTGCATGTACAGTCATGTCAGAAAAACAAATTACTCATGGAAATGGTTGATTTTTTTTTCAACATTTTAACAACCAAAACTTGATTCTCTTTCTAAACGTGCAGATAGATGAAGGTAATAAACTCAAACATGTGACACGTACAATTTTGTTGTCATTTTCAGAATACGACACCTTGGAATTCTTAAAGTTACCATCAGAGATTCAAGATCAGGTGCCACTGATGAGATTATTAAAGAGTTCTATAAGACTTTCTGAAAAAAGCTTCCGGATGCCTTTAACCCCTTAACGCCGGTTGTTGCAAATTTGCAACGTAGCGCTACAGCCAAGATAGCGTATGTATTCCCCCAATGCTGGTGCATATTCAATACATACCTAGGAACCTTTTGCAAGCACTGGTTTCTCTTAGGACCGGTTTGAATGGCATTTGCGGCATCAATTAAAAAATTTTTTACCATTAATGCCTGTTGCATTACACCTTTATATCTACTATATGTGCTATAGACAAATTAACAATCTCCACTTAATTGAACATCAACTTGAAATCAAAAGCACATAAAATTATTGTTTTTATATATTGTAAATAAATTCAGGCATCAAGGGGCTATGCCTGGCAAAAGGATTAAAAAAGATCTCTAAATAATTTTAAATTAATCATTCCAGTGTAAAGAAAATCATCCACAGGGAGCATATATTTAAAACTTTTTATCCAGACCTGGCGATACCATTAAATTTAGGGCAAGAGCAGACAATCTAATTCAAAAAGACGTCTCCAGGAACTCCAAACTTTCATTGTAAAATCTGCAGGTAAGGGCAAATGTTGGTGCCAAAGGGCATGAGCCCACACTAAGACAGACGTAGCATAAATTCAGCCGACACTGAAGGTGTGCAAGGAAAAACCTGCTGTCCAAGAAGAAAATAAGAGGAAAACTAGTCTCACATGGCCAGGCATATCTCTCAAACCACCTTAAACTACCTGTGAAGCATGGAGGCGGAAGTATCATAGTTTGGGGTTGCTTTGCTGTCTCAGGTACTGAGCAGCCTGCAGTCCTCGACTTAACTATGGATCCAGCATCATAACAAGGAGTGACTAAAGATAATATGAGGCCTAATGTTCAAAGATGGAAGTTGAACCTGAGGTTGACCTTAATGATCCTAATCTATGATTAAATCCACCAAGAAATGGCTCAAATAAAAGAAACTGAGGGTTACAGAACAGTCAAGTCAAAATCCAGATTTAAATCCTATTGAAATGTTGTGGGGGATCTGAAACGGACAATACATGTAAGAAAACCCTGAAATATCTTACAAGTGAGAGCATTTTGCATGAAAGAGAGGTCAAAGATTTAAGCAGCTGATTTCAGACACTGGAGGACGATCATGCAAAAAAATACAACAAGCTATTTCTGCTGAAGAAGGGAATACAAACTTCTAAGGCTTCTGAACACTTAACAGCAACAATCAAATGCAATGCAGGCTAACTCTGAGAGAAACAATATACTGACTATGATGTAAAAACAAATGTATTGGTTAATTTTCTAAATTCTGAAAACCTCTTAAATGTGGAGAGCCACTGTAAAATAACTGCATTCTTTATGCGACGTTTTCATAAGCCTGATAAGTTTTCTAATAGCATACTCAAGAATTTTCTGTTTGATTTCATCAGTTCTTTGACTGAATTAATTTGAATTTTCACATGAATGCTTCAAAAAGAGGCATACATCTGCATCTTAAACATCTGGTTCCAGCTGTGTTCTTATAAGTCGGCGGCGTTGCTACAGCTCTACAGATCTAAACAAGTCTGATAGAAGCTTCCTAATAGCACTCAATAATCTCCTGCTCAGTTCATAATAGACAATGATTTATGATTCTCAAGTCAGGACAGGGTGTGATCCACTCAGAACAATGGGGCAGAGCTGGAATCACATTCTTTGATGTCTACTGATAACCAGATTTACACTGTCAGCTTGATATTAGCCAGAGAAACAGAGCTCCAACCTGTTCTTGAAAGAGCTCAAGTTGTACTTTTTGTATTGTTAAGGGATGTTTTTTAAAATGAAAACCTAAAAAACACTTGGTAAATTTTGAAAACTGCACATCTAATCTGAAATTGGCACTGACACTTGGGATTGTTTTGACAAATGCAACACGGGATAGCTTTAAAACAAGCAATGTGCAGGTTTGTTATGAATTTAACTATATGTTTATTGGTTATCTTTAAATGCGAAGAGCTACTGTAAAGTAATGCATTCTTTATTTTATGTAAACTGTTTTCAGAAGCCCAGTGTCATACTCAAGATTTTTTGCTCAGTTTTGCTCACTTATTTTGATAATTTGCTTTAAAACTACATCTAGATATAACAGAAGTCTATAATTATCATTGTTTAATTCTACAGAAACACAACTTACTTAGCTTTGATAATGTTGTCAAATATACAAATGTCAGTCTCATTTATAAAATTTTACATGATATGGCTCCTGACCACTTTGTCACTTAATTAAATACCAAAATGCACAGAAACCAAATCAAAAGAAGGTACAGCTCTGGTTCCTTTAGAGAAATATTTGTACGTCTGCTTCAAATTAATTTTAAAATTAAAAAATTAATACATTATTTGACTGATACAGTTACTTGTCAAATTAACTCTTTGAAAAGGACAAGCTTGCATCTCAAGTCTCTGCTCTCAGCTGTTTAATTATATATCTATATGTTTTCCTAGCCTTTCTGTTTTGTAATTACACACATTAGTATGGATTACTATATAATCTGATTTTGTTTAGACATTAATGTTTCTTTAATGTTGTTTTGTTTGCTGGTTTTCTTTTTTAAGGTGTTTTTAACATCTGTCCAGGGACCACAGATGAAAATTAGCTAATAGCTAACTGTGATACATTAACACAAGTCTTTTATTATTGTACACTGGTTGAAGCAAATTTATAAATAAACTAACTCATTTTTTTATTAGCATTATTATTATTTAACTAAAACAACCAAATTCAAATTAACTCTTCAAAAAGAGTTAATGTTGGTGTCTCAAACATCTGGCAACAACTGTTGTTACTGTTAAATGAAATATATTTTTGAGTTTTTTAATCCTTCTGTTTTGTAATTGCACATATAATTTTAATTTGTTTAAACTCTTATGTTTTTGTGTGTTGTGGGTCGTGTTGGTTTGCTGTTGTTAATGATGCTTTTAACATCTGGTCAGGGACGACAGCTGAAAATTATAAATTGGCTAGCTCTGGTACATTTATAAGAATATTGTGTTTTATTATTGTATATGTGAAATACATGTTCTAAATATTAATTAGCTCTTTAACTGCATTTCAAACATCTGGCCACAGCTGTGTTCTTACTGTTAAATAAAATACAGAGTTTGGGAGGAGAGCAAGACTGATGCGACAGAAGGAGACTCATACAAACAGGAATCCAGAAGATGGCAGTACTGCAGCTATATAGGACGCCAGCTCGCCAACACTCACTGAAGAAGAAGACCCACCGACAAATCTCAAATCGGTTGGGGAGCTGCCTGCATCATCCGCCGACCGGAGCCAGGAACCGACGAGCAGAACCGGAGTATAAAAAATGGCGTTCACATTCGCGGCCTTCTGCTACATGCTCGCTCTGCTGCTAACGGCGGCGCTTATCTTCTTCGCTATCTGGCATGTGAGTACATACGGACGCGGACAGCTGGTTGCCGCTCCGACGGCGTTCAGAAACGGGGTGGGGGGTGAAGTAGCGAGGGAGGCCGGTAGCAAACACCGGGGCTAGGCCGGCCGGGGAGCCACATCCCCCGCGTTGTTTCCCCGTTAGCTCGCCGCGGATCCGGTAACGGCCGGCTAGTCCGTTTCTATGCTAGCTCCATGGAAACAAAGCCATAGAAACGGCCGCGCGCTGCGAACCCGCCCGTTATAGAATGAATCGCACACACCCTGATGCTAGCTAGCTTAAAAAGTTAGCCTTGTAAAGAACAAAACAAACAGTATTCGTGCGCATATATGATCTTGTCACGCTCTTTCCCATCTTCTACACTTCATTAAGCATCACCTGAACACCATAAACGTGTATTAACTTATCAAGCTTGTCAAACTAGCATCCAGTGTTGCGCTAGTAGTTAGTTAGCAGGCTAGTTAGCAGGCTGGGCTAACTTAGCTTTACCTCCAGTGCTGGAATAACTGATTCTGCAGTCATGTGTTTCCTGTCATGTCACATTTATTATGCAACGGTTCAGTTTAATGCCAAAAAAAATCAGCTTTAGCATTCTGTCATTTTTTTTGCATGGTTGTAACTTATTTACAGCTACACGAGAATTAATTTATGACATAACATGGGATAAAACACAGAGGCGTTGTTGTGATCTTGAGACACTGGGAGGCTCAGCAGAGAGATCTTTAGACTTCAACCTGATAATGACACCATTTTTCTTAGTTATTTCTGAGCAAAATAAAACACTGCTCGCTCTGGGTAAAATAAGGTCATCCCACTTTATTACTGTACTCAGCCCACACTCCACATTAATATCACAGTGGGCGCAAACTGAGATTTACAAAGTTGTAATCACATGTAAAGTTGTGTTTTGGAAATACTTGTTTTCATAAATTCAATTGAATGACCAAACCTTTAAGTATTTGAGGTGAAGACATGGGGTAAAGTTCACCTGTACTCAACTACTAATAATCAAAACAAATCTGCTCTCTGTGTAGTCGACAAAAATACTGAAAAGTCTGTTGATAGTGTAATAATTTCGAGACGTACGGTAACTTACAATAGAATGTGTTTTTACTGTTGGCTACCTGTTGCCTTAATATGCTGAATAATTACACGTCAAGTTCTATATGTAGGGATTCCTGTGAAATGAAAATAATCTTTGTAGTAAAACGTGAACAGATCAGACTTTTATCAACAGTAAAAAAAATACTACCATAATGCTTATTAGCAACTATATCTTAACATTTTCATGGGGCTTTAATGCTTGATCAGAATGTCAGATAAACGGATACGGTTTTACTTTTTAATTATTCTTTGTATTGAGAAAAAAGTCAGAAATATCACTAGTATAACTTACTAAAATGCAGAAAAACAACAGCTGCATGTGAGTAAAATGGTAAGACAGTTTGTTAATAATATTAGTTTGTCCAGAAAATGAACTTAAAGCAATTTGTGTCATAACATACAACCTAATAAATGACCATCTGTGGTGTGTTTTCATGTTGTGACCAGAGTCATTTGGTGTTTTTGACAGTTTGTTGGACAAAATAGATCATTTGAAAGCATTACCTTTGATTCTGAAGGAGTCAAAGTCAGATTTATTCGTGAAGCACGTAATAACGGGCCATAAAACACAATGACTTGAAGATAAATGGGAATGAAAGGAGACTATGAATAAAAGGTTATGATGCAATAAAAGAAGCCAGTGTTTCAAGTGTTTACTCGAATCAAATGTCAGCAAGAAGACTGTGATTATAACTTGTTTGTAAGTTCACAATAATTAATAAGATGACATTGAATTACACATGGCTGAGGTATATCATTTGTGACTTACTAAGACAGAGATAAACAACAGAAACCTCAAGGTAAAATACTGAAAGACTTTGTGATTATTATGAATTGTTCGGTCCAGAAAATTTGGAGACTAAAATACAACATTGTAATGAACAGTCTCCCTTTACAGCTTCTCAAATGTGAGGATCTGCTGCTTTTTTACTGTTTTATGTTGTCGTTAATGGAATATATTTGAGTTTTTGACAGTTTGTCGGACAAAATAGGTAATTTCAAGACATCACCTTGGATTTTGAGAACATGTAACTTGTATTTCTTGACAGTTTTCTTAGCCTTTTTAGAATAAATCAGTGTTTTGTTAAGTTGAAAAAATGGCAGTTTTAAAAAAAAGCAGAAGTACACGAGGATTATTGACATGACCTGGAATCAAACATATGAGGAATATCATCAGTGTGACTTACTATTGCTAAGTAAAATGCTGAAACAATCCCTGATTGGTAATAATTTGTTAACATAACTAATAATCTCTTCTTATAGCTTCTCAAATGTGAGGATTTGCTACTTTTCCCTGATTTATGTCATCATAAATAGAATATTGTTGGACACACTAGATCATTTGATGCCATTACCTTGGATTTAAGAATGTAGTTCGCATTTTTCATTAATTTTCTTGAATGTTCTAGACTAAATTAATATTTAACTGGTAAAAAAGCTGATTAATAGATGGAAAGTGAGCTGCTCTCTGTGTATTTTAACATTTTGATCATCTTGTTCCTCCAGATAATAGCATTTGATGAGCTGAAGACTGATTACAAGAACCCTATAGACCAGTGTAACACTTTAAATCCGGTAAGTGAAACCATTGCACCTCTCTCACTTTCCTTCTTGCCTCCATGACCGCATGCAGATTTGCTCTGTTGAAAGATGTTTTCTTTATTTTTAGTATAACTTTATCCGCCTATCTGTCTTTTTTCTATCATCTTTCTGCACTGTTATGCTAAATAACCTGCCTGTTATGAATTCACTGATCTTGTCAGCTGTCAATCTCTAACGCCTTGTTTTTCCTAATCTGCCTTTTTTGTTTTTTTTACACTTTTTTTTCCTTTTATTTACGGCAAAAAGACAGTTGAAAAGGTCAAAAAGATTAAAAGAGTCAAAATTGCATTAAAGGTTTGTACCAATCTTTAAAATGCCCGCTCAGTTCAACTCAGTCTGCAGTCTTGTCATTTTGCACGGGGGAAGTGTTTGCAAACGTCTTTTCAGTTAACTAATCTCAGAGTTAAGGCCAGAGTTCAGCTCAGGATTACACAACGTGCCACCTGTGCCTCGAGTTACACAGTTGTTTTTTTACATTTCGTTTTTAATTTATCTTTTATAAGCATTTTGATGTGATTTTTAAAGAATATTGCAGTGTTTCTCTCTTCATTTAACATCAAAATGCAGCTTTTTGGATGCAAACATTGACTAAAACTCATGATTTTGCCTTCTTTCCTATTAAACTGCATGTTTTAAGCTTTGTTGAACACTTTATAGGTGTAGAAGCCATGGTGCTTATTAGAATATGCAGTAATTCTCTCTTGTTTTAAACATCAGTTGTTACTGATTATTTCTAAAGTGTAGCTGTTAACTGAAAAGACTTGCAAATGCTCAAAACATGCATGATTTATTACAACCTACCCTTTGTTTGCATAAAGTGCTATATTTACTGGTGCAATAAATTCCCAGTAAACTCAGCAAGTCAGATAACTGGTCTTGAGTTTGAGACGAGACTTAAACAGAATCCTGACGAAGCTTTTCAAGACGTTAATGACACAAAGACAGATTATCGGTAATTGGATTTCGCCGAAAAGCTCGGTACTTTAAGCTGTGGATCGTGGTGATGTTTGATTGGTGTCTGAGGAAATTCATTTTATTCCCTAGCGACATTTTTTTTTTTAGTTATGAATGCATATCACATAGTGTTTTTCTGTAAGGTGGAGGCTGCAGTTTGAGTCAGCAATTAGCAGATTTAAGCTGCTGCATATGAGCTCAGTTTTGGCTACAACCTGCATCACCTGTGGTTCAGAACAGATGGCTGCAGAATCCCAACACTCTCCAGCTCAGCAATATTTGGGGCCACCGATTGGTCAGTGGTTTCACTAGTAGGAGGAGTTATTTTAGTTTTAAAAAAGTGCAGATTTCTTTATGTCTAATCCACACAAAGCGCTCCACAGTCCCATTCGCGGCTGATCTTTTTTGCGCGTGGACTGCTCAGCTCAGTCGGCACAACTTTTAGTGCTGTATTTTCTATTTGGCAGCACAGTGCAGGATTTCAGCACATTATAGCCCCTCTCCTCCTCCTCCTCCTCCTCCTCCCTCCTGCACCTTCCTCCCCTACACGCCCCTCACCTTTTCCATCTGTGGGCTGTCGGTCGCCCTGCCGCCCTTCCGCCCTCTGCTCTCTTTCGAATGCATGGCTTCCATGTGGTGCCTCCATCTGCCCCCTCTGAACCTCCCGCACCAGACCGAACTCCGCAACCCTCGAGGCAGGCTGCTGCTGCTGCATCAACACTGCTCGTGCTCACAGCATGGTCCTCTCTCCGGTGTGTCGTCCAGTGCGTTTGTCGGGAAGTGGGATGAATCTGTAGGCTCGCCCTTGCTGCAAAAAAAACATGTTCAAATACGTAAATATTCTCCAGAGCAAGCTTTTTATGGGTTTCCCCTTTTACTTGTGGTCAGATAATGCATGAAGCAAACCCGGGGTGGGAAATGAACCTTTTTCTATCCTCTTGCAACAGTAGATTACTAAATTCTACAAGCAGCTCACGTAATTTAACACAACTATGAGCAGCTAAAGGCAATGCATCATGAGAATAGTGCATAGTAAAGCTCTGTCATTTAATTTACGTACAAAACAGTAGTTCAGTGTCTTATTTTGCACTTTTAATGTAGTAAAATGAAGTAGACCAGCACAGTTTAGCCTCAGCTCATTATTTTATATTTCATTCCCTCCTTGGACTCTGTGGAGTTTGACTGCAATTTTTAGATGTGCGGCTCTTTAAATAGCTCAGCTTCCTCCTTTTTTTAAAAAAGGACTCGACGCCTTTGAGGAGCTGTAACTTCTATCTGTCTCGTCCTCTGACCGCTGTGCTTTAGCTTCCTCCAAGTCGCTGCATTTGTTCCGTGTACCTCCACACTCTGTATTTTACTATATTTGTGTGGACGTTTCAAGAGTTTGTCAACATATAAGTGTTACCTCAGTCAAAGGAAGCGTATGAGAAAAGGGGAATGAACTGTTGACTGTATGTGGATTTTGATGTTCTCTCTACCTTTCGGTCCTTCCAGCTGGTCCTCCCAGAGTATCTCATCCACTTCTTCTTCTGCGTGATGTTCTTCTGTGCGGCTGAGTGGCTCACGCTGTGTCTCAACTTACCACTGCTGGCTTATCACGTCTGGAGGTACGTAATATCAAACTTTCCAAGATATTAAACTCCTAAACCGCTGTCAACCTTCTAATGCCTTTTATTGCATCCGGCTGCAGGTATATGAGCAGACCTGTGATGAGCTGTCCAGGACTCTACGACCCGACAACCATCATGAATGCCGACATCCTGGCGTACTGTCAAAAAGAAGGCTGGTGCAAACTGGCTTTCTACCTCCTGTCGTTCTTCTACTATCTCTACGGGTACGTTTTTAATTTTTAAACTTCTTTCTCTGCCCCATGTGTCAAACAATTTTATTTAGTTTTTTAATGTATACTCAGTACGTCCAGTCTGGAATGATTTGGAATGTTGTCGGTAACTTTATCGCGTGTAAATATTTGTAAATGGAAATATCCTGATGCTGTATCTAGCAGACAACAGGTTAGCATAGCATAAACAATAAAAGAAAGGGGGAAAAGTAGCCCGTGTTTGTCTAACACTTAAAAAATCTGTCCACCAGGCTACTTTAAAGCTTACTCATGAACATTTTCTAGCTTCTTTTTTATTAAATCTGTACAAAAAACAAAAAATATGAACCAACAACTTTTGGTTTTACAGCGAGTCTTGTGCAGGATTTAATGTTTGATCTGCGTCTTTCCTCTCTTAAACACTTCCTGGTCCTCCTCGGAAAGCATCATGAGGTGAAGGAAAGATGAAGGCGAAATAATGAGCAAAAGATGATCACAGTTTCATGAGAATGCGACTGCAGTTGCACTAGGCTGTGTTGGCCGACGCTGTTGACATCGATCTGTTACGGATGGTGTCTTTTGAATGATGCTGCTGCACGGTGCTGTAGGATAGTATGACCTCCTCTTCTTTCCTCTCATTAAGGACGGACCACTGTCTCATCTGCTAAAGGAGACAAAAAGGAAGCACCTTTCCTCGGCATTCAGTAGCTGCATTCCAAACCACATATTTGTCTTTTCACTTTAATTATGTACTACAGCGGCACCGACCAAGTACATACCGTTTCATGCGGTGTACATACAACTGGGAAATTCTGCTTTGTCATAATAAAGCGCCTTAAGCTTTGCCTGTGGTGGTCTGTGATGTGACTGTTATTTGTTGGCATGCAAAATTGTTTTCAGGTATACTATATAGCAGTGGTTCTCAGCTGGTGGGTCGGGACCCAAAAGTGGGTCGCGAAGCCATTTTTAGAGGGTCGCAGAAGCATGCCTCCCTCCAGAAAAAGCAGTAGTATAGAGTCTTGTATTTTAAAGGACGTGTTTCTTATGACACAGTTTGCTTTCAATAGTAGGATATTTAGTGGTGGTGACACCAGTAGTTGCTCACGATTAACCTCTAGATTTGACTCTGCCAACTTATTGGAGAAATTTATGCTAAAAACGTGCCAAAAATGAACCAAAATGAGCTCAGAATCTGTCAAAATGGGCCAAAAGATGCCCTAAACTTGGCAAAAGTGTCCAAATAAACCAAAATGAGCAAAAAATAAGCTAAAATTTTCACTAGCTATATCAAAGTGCGTTGAGACTACACCCAAATAAACCTGAATTTGTTAACAGGAACAGCAAACTTCAAAAATTTGGGTCGCGACTGTCATTAATAGAGACATAGTGGGTCCTGAGGCTGGACCAGTTGGGAACCACTGCTATATAGTATGGATATTTGAGCACACCCAGAGAATTCAAGCAGCTCCTGTCATGTCTGCCATTTAAGTATTTCAGGGTTATTCACTCAGTTGGCAACCTTCCTAAGAAAAAAGACCGTTTTAATTTAAGCTGATTGCAGGCAACCGCTCCTGGTGAATTATCTTTTTTGCACTGCGAATACAACTTACTAATTAGTGAGTTTTAAAAGGTGCTGGCAGGTGGATTTTGTTCCTTTTGGCCAGGCTAGCTTTTCCCCCTCTTTCCTGTCTTTATGCTAAGCTAAGCTAAGCTAAGCTAAGCACCTGCTGACATTAGCTTTATATTAAACCCATTTTAACAGAACCGGTAAATTCGGCTGCACAGTTGTTCAAACATTAATTAAAATCACAACTTCCTACAATTAAATGAACAACATTGAATCATGATAAGCTTGTGGCACTCATAAGAAACAGCTCAAGTAGATAAAATCACTCAGCTTTGGTAAATCTGATACTGAAACGCCTTTTTAAAGTAATTTTCGGACTGAGTGGAGACTCGAGGCCTCTCTGTGCACAGCTAACTAGCTTAGCTGTAGCTTGCATATGAAGTGTTTAGGGACAATCTGTAAATTGTAGTGTCTATAGATGGGTACAATTTAGTTTAAACTGCTCACTTGTTGAAAATCTGCTCATCTATAGACACTACAATTTACACATGTTCCCCAAATGCCTCACATGCAGGCTATGGTAGAAGCTAGCTAAGAAGAAACTTAATTTAAGTCGTATTTTGGTGCAAATATTTCTACATTACAAGGAGTGTAGCAAAACATGGGCTCAAAGTCAGTAGTTTTTATGTTTTAATTGAATAATCATGATAATAGTGAGCCCAATATTGATAAAAATGATCATAATTACTATGTAAAACCCTGCAAAATCCACCTTCTAATGTGTTCCAGTAATGCAGTGTTTAATGTTGTGTTTACCTGCTCTTCCTGACAGGATGATCTACGTTCTGGTGAGCTCTTAAGACGGTACGACGAAGGAAAAAAGGACCTGCATGTACAGTCGACGACCAGACACTATGATCTTAGTGCTGGAACACTGGACCTGCTGGAGAACCACCGCTCAGCAACACAAGACGCCATCTTAAGTGGACGAACTCTCGACTCCCCCGACAACAACAGCGCAGAGTGTCATTTCAGAAACATTTAGCCCGTTTTAAGAGAATATCTCGGTCGCAGCGTTCCTGTCATAGCACTATAGTTAAAAGATTTTATGGAAAATACGGACTGAAACCTGAATGGACAAGATTATTTTTTCCTCTTTTTTTTTAAATTTTGGACGATGTGGTGATTTTTTTTTTTTTTTTTTTTTTTGACGCTCGGGATTGAATTAATTTTTTGTTCATCTACTTTTTGAGTGTTTACAGGTTAGGTAGACATCTTCAGGTGTGCATTTATCTGTGAGAATCTGAGCTGCATTAGCGTTTTTTTTTGTTTTTTTTTCTTCCTGTGAAATTAGATTCTGGGCTTTCGACGGCTACTTTATACCTGCCACGTGATTCATTACTTTAAATAGCGAAAAGTGTGCGAACCAGACTTCCGTTCTTGGCGTGTTAAACCGAACAGCGAGGGCTGAAGTGCATGGGCTATTATCACTGAGTGTTGCACAAGGACAATCATAGTCTGGTTGTTCAAAAACATCAAACTATCCGATGTGTCGTTTCCATACTTCGAACTTGTAATCCCTGTTGAACTCTTGGCAATATCTGTTTTCTTCAGTGTGAATCCAGAGTAGAGCACCATGTGTATGTGACCTGTACTTCTGTAGAATCGCCCTTTGCAGCTACCAATAAAAAAGGTAAACTCAACAGTACGATGTGTTCAGCATTAGGAGGCAACAGTGTTTTGCTTTTTCTCTGCTTACCGCGTTCGATAGCGGATGTGCCACACTGTTGAATGGACCTTTTTTTTAAAAACTCTGTCGTGTTTTTTCTTTTTTTTTGTTCAGTTCCAGCACCAAATATTCCACGTTTGTTAGGAAACTCCTCTGTTTTTATTTATTGTACGTTTTTAATTTTTAAAGATTCCTCCGCCACGATATCAAGCACTCCTCGCAGTGTCTCCGGAATCATAATCTCTTTCTTTTAGAGGCCATCAGACAAAGAAAATTCTCATTAATACTAGAATATTTATTGCCATTTCCAACATGTAAATTTATCAGGGAAAAGGATTATCATGTCACTAAATAAAAGGAAATTTTTATGTATTAGATCCCATCATGTCACATCTAGGAAATGATGATTTATGATTTTTGAGTCTAAATAAAGTTATCCCACTCTGTTAATGTGGACTGGAGTGTTAATTTAACGCTGCATTTTTAGTTTCCTTGCAAGATGTCTCAGATTTTGGTTTTGCTTTGTAGTGAAATACAGATGGGGGACAAATTAAAGGAAAACCTGAGCCCTCGACTGCTACAGTGAGGGTTTGGT
The DNA here is from genome assembly GCA_024666655.1 of Dascyllus trimaculatus. NCBI lineage: Eukaryota > Metazoa > Chordata > Actinopteri > Pomacentridae > Dascyllus > Dascyllus trimaculatus. Next base: position 23,456,295 of record CM045462.1, on the reverse strand, counting down.
GGCTCTGCTGGGCTGTAGGAGGAGTCTTGCTGCCATTGTTGGTCTCCTTAGAGGGAAGAGTCGCTACAAATCAACACAAAGTTGCTCTAAATTATGACCTTTATTGCTTAATTGGGGGGCAACGGTGGTGCAACAGGTTAAGACCTGGGCTGGGTCACTCTCTATGGAATGACTTGGAACAGAAATAACACTGATCCCATTATAAAACAGAGTCTCTCCACTGGTCCCAAGTGTCTTTTTCATTCAGACGCTTTGATCCAAAGATCTACGGCTGCTCCAGTCAGAGTCCACAGATCCAGCATCGGACCCGCATTAGTTTCTGTGGTCAGTTTCCTCCAGAACAGAGCCAGTGTGAGGAGTCTGGATCCGTCACCGAGTTCAGGTGAGCGGACTGAATCCTTCAGGGCAGCTAGATCCGGCTGTAGAGTCTCTGCTGGTCGGTACAGCTGCTGACCGTTAGTCGGGCATGTCGATGCAGAGTTTCGGCGGCAGCACAAAGTACTTCCCGGGAATCTGAGTGATCACCACGGCAGTCTTCTTGTGGAACATCGGGAACAATCGGGAGGTCGGTGGATAAAACCACCACTGTGGCCACCGTTGGGCCCCTGAGTAAGGCCCTTAACCCCTGATGCTGCACTGTGGCAGCCCCCTGCTCCTACCTAATGTGTGGGATGGGTCAAATGCAGAGTTGAATCTCCCCAAGGGGATTAATAAAGGTTAAATTATTATTAAATAAAACATTTCTATTCTGACAAGAGCGATGTGTTTCTCCATCTACAGGACATGAGTGGTGTCAAGTGGAGCCAAGGTTTGAGATCCCAGAGCAGCCATTTACAGAGGCTAAGTAAAGAAAATGATATGATTGCGCTTAGGCTTAATGATGATTTGAAAATATTCTTATGTTAAGGAATGATTTGAAACAGTTTATAATTTTTGGGAAGATTAAAAATGTTTTTTTGTAACCAGAGTTCTGCAGGCTGAAAAGAGGAACTTAGCTGTGTGGCAGTTTAGAAACAGGACATGGAGTAAAATGTCTGTGCTGAAGTGTGTTTGCTTACGTTTTCAATAACTTTTAATGATCAAGTGATTGGAAAGTTGTCTCAGTTAATTCAGATGGTGTGATGATTCTAAATATATAATATAAATGAGATTTGAAGTAATTCTAATATGTTTCTCTGAGCAGCTGACAGAAAAAGAGGAAGTCCAGTCCTCTTACTGTGTCGCAACCAGAAAGAGGAAGTGAGGAAGCTGGACTGGACTGGATTTCTTAAGATGAGATAAGTTTTGGAAAGTATGAATCATGCTACTGAGCTAACTGAGACAACGAGCTAATGTTAAGAAAGTGTGTTTTGGGAGGAGAAAAATGTGCATGTGTCTCTGAAGAAAATAGGAGAGTATAAAAATGAGAGACAGACACAAATTAAACGGAGTTGAGTTGTCCGGGGACATCGCAGAAGATGGTTCGATCTGACTTTAGTCCAGGATAAGTAGAGTTCTACTCTACTGAAGAAAAGAACAGTTTAGATCAGTCTGCAATTTTGTTGAAGATGGAACAGAACAATATATCCTTCCCTCTGCGAGAGAAAGCAGAAGAAGCGGCCTGTTCAGGCCGTTCAGCCTGTGCTAGGAGAGTCCTTGACTTTCCTCAGCTCGTTTTGCCGTCGTGTCGGATTTTTGAAACTTTTCCGCAACGAACCCAAGAACATGAAAAGGATTTTTGCAAGACTAGATTGGGAACTGAACTGTTCACTCCCCCTGAGTTTTGGAGAATTTTTACGGGACAGCTGGGACTCTGTACAGGGTTTGGTGTTTCTGTTAAGAGATTCTGCCAGAATCAGGTTAGGACCGGGCGTGGCAGTTAAAGGCCGGCTGTCTGCCCTGTCCATTCTAAAACATACAATTAGGAGATTTAATTAGGAAAGCTCAGTTCTGCAATATTAACCAAATTATTCGAACCTGTTCAAATTGTTAAATGTATTTTGTGTGTTTGATCAAGAGCTGCTGCTGCCCCTGCTATCATTAATCAATAAACTTTTATTATGCATTTAAAGAGAAGCATTATGGATTTTCAATTTGTTTACCTAAGTTCATAGACTCCTCATGGATGTAAAAAGTTAAGCACTTGTGTGCATGAGATATGAAGGTTCTGAAAGGTTGTTCTAGTTAATGAGTTAAATAGATTTCCAAACAGATCCCTGGGGTTTTCCTTTCCTAACCTCAAAATCTAAACCTAGCAATTCACCAAGAGCCGTTGTCAACAGAGGAGGGAGCTGTCGTTAACAGACGTGACTGACAAGAAAGCTGGACTATTCAGGCTACTTAGTGTAGTTTTCTGTCAGAGTAAGCGGGGTAGGCGTCTGGATGAAGACAGTGAGAGCTAGGCGAGTCCCCTCACCACCAGCTTAAGCTGTTCTGCTGAACTTATTAGGTAATACCTATAAGCAGTTTTGAACCTAACCCTAGAAACGGAGAGCTGGTCCAGTTACCTTGTTTAAGGGGAAACTGCGAGACAAAATAGGTGGCGCCCAACGTCTTTATAGAGGAGGGGGTTCGAATGAAGCAAGGCAGAATTTTTGCCGTCCGTGGGTTTCTATTGAATTATATAGAATTCTATAAAAACTCGACAGGAGTTTTTATAGAGGAGGAGGAGGCTTGAGGCTTGACAGAAGCAAGACAGCAGTTTTTGCACCCGAACAAACGGACAGAAGAGGGCTCAGCAGGAGTGGCTGAGTCCAAAAGAAGAACCCCAGAAGCCCAAGGGGCTCCTGGACCCCCTGAGAAGTGAAACTGCAGTAGAGAGGAGTTCTACCCGAAGTTTACTGTGAAGAAGTGATCGACTGAGAGGAGCTCAGAATCACTAGACCTGCAGGAAGGTGCAGGAAGCACCGCAGGAGTGAGACCCGGAGTCAAGGACGGCTGACCAAGTCCAGATGACACCGAGGAGTAGCCTAACCAAGTCTGCCCTCATCCCTACTCAAGGCGCTACGAGAGGCTTTGAAGGAGCAGACGACTCGAGACGACAAGAAACCAGGCCCGCCGAGGAGGAAGTGAGTCCTCCACCTGGTCTCCTCACAGCGGAGGGGGAAGAGGAAGAGAGTCCGCCGCCTGGTCTCCTCACAGCGGAGGAGGAGGGGGAAGAGAGTCCGCCGCCTGGTCCCCTCGCAGCAGAGGAAGTGGAAGATGACCCTTGATGTGGTGCATCAAACAGCTAACGCTAAAGAAGAAACTCATTGGCAAGGAAACGATGGTGTTGATCGTTTCTGGCAGAAAAGAAGAATTGTCTTTGTCGGGATCGAGAAGTGGGACGAGACACCGAAAGGAAAGGTGGTCCCAGAAGAGTACGTGAGGGAGATGGTGCAGGCTGTACATGAAGCGCTGGGCCATGTGGGCACCCTTCCTGCACGTAGGGAGCTGGAGAAGCAGCAGCCTCGGATTCTGGAGCACCATGCCATGACAGGGTATGTGGTTGTCGAACCAGTAAGGAAGGAAATACTCACTGGCGCAGCAGTTGAAGCAAAACACGAGAAGCCTTAAAGAGTGAAGCAAGTGTTAGTGCAGTAACACAGTTTCACTGAAGAAAAGAAGAATCCAAGGTGTTGGGCAGCTGAAGACAGTTCCAGACTAGAAGAAACCAGGAACCGAGAATTATGGCCACGAGCACACAAAGCTTACCGTCCTGCGTTGGAGTGGTCAACATTAATGGGATGGTTGCCATGAGAAGAAAAACTACGGTGCTCTGGGCAGGCAGAGCACTGAAGAAGTTGGAAGATGCATACAGAGGAGTCCTGTCAGAAGAGGTGGAAACGTGACCCAAGATTCCTGACCCAGAGGAGTGGGTTGAAGTCGACAGCTGGGAAATGACATCGGTGAATCTCCAAGATGAGCCGAAGAAGGAGGTGGTTGTCTTCTCTACAGACCAAGAACCGAGAAGTGTTGGGGCCATTATGGGATGTGGTGGTCGTATCAGCACCGAAGGAGGATGAAGAGCTTTTTCCCTTGGTCTGGATATGGCAGCCTGTGATCTCAAGAAGGGGGTGTCAAGTGGAGCCAAGGTTTGAGATCCCAGAGCAGCCATTTACAGAGGCTAAGTAAAGAAAATGATATGATTGCGCTTAGGCTTAATGATGATTTGAAAATATTCTTATGTTAAGGAATGATTTGAAACAGTTTATAATTTTTGGGAAGATTAAAAATGTTTTTTTGTAACCAGAGTTCTGCAGGCTGAAAAGAGGAACTTAGCTGTGTGGCAGTTTAGAAACAGGACATGGAGTAAAATGTCTGTGCTGAAGTGTGTTTGCTTAAGTTTTCAATAACTTTTAATGATCAAGTGATTGGAAAGTTGTCTCAGTTAATTCAGATGGTGTGATGATTCTAAATATATAATATAAATGAGATTTGAAGTAATTCTAATATGTTTCTCTGAGCAGCTGACAGAAAAAGAGGAAGTCCAGTCCTCTTACTGTGTCGCAACCAGAAAGAGGAAGTGAGGAAGCTGGACTGGACTGGATTTCTTAAGATGAGATAAGTTTTGGAAAGTATGAATCATGCTACTGAGCTAACTGAGACAACGAGCTAATGTTAAGAAAGTGTGTTTTGGGAGGAGAAAAATGTGCATGTGTCTCTGAAGAAAATAGGAGAGTATAAAAATGAGAGACAGACACAAATTAAACGGAGTTGAGTTGTCCGGGGACATCGCAGAAGATGGTTCGATCTGACTTTAGTCCAGGATAAGTAGAGTTCTACTCTACTGAAGAAAAGAACAGTTTAGATCAGTCTGCAATTTTGTTGAAGATGGAACAGAACAATATATCCTTCCCTCTGCGAGAGAAAGCAGAAGAAGCGGCCTGTTCAGGCCGTTCAGCCTGTGCTAGGAGAGTCCTTGACTTTCCTCAGCTCGTTTTGCCGTCGTGTCGGATTTTTGAAACTTTTCCGCAACGAACCCAAGAACATGAAAAGGATTTTTGCAAGACTAGATTGGGAACTGAACTGTTCACTCCCCCTGAGTTTTGGAGAATTTTTACGGGACAGCTGGGACTCTGTACAGGGTTTGGTGTTTCTGTTAAGAGATTCTGCCAGAATCAGGTTAGGACCGGGCGTGGCAGTTAAAGGCCGGCTGTCTGCCCTGTCCATTCTAAAACATACAATTAGGAGATTTAATTAGGAAAGCTCAGTTCTGCAATATTAACCAAATTATTCGAACCTGTTCAAATTGTTAAATGTATTTTGTGTGTTTGATCAAGAGCTGCTGCTGCCCCTGCTATCATTAATCAATAAACTTTTATTATGCATTTAAAGAGAAGCATTATGGATTTTCAATTTGTTTACCTAAGTTCATAGACTCCTCATGGATGTAAAAAGTTAAGCACTTGTGTGCATGAGATATGAAGGTTCTGAAAGGTTGTTCTAGTTAATGAGTTAAATAGATTTCCAAACAGATCCCTGGGGTTTTCCTTTCCTAACCTCAAAATCTAAACCTAGCAATTCACCAAGAGCCGTTGTCAACAGAGGAGGGAGCTGTCGTTAACAGACGTGACTGACAAGAAAGCTGGACTATTCAGGCTACTTAGTGTAGTTTTCTGTCAGAGTAAGCGGGGTAGGCGTCTGGATGAAGACAGTGAGAGCTAGGCGAGTCCCCTCACCACCAGCTTAAGCTGTTCTGCTGAACTTATTAGGTAATACCTATAAGCAGTTTTGAACCTAACCCTAGAAACGGAGAGCTGGTCCAGTTACCTTGTTTAAGGGGAAACTGCGAGACAAAATAGTGGTCACGGGTGGTTTGAAGTCACCACATCTCAACCAAGCTGTTACACATTAGGCAGCACTTTCCACCACCACCATCATCAAAACACCTAATCAGAGAATATCTTTAGGAAAAACGGCGTTCATTCCTCCAGTAGACTTCCATAAACTTGGAGAATCATTGCTAAGGTGCATGGAAGCCGTTTTGGAAGCACACTGAGGCTCAACCCCTTAAGAAGATCATTTATATTGGTTTTTCTCTTTAATAAGTTGCCTGTAAATATCTTTAACTATCAGGTGGGACTTCAATAAAATGTGGTCCAGACTAAAGAACTCCAGAGGATGAACTGTAATAAGTTTCTCCTCTTTGCTGCTAATCCAAACTTCAGCTTGTAAAAGTACTTCTCATGGTTTTTGAAACCGTAAAATGTGCTACGGAGCAAATTTAGCAAGAACCAAGATGGTAAACGCCACACCTGCCAGACATAAGCATGGTGGCCATTGGTGGAAGATCAATTGCTTCACTGTAAGATACTTTGCTGAGTTTTAAAAGCTTGTTACATCGACTGTGTAAAATCTGTATCCCAACGCCAACTAAAGCCGTTAGGTAAATGCAGTGGAGGAGAAAGTAAAATGTCAACCTCTGACATGTTGGAGAGGGGAAGTATAAAGGAGCATTAAATGAAAACACTCGTACAAGCACCTCAAAATTGTACTTGAGCCTCACAGAGCCGCTAACATGACCGTTATTTATCATTAAATCACAGGTCTTCATCTCACAGATGCTGTGATCTAATGTCATGTGGGTTAGAGTTAATCAAAACAGTTGGTGAATAATTATATAGTTATAAATGACTCGATTGACAACGGGAGCTTCAATTCCACGAGATAGAATTGATAGATGCTACATATTTAGAGCGAAGACAGTGTTTCAGGAAGTAAAGATCTTGAATATCAGTATATTATCCACCATCAAAAACAAGTAACTGTGTTTAAAGAGAACATTTCCCAACAAACACATAACATTAATATGAAAAAGTTGCATTATTCTATGTGTGGTAAAGATACATTAAAACACAGAAGCAGGATTTCCTCATCGATTCTTTTATTTGATTATAATGAGGAAGAGAAGCAGAAATATATTAGAGTATTCTTTTAAAGTGCAGTTTTTCGAGAATACAATTATATCAAACGTGATCAGAGAAGAATCGGCGATTAAAGAGCAAGTTTGAAGAGACTTTTTCCTCTTGATGAAAGCAGCGGCGGCAGTGTTCACCGAGACACCGACCGCTCTGTAGCAGCTTCTCTGTTCTCCTGGTAGGACGAGTAGCGTTCCCGAAACTCGTGAAGGAAGTTGTATTGCTGCGGAAAAGTAAAAACAAGTTCAGTTGTAAATCTCTGACAGCAAGCAGGAGTCAAATACAGAAAGTGTCATACTTTTGATTTTGCAAGTTTCAGCCCAGCAGCTATGAACACAGAAATACTACAGTGTCGTTTCCAAAAAAAACAAACAAGATATCAAACTTTGTTAAACAATACAAAACTATATTTCTGTGTCGGATTCAAGAAATTAAACGGTTTTCTGTCAAAAAAATATGCAACATACGCAAAATATGTGCAATTAAACAAAGCGGGGCTGCAGAATGTCTTCTAAACATAAGAGTTTTAGGGCTGCACCTATGGATTACTGTCTTTATCAATTATCTATTTATTATTTTGATTGATCATTTGTTTTGTTAATAAAATGTCAGAATACTGTGAAAAATGCATAGAATTACTCAAGGAGCTCAATTTTCCTGTTTTGTTTTTTAATCCAAAACTAAAGAAGATCAGTTCACAACTAAACAAAAACAGAAAATGAACCGAGGAGCAGGAACCAGAGAACATTTTTCCTAATAAACGACCCGAACAGCTGATCAGTAGTTGAGTGATTTATGTTTGGTTGATTTGTTTTCAAATTGTAAATGCTCCAATTCGTCTTTACACTTTTATTTTACTCTTTTTATTTATTTAATTCTTATTCTAGTTTCTTATTTGTGTGTCCACATCTTGCTTTCTTACTCGGCCATATTGTAAATGAGAACCCATAACTCAGTGTAATGTGAGTTTAAATAAAATGCTGAACAAATAAATAATTGTTTCAGCACCATCTTAAAAGTTGCACTGGTGTGGATCCAGGACGTGTTTGCAGCCGAGTCAATAATGGCCTTACAGTTATGCCAAAAGAGGACAGATTTTTTTGTTTTTTTACTGTCTGATTAGAGAAAGGCTGTGGTTTTGGTTAACTTTTGAATGAGACGTGTACGGTAAAGTGATTTTAGAATGTCAGAATGTCAAAAAATATGATGCTTTTTATGTTTTTACAGTTTCCGACTGATTAAAGGTGTAATTTTAGCTTCTTTTTTTTTTTAATGACAACATGTTTTTCAAACCCAGCAGCAGGTTTTGAGATTCAGAGGATTAAGAAAATAATCATTAGTCACTAAAAAGGTGTATTATCACATGAGAATAATGACGCCACTAAATTTTCTCTTGAGGCTGCTTCCATGTCTTTTATTTTGAAAGAGTCCAGAAATAAAAGTGGAAAACAATGGCAGCGGTCTATAAAAAGGCACAGGCAAAAAAAATAACCAATTAGATTTTACATTAATTGGATAAAGCACATAAACGACGCTAAAATGATCCCATAAAAACTTAAAAAGTAGTTTCTCACCTTCACAGTTTGTATCGCTCCTCCTCCTCGGTGCTCCCTGAGGATCTCGATGGCTTTGTTGGGCGTCATTGTTAACGAGAGCTGAAGCAGCAAACAGGCAGCGACTGAACAGAAAACACGTCAAATGGCATATTAGATGACATATTTTTAAACCGACGTTAGATAACTGTGAGGACATAAGCAGAATATTCTTACTTAGTGCGGAGCGTCCCAGGCCTCCATAGCAGCTGAGGGGGGAAACAGAAAGTGTAAAATCCCATCAAACGCACGGCTAAAGAGCAAACTGTTGTGTAATGAGGTGTCCCGAGGATAGCTGGAAATAGATGCTTTGTGGTGAGAAGCCATCTGCCGCTTCAGGATACCGAGGCTTAAAAATACCTCAGATATTAAAATACACAAAAGGCTGCACCTGAGTCTATTTTTAACCTTTACAGGACCGAGTTTGCTTGTTGTGGTCGCAGCAGCGGCCTCCTGATTTACACTGTCGAGATGTTTAGGGGAGTCGAGTGCAGCTGATTTCCTCCTGTTGCCTGGTGAGCAGCTTTATCAGCTCTCTGGGGATGAAAGTGCCTCTCAGGAGCCTTTTAACTGCAGCAGTAAAAGCTTTACTGGCTTCAAATGTCCTTGTTTTACAGAGTGAACAAACCTTTAGTTTACCTGCGTGCTATTTAAAAGAAAACCTCAATCGAGAACACATAAATACATCTTGTAGCATCAAAACTAGCAGGAGAATTTCACTTAAACACAATTTTCACAACAAACAAGATAGTTTAATGTTGTTTTGATGATTTATTACAAGTTAGAGACCAAATTATTCAATTTGAATGAGAATATTTTCTTCTTTTAATTTAATATTAATAATAATTATACATAATACTTAAATAGTGATGTTAAAGACGCTTTACAAAGTCAGATAGAACAAAAAAAATGTAAAAAGAGGAAAGGAACATATAGAAATGTAGATTACAAGCTGTAAGCAGTGTTTAAAAGACGTATTTGTATGGATTTCTTGAAGGATTCCTGAGTTCCAATATAATTAAACCTTCCTATAGTTGGATAAAATCTATTTACTAGTAAACAAGAGCAATTTCTTGTTATCATAACATGCCACATTTGCTCATAAAAACAATTAAAAGATGGCAATTTAAGGATGTATTCTTATTTTATGCGTCCTCTTTTGTTTTTTATGAAACCTCTTAATCAGTTTTTCACCACTTCTAAGGGAATCTGTCTTCAGAATAAGAGGCATTTTAATGTTTTTGTTCAGGAAGCAACAGTTTTATCTAACATTAAACAGTTTAATTAAAGCATTTTAAGACAAAACAAGGACTAATATATGAAAAATCAATGTATTTTAGCAGGGTTTGCATGCATATCCGGAGGACTCCAACAGAGCTTGCAAAAAAGTCAAATTTATTGTCTTTCACTGCTTTGCTTGACTTGCATATTGCTTCAAAGAACAGATGAGGCACATCAGTCCACAGATTCAAGGCCAATATTCCATATTAGGCTGCAGCTGACAATGATTTCAATTGTTGATCGTTTTCTTAATTAAATAAATGATTAGTTGTTTGGTCTATATCAAAAAATGGTGAGAAATGTCTGTTTCCAAAAGCCAGATGTGACGAATGTCAGGCTTTGTTCACAACCGAAAGATATTCAGTTTATTGTCATAGAGGAGAAAACAAACAAGAAAATATTCAGATTTAATAAGGACGACTTTCTCCTCAAAAAAGAACAATTGCTTAAACTGCTTAATCTAAACAGCTGGTCAAATATTATATAGTTTAATAATACTCAATTAACCACTGCAGCTTTAATTCCACATGATCTAAACCAGTGCTCTGCAACATTTATGCACCACGGACCCATTTCAAGCTAGAAAATCTTCTACTGACCGGTCATCGAGTGCAATGACCGGTCAGTAGAAAATGTTGAAAGAGTTTATGAAAATAAATTTCTAGGTGTGATACTAGATACACTGGAAACCTCATATAAAGTATATAAAAGAGCAAAGCTGGAAATAAATCAGATGTACAGACACGTAGCTGGTTGGAGTTAAACTTCCTCCTCTCGTTGTCAGACATTATTTTAGGTTTTCGATTGGTTTGGTCGTGTTTTGTTTTTCGTTTTGTGCATTTTATTTTATTTTTTGCCTTTGTGACACTGTGGCATGTCTGAAATTAATCAAATATTTCAGAAAGTGCAGCTTCTTAGGTACAGTATATCTACTAAACATCAATATATTGCTCCCCTGTGAACTGATTTTAGCAGGACGCGTCTCTGGAAAACTCAAACACAACTGGCAGAAAAGCAAAGTTTATTGTCTTTCCAAGCTTTACCTGACTTGCTTATCATTCTCTGGCACCAGTTTGAGAGTCTGGTGAGTAAAAATCAACCACACTTTGAGTATTTGAGAGTTTGGGAGCCACTATCGGTTTCATTTTCATCCAGAACAAAGAGGAAACTGAATTTAGAAATGTCAAAAAACCCTGTGACTCAGTGGGTTTCTTATTTCAAACACTGATGCAACTTTTAATAACTTTAAATTCTGGATGCTTTCACTCACTGGATCACCGTCCTCCTGTTGTTGTCGAGGCTGACCTGCAGCTCCTCCAGGATCCGGCAGCACTGCTCCAGCTCGGGAGCGTCTCCGTCCGCGAAAGGCATGTGGTGGACGGTGAAGCCTCGCTGCTGGTAGACGTCCAGCAGGGAGGGAACCCGGTACTTGTTCAGTTCTCCCCTGGTGCAGAACACAAACACGTCCTGAACGCCCTGGTTCTGGAGCTCCTCTGTTGGGGGGAAAAAATGAACATGCAAGTTTGGTTGTCTTTTTCTTGGGGTCTGGCCCAAAACATGATCATTATACATCATATATGTTACATGCACATCCTAAAAACTGTCTCTGGATGCTCATATTGTTGGAAGGTTTGACATTAAAGTGCATTTTATTGTTGCAGTTAACACCTTTTGACATCCAAAAATCTACATTTTTCTAAATATAAATTAACATAAACATTTAAAAGGAATCTGTGCAACATCTGAATTTCTGCTTATGAAAGAAGCTGCACAATAGCAACAGTACTTACAGTGTATTTCTTGTTGATGTCTGATTTTTCTACTGACTTTCCTACATTTTTACACTGTAAACTTAACCCACTGTGGGAGGCTTATCTTATCTTATCTATAAATTGTGGTTCCCTGTGGCTACACAGTCCCACACACCTTTCTATCATAGCAAACAAGTATTAAGTTTTCAACAACAACTCCCCTCAAGACCTGCTGGTGTTTGGGAGATGCTCAGATCAATATTTAGTCCGTGTTAAAGTCTCACAAATCATCATGCTGCCTGTTTTTCCTGCTTCAAGAACTGACTGTTCACATGCTTCCTGATAACCTCCTACTTCTGAACAGGTGCCATTGTAACGAGACAATCAGTGATATTCGCTTCACCTGTCAGTGGTTTTCCTGTTGTGGCTGATCATTCATTAGTCTCACAGTGGGGATGTTTGCAGTGTTACAGCAGCAAATAGGATACTGCAAACATGTAGGGAACATCAGTAGGAAAGAAAATTAAATGTAAAAATATACTGAAGTACTGATTCTTCTACATGTGGATATTCAAACACTGCACAGATTCCTCTGGATATGGAAAATACGCATATTGTACATATCTATACATTGAAAAACAATGGTCATGCACAGATTCTTCCATAAGTAGAAATACTGATATAAGAAATACTGATATTACACAGATTCTTGTATATGTAGAGAAACTGATGCTGCGCAGAATTTGTACAAAACAGTCAAAATACACAGGCTGAATGTGTTGATGTCGCACTATTTCACAAACAAAATGTCAGTGGGTTTTCTTTCATCATGCAGCCGTCCAACACAGAAAGGCGTGCTAAGCTAACTTTAAAGTCTGTGATTTCCTGAACCCAAACTCAATTGCTCCATTTCCCACACCTACTGACTGAAAATGTAAAATAAATGCTAAAATCTTCTGTTTGAGCCCCAGAAAACATCATGTTTGTCTTACCAACATCTCTTTGCAGGCTCCTGCGGATATCTTTGTATTTGCAACCTAAAGGTGAAAGAAAGTCAGGAAAAACATTGTCTTTAATACTTTATTTATATTTTAGAACAAGATGCAAACCCTCACAACTAAAGCAAATTACCTGGAAGTAGGATAAATAAACTGATTTTACCTGGTAGTGCACATATTCCAAGAAACTGCGAGCACTCTACTATGGACAGAGGCAACCTTACAGACAATGAAAAGAAAAAAATATGTAAATTAGCACCGCGATTTTTTCATTTGTTAGATTAATAAATTCAAAAAATGATGTGTAATGTTTTGTGTCAAAGCAACATAATTTTCCACACAGCTTGTGGCAGTTTAAGGTAAAAGCAGAACAGCTGAAACTCACCAGGAGATGTGGAAGGGAGTCAGCTGCTCCTCTCCGACCTCCTCGTCTTCAGAGGAGGAGTCAAACTCACTCGTCCTCATTTCTTCAGAACTGCAGACAGCTGAGAAAGAAGCATGAGGAAAATTAAATTCAAGACTCAGAGTCACAAAAAAAATTTAACCGACACATGACGTGCACTTTTATCTGTGATAATTAAAACAATATCATAAATGCAAATTGGATGCTGGATGCAATTCATCAAAATCAGTGAACCAAATAGTTAAAAAATCACATTTACATGTATTTTTTCTGGGTTATGTTACTGTGGTGTGGTTATAAAGCTATAGGCGACAAGATATATTATCTCTGAAAAAAATAAGTTAGCTGTGATGGATTTTTTTTTCCATGCAAGCCTAAATTCTCTGCAATTTCAGATTTATATTTCACTGAATACACACAAACCTGGAGAATAGCATACCTTAGAAGTCATTGGGAGTTATTTAAAGTACTATACTTGTAGATTATATTCAAACATAGTGTATTTGACCTAAAAGAAATACTACTATTGCTATTATTTTCTGTTACACTAATATACAGACATTGATGTGACTCTCAGGTAAATGCATTTTGTTTTGTTTACTGTACAAAAGGCAGAATAATATAAATATAAAACATAAATATAAAATAATACCTGCACAATAAAATCAAAAATAAGATGTAATTATATTGTACAAGCCAGTGACATTTTTAGGCCTGGCCGTCTGAGGCCCTGAATATGTTATTCCCCTCAAACTCATTAAAAATAAGATGATAATGACAACACAAGTCGTCTATGTTTTGGCTCCTCTGTGTTTTATTCATGCAGCAGAGAGCACAACAGTTAAAGGGCTCGTCATTGCTGGTGTCTGCTGGTATCCAGTTAACTAATTTATTAAGCCAACAAAGAAAGGCGTCGAATGTAAGAAGCTTTTTCGAAAAGTAAAAGGATGAACGTAATGAGGTGCAGGTGAAGCCAGAGGAGAAGTCATCTCCTGTAGCTGTAGTGAGATCAGTTCTCATCAGGCTAAACTCACCAGAACCTGCTTCTCTTTTCTTGGACTATTTAAAGGATCGATCACCCAGATTACAGAGCATTAATAATCTAGAATATCTATCAATCTTTCTTCAACTGGTAGCTAAAAGTTGCATCTTGCTAATACACGTAGCTGTAAATCATCATAAATAAGACAGGTTTCAAGGCACTCAGTTTGAGAGCCACTGGTCTGGTGAGGCTGCACTCACTGTGATATTAATATGGAACACGTGCTAAGTATAGAAAGAAAGTGGGATGGCCTTACTTGGCAGAGAACACTGTGTCTCGCATTTTATAGTCATTATACTAAAACTGTGCAAGTATTAGGTTAAAATCTTAATATCTGTGGGCTGGCTGAGCCGCCGATGTGTCGTGATCCTAATGACAATTCTGGTGCAGGTGGGAGCTGCAATTACTGATTATTTTATCGATTAATCAGTTAGTTGTTTGGTCTATAAAATGTCGGAAAATGGTAAAAAATGTCGATTAGTGTTTCCCAAACTCGAAGACTCTCCACAACCCATGGTAATTCAGTTTACGTCATTAAAAAAAAGCAAAGAAAACCAGAACATGTTCACATTTAAGAAGCTCAAATTGAATGAATTAGACTTTTTTGCTTTAAAAAACAGCAAAGTAAACAGAATAATTGATTTTCAAATCAGCTGGGCATTGTTTATTGGTTGGTTATGATGTAAAGTGAAATATTTTGTAGATTATATTCAAGCACAGTGTAGCTGACCTGCAATAAATCTTACTATTGCTGTTTTTACAGAAACTGTCAAATAAATATTCAGATAATTGCATTTTGCTTTGTTTACTTCACAAAAAGATGGTGTAATATAAATGTCATGTAAGAATGAAGTCTTGCACAATATATTAAAATCAAAAACAAGACTTAGTTATATAATACAGGCTGCATATTAATATGTGTTGCCCCCCTGTACATACATATAACATATGATGTTGTTCTGTGTAGCTAAAACATGCTAAAACACCATAATAGAAATGGTCCTTTAACTACGCTAAGGTGACACTAAGACGAGTAGCTGCAGGCTACACACCAACCTGCTTACTAAAATTAAACATGTAATATTCTTGTCGTTTTTTATGTTAAAAAACACAGAATCTCCATTTAAAAACGACTTTATTATCTGAACTAGCATAAACGTTAAATGCCCAAACTCACGAGACTGACCGTTTGCTGAATGTGGCTAACGTTAGCTGTGCAGCTTGTAGGTCAGAACGAAGCAAAAAGGAGGATAATTAAACTAAACCTTTATCTAAATGTTATCAGAATAGAATAACAAGCCTCGTGTATGAACACACATGTGGCTAAATGTAAAGAGTCTGTGAGTATTTGTAGTTAATTCTTACCAGCTTCGCTCTTCCCTGCTCGTCTGTTTTGACAGCTCCGTCAGCAGCTGCCTCGATTTGAAAAGTCCATGACGCCAACAGCCAATCAGATTCAAGCATGGTCCCTTGGCCACGCCCGCTGCAAAACAACGCAGACATGAGAGCGCTCGATTTATACAATGGAATTATGAAGGCGGGCGGAGTTTAAGGTGGTGACCTCTAATATCGTCCCGAAAACTTCGAAAAATTCTGCAAATGAGAAATAATCGTCTTTTTCCTGAAGCTTAGACATAGAAACGATGCATTTAATAATCTGTAGCATGTTCAAAGCAGTAGATTGATACATCCACCGGTGGAAGCCTATTAAAAATCAAACGTCATTATTAAAGTACACTAAACAGATATCACTACATCAACACTACACAGTCTACTCTACTGCATTAATGTGCATATTGTATTATTTGTTTTAATATTAGGCTACCTATATGTTTATGTATTATAAATTGCATTACTGGATATATGAATTATCTCATTATATCCCAATCATTCATGTAGATAGTCTAAGTTATGGATGTATATCATGTCATCTCTTTAAAATGAATTTTATTGATTTTATACTGCTATTTTTTGTACTGTAACAACTATTCATTTGCTTTCTTACATTTTATCCACGGAATGTTTCACTCAATAAGAAAGCATTTCAAGCAATGCTATGTTTCATTTCCATCTTGTCAAAATCTTCTTTATGAGCAACATTTAGATGCTATGTAAGCAAAATAAAGACAATGAAAAAAACGTGATATAAAATCAAAATACAGTAAGATACATTTAGATAAATACATCAATCACATACAGTATATGACTCTATAAATCACATTAATTCATACCAAGATGATTTATATAGCACATTTTCAAACAGCCTGAGTTTCCCATAGTGCTGTATAAAACAGGCATAAACAAAAATATGTGCAAAGCAAGACAGAAAACAGGATAAAACTTGCCAAATCAACAAAAATAAAATGCAGAAGTGTTTCCTTTCAGGCATTAGCATGGTTCACTCTCTGCCTGGCTTCCCTCAGTAGATCACAGTGCTGCTCACAGAGCGTCATGCAGGAAATCTGCTGTCCACACAGAGCAGCGTACAGCTCAGCACAGCCTCCAGACCCTGCAAATGACTCAAAACGACACTGAGAAGGAGAAATTTAAAGGATTTTTAGAGGATTTACTGCACCTTTTCTGCCTTTTCAAATGTCTGGAGGGTTTTTATTGCAGAGCTTTAACTGAGGTGAGTTTGTTTTGCATCATTTACTTCAAGAGTCAGCCTTTTTTGGGTGTCTGGTTGAATATTTGGACATCACTGGCACCATAATTATGTTTGAGAATAACATCTGATGTGTTTAAGCAGTAAAAATGTAAATCATGGTCTTGCATCCTGGAATAAAAATGTGATTTCTACCTATTTTGATTCCTTAAATTTAAATTTCTTCTCTATAAAAGTGATGTTATCTGGTTTAATGTGCATTTTAAAACACAAATATTTTCCGTACTGTATTTTCCCCTCTTTTTTTGCTGATCCTTGCCCGTCCTTCTGTCAGCAGACTTATAAGGAGGGATCTTGGCTCCTGCAGCCGTTTCCCCTGCAGGGCTGAGCTCTTTGGCTGGCTGCTACTTCCTTAGCAGAGGGGCTGCTGGCAGGAGCAACATCTGAGCAGGTACCACAAACAAACAGGCTATAAAGTCTTTAAATCAGGTTTTAAATGCTTTTCAGACTCTTCTGGTAAACATAGAGGCTTTAATGCATAATTAAGGAGGATAACTGATGACAGAATTTGTATTTTTGTTATTATTTTGATGCTTATTTCTCATAGAGCATTTGTTTAGGTAGACGCTGAGGATTTACTTTAATATTTAATGTATGTTTGGAGGATGGATGTTGTTTTCTCTGCAAGGACTCAAAGTCATCACTGTTTTCAGTCTCTCAGCTTCCCTTTGTGACTGCTGGAAATCAGAGCGATCAGATGGGCTGCACAGTTTGTGCACATTAATCGCTGTTTGCAAACAGGCTTGTTTGTGTGTCTCTCTCTCTGCACAGGTCATGAAGCCTCAGGAGGCCGAGCTCGTCAATGAAATCTCCAAGGTATTCTGCACCGTCCCTCAGCAGCCAGCCGGGTTCTGTTTGTTTTAAAGACACAGTTTGCTTTCAATTCTGAGCTTTTATTATTTGCTAAATTAGCTGCAGATGGGAAATAAAGCCTGGTTGATGTCCCAGAGTGAACAAAATACAGTTACAGCAGACATGCATTTACGTTTTGACTCCCTTCAGTTGCAGTGCATGGTGTCGGAGCTGAAGACGGGCTTCACCAGCGCTCTGCTGGAGCTCAGTCAGATCCAACATGGAGACACGTACCTGAGAGAGGAGCTGGAGGAGAACCGGAGGAGCTGCCAGAAGAAAGCTCTGCGACTGGAGGCTCTGGTCGAATCACTGAAGGTGAGACTGAAAAGTTACCTACCGCTGATGTTTCAGTGGAGAATGATGATGTTTGAGATGATAAAGAGAACTTTGCTTTGTGACTCTGCAGGAGGAACTGGGTGTGATGAGATGTCAGGTTGTTCAGCTGTACAGCAACAGACAAAGACCTCAGCAGGAAGGAAAGAGCTCCGCATCCAAACAAAGGTAGAAGCACACATGTAAACTACATAGCTGCCACTAGTGTATAACCACTTAATGCTCGGTTTAACCCTCTGAACCCTAAAACCTGCCAGTCGGTTAAAAAGCATGTTTTTAAATTATGTAAATAAAATTATCCTACTTATTAAAGCAAGAAACTGTAAATACAAAGAGAATCTTCTGCTTTTTAACTTTCCAACTGTCCTCAAACTAATCACATGTGGCCTACAACTCTATTGGGGAAACCAAATCTCATCTTAAATTCCGGAAATTTCTTCAAAATCACTCTATTCCACGTCTTGTTTAAAATTTGCAAAAACTAAACAATTTGCACCAGATCCTCTAAAAAAAGTAAACCAAAAACCACAACTGATCTGCAGCCGTTGGCCTCACCACCTCCAATCCCCACCCCAACCTCCCCTGCTATCCCTCCCTCCCTCCTCTTCCCCACTCCCAACCCAACCAGTCGAGGCAGATGGCCGCCCTCCCTGAGCCTGGTTCTGTCGGAGGTTTTTCCCCCTTCCCTACCATAGGGGGTTTTTGGTTCCTTCCCACCGTCGCTGACTGCTTGCTCATAGGGAATCCAAAAGCAACCTTGGATTGTTGGGTTTTCTGTTTCCTGTTTTTTCTTACAATGTTTAGCACTTTGTGACGACTTGTGTTGTAAATATGCGTTATATAAATAAAACTGAATTGAACTGAATTGAACTAACTGCAACCAACAGTCAATGACAAAAATTCAAGGAACTAGCAGCTTGAACTGCAGGCAGTGTTTGCACAAAGCTGCTACTAGACAACTGTGGAACCAAGTCAGAGCAGCTGAGAGCAAAATTAAACATTCTTGATCAATAAAATAATTGCATCATGGTTCAGAAAAAGTTGACAGAAGAGCAAGTTGCAAGTGAGTTGGAAGGTTCATTCATCACGGTGAAATGAACTGTAGAGGTGATGTGCAGAGTAGTGAGACAAATATCCAGTTTGCAGAATTCTAAAACAGAAAAATTACAGTAAAATGTTGATCATATGCAGAGTCACCACTTTTCCTGTGTTGGTAAAAATGTTTTTTGCTAATAATCAAAGAAATTCACTTGTTTTTATTGTTATTATTTGTGGCATTATAACATTGTCACACTGCACCAGGGACATTTTTCAATTCTCTCCACTCCTAGTCATGGTTGTTCTGTTTCTGTAGAGGTGCAGGACTTTATATTGCAGTGAAAAATGAGCCCACAGTGAGTAAAAATGTGACAGGAATGAAAAAACACACCCAGAAACTGCCTGGACTTCAGAGGAGTAGTGTGTTTGAACTGTACAGTTCAGCTGACTGGAGGCCTCCCACACTCCATTTTCTAAAAACAAACAAACAAACAAACAAAAAAGCTTCATTGCTGCCAGGTCTAAATTTTGCAATTAATCTCATTTCTATCTCACAGATTTAGCTTTTTTCCCTCTTTGAATTTGGTAAAGAACTTACACATGTATGACTTGATTTTGATATCACTTTTTTACACATTCATGACTAAATGCAGGAGAACATTCAGTATTTCAAGAACGTTTGTGCCGTTGGATTTCCTGCAAATCTGACATAATAGCACTCAGTAAAAAGCTAAATATAGGCTGTTATCATTTTTTAACAAGAAAAGCACATACAGTAGCCTTCAAAGTGTGTTATATGTTATATTCTTATAATTATATACAGTGTACACATCCAACGATGTCTTAATGTCACTGTACTGTTTACATTTACTTAGATATCTACAAGAAAGTGTGTATTTTTATGCTCTATTTGCATATAAATAGCATCACAATGAAGGCTAAAGGGGAAGAAAAGTGTTTCCTTTTGTCACACTGCAATGAATTTAGCTTTAATTTAAATGCATAAAGTGCCAACACATCAGTTTAAGTCTGCTGTTAAATATTTTTGAAAGGAATTGTTTATATTATTATTATTTGTTGATAATTTTGTCGATCAAGGCCACTTGACTGTCATACATCTACTGACTAAACTCTCCCTTAGAGCCGACAGTGTGGGAGTTATTTGTTAATTCATCACAATTTTAAGTGTAGAAACACCAACGATTACACATAAACAGGGCGACTGTATCTGGTTAGCAGGTGGTGATAATAGCAGTGCTGTGTCTTATCTGTGTTGTGGCCGTTGTGGTAGAAGCATGTATAAAACCTGCAGACAGACTTGTTGCCATCTGTTGTGCAGCATCGATCCAGCAGAGTCGGCCGTTGGACGGAGTCGCTGCGACTGTTCATCTGCTCCACCAGCCGGTCTGTCCAGAGGAAAACTGCTCCTCCACTGCTTCCTGCAGGGCCTCAAGGCTGGACTGAGTGAAGGAACAGGTCAGATACACAACATGCGCAGTAGTATACACACAGTTTGTTGTTTTGCATGAATTTATGGTTGATTTTCATGTTTTAATAACTAACTCTGAAGCTCTTGGACACCGTTTATCACCATGTATTAGGATTTATCACTGGCTAAAATGACAATACTCATAACTGTAAGGCATGAAGGACACTTGATTTTATTTATTTATAATGTTCTTACTGTCTGTTTTGTCCCTTTACATTATTTCATTGCTGTCTTTAATGTGGGCCTTTACTGGCTGTTTTCACTGAGAAAATCTTGTTTTACTTTGCAGCTGTGACCTAGAACACCTGCACAACTATTCAACCCTAAATCTGACTCATTTTTATCCTTTTTATGCAATTTAGACGTCTTATTCCACCTTATTTTGCTTCCAGCTGCTCTTCTTTTTATTGGTTCATTTGTTTTTACATTTTAAATGCTCGAGTTAATGTTTTTATTATTTTTTACTCACTTTACCGGTTAATATTTTTATTGTCGAGCGTCTTATTCTCGTGCCTACATCTCTTGTTACTCAGCTACACTGGAAATGAGGCCTCCATACCTCAGTGTAGTCTGAATTCAAATTAAGTTGAATGAATGAGGAAAAAAGGTAAAGTGTTTAATATTTTTGCAGCATTGTAATGTCTTTTAAAAATTTGGTGAATTGAGGTGGAATAACCCTGATAGACTTTGAATAGCTTCTTTCATATGTCTGCAGTGAAGTTTCCATGCTTCTGTAAAAGACATGCATTTCCTTGCATTGAACACCAGGGGGCACATTCCGAATATTGTACGATTTATGGACTAAAAGCAAAATAATAGAAACGAGGCGTTAGTCTAATGGTGTTGTTGTGTCTGAAGAGCACCAGGATGTTGTGTTTGAAGAAAATCTCAGATACACCAGCTACATACACTCACCATCCACTTTATTAGGTATAACTGTTCAATTGCTTGTTAAACGCAAATAGCGAATCAGCCGATCACGTGGCTGCAACTCAGTGCATTTAGGCATGTGGACGTGGTCAAGACAACTTGCTGAAGTTCAAACCGAGCATCAGAATGAGGAAGAAAGAAGGTTTTAGCGACTTTGAACGTGACATGGATGCTGGTGCCAGACAGGCTGGTGTGAGTATTTCAGAAACTGCTGATCTACTGGGATTTTCAAGCACAACCATCTCCAGGGTTTACAGAGGATGGTCCGAAGAAGAGAAAACATCCAGTGAAAATGCCTTGTTGATGTGAGAAGTCAGAGGAGAATGGACAGACTGGTTGGAGATGATAGAGAGGCAGCAGTAACTCAAAGAACCACTGGTTACAACCAAGGAATGCAGAACACCATCTCTGACCCACAACACGTCCAGCCTTGAAGAAGATGGGCTACAGCAGGAGGAGACCACACCGGGTGCCCCTCCTGTCAGCTAAGAACAGGAAACTGAGGCTACAGTTCACACAGGCTCACCAAAACCGGACAGTAGAAGATGGAAAAATGGAAAAGTGTTGCCTGGTCTGATGAGTCTCCATTTCAGCTGCGACATTCACATGGTCAGAATTTGGCGTAAACAACATGAAAGCATGAATCCATCCTGCCTTGGATCAGCGGTTCAGGCTGCTGGTGTGGGAGATGTTTTCTTGGCTCACTTTGGGCCCCTTAGTACCAACTGAGCATCGTTTAAACACCACAGCCTACCTGAGTATCGTTGCTGACCATGTCCATCCCTTTATGACCATAGTGGACCATCTTCTGATGCTACTTCCAGCAGGAAAAGCAAATCATCTCGACCTGGTTTCTTGACCATGACAGTGAGTTCACTCTAACAGAGCTCCTTTGGGATGTGGTGGAATGGGAGATCGGCATCATGCAGCCGACAAATCTGCAGCAAGTGCGTGATGCTATCATGTTGATGTGGACCAGAACCTCTGAGGAACGTTTCCAACACCTTGTTGAAAGTAGGCCATGAAGAATTAAGGCAGTTCTGAAGGCAAAAGGGGGTCCAACCTTTTACTAGCACTTTTTTCTCAGTCACCAACAAAGTGACACAAATGTCCCATTAAAAATACTATAATTTAATGTAGCTGTATATGTTTGTTGTTCCAGATGCTCGACACCAGGTGGCGATGCAGCTTCTACACTCTGAGTGGGAATATGTGTCGACTCTCAACCAACTGTATGACAAGTACAAGACGCCACCAGCTCACCAGATGACCGTGGAGCCGTAGTGAGTTTTTATAACCCTTTAGAGATTCTGACAGGTCCAAACATACGAGTACTGTGGTTAAAGATGGTGCTTTCTTTGTGATCCAGTCAGACTTATGTGAAGTTTGTGGAGCAGCTGCTACAGCGACACCTGCTGTTCAGAAACACTCTGCAGGAGCGTCTATCCGCAGAACACTGGAAGTCTCTGGTCGGAGACATCCTGGTGCAGCTCATCGGACAAAACGACGTAAGACTCTCCATTTTCAGCCCTTCAAACTGAACAATAAGGGACACAACGCTCACATCTGTTCTGATTTGTGTCGTCCAGACAGCTTTCTCAGATATGTACCTCGGATACACGACCACCCTGGCGACGTTCCTCTCGCTGGAGTTCACCCGACTGAACCAGCAAGAGAAAAGCCACAAAATGCAGGTGATGCAGCGTCAATGAGTTGTAACGAGTCCGAGAGAGCAGATATATATTAATAGATGCTTCCTGTCTTTGTTTTTGTAGGGCGGCCAGATGGAGAGGGAGGAAATGAAACTGCTTTCGTTGCTGTTGGCGCCAGTCGCTCGAATTCACGGCTACCTGAGTCACATTCAGGTGAGTCAGCAGAAGCAGGTCAAATGACGCTCTCAGTGCCTTTCACATCCATTAAATATGACTTGCAGGTTGTTTACCGATAGGATTTAGATATTTTAGGGCGGCTGTGGCTCAGGTGATAGAGCGGTGGTTCGATCCCCGGCCCCTCTGCATGCCGAAGTGTCCTTGGGCAAGACACTGAACTCCAAGTTGCAAAAAGGCGCTATATAAGTGCAGACCATTTACCATTTCATTGCCTCTCTAGAACCTGCTGCAGTGGACGGGTAAAGAGCATCCAGACTGCAGCCTCCTGTTGGGAACCGAACGAGCGCTGAGGAGCATTTTGTCTCGATGCCATGTGATCCTGGAGGAAGACGTCCGATGGGAGGAAGGAGAGCAACAAAGGTTGGAGAGTGAGGAGATGCTTGACACGTGATTACACCAGATTAATAACAGTTTAGAGTTAGAATTTCATGTCTAATCTTTGCTTCATCAGCAGCTGCTCTGACGCTGCAGCCGCCACATCGTCTGCAAACTGTTGCACAAGAAGCCAACAGACCAGGGACGAGTCCAACTCTGCAGCTCAGAGGTGAGTGTCGCCCCCTGCTGGCCTCAAACACTGCAGTGGACATAAAACCGCTGCTGTGCAAAATGCTGCTGTCAAGTTCAGAGTCTTTTTCAGAGGCATTTACCTCCAAGAAATGTTGAAACCTGATGTAAATCTCTTTGTATGTTAAGATTTAAAAGATGAACTTTCCAGGCAGCAGACACTGTAAAAACAAGTTCTGTAAAAACTAAGCTGAAAGGAGAAATATGTTACAAAACACTGGAATACTGTAACGCTCAAAACAGTTTAAACAGTGAAAATACCAGCAAACATCTGGAAAATAATATGTTTGTAGCTGAATTAAATTTTGTATTTGTAGAAGAACCAATTACTATTTTTGAAAATATTGATTTTTGATGTGGACGTTCAAACAGTTTTGACCTGTTTAGTTTTTATTTCTTACAATTAACATGTAAATTCATATTTTTTCCCATTGATTTTTTGCCAGATATTATCCGTATTCTAACAAACAGGAGAAATCTGTTAAATAGAAGCAAAACAAAGTAAGATTTTTTTAAAATCCCTAACATACATAGTTTTTCTTTGAAATAACAGCAAAAATCAGCAAAATAATTAGATTTTTTGCTGATTTAAATACAGTAAAAAAAAGGTGTTTTATGGTCACACATTGTAAAAAAAAAACACACAAAAAAACAAATAGTCAAATATAGAAATACCTCACATTTTTGGCCTACATATTTATTTATTTTTACAATTAACACGTTATTAATTTTTTTTTTACAGATTTAGTTATTTGTAATTTATTTAACAGGAAAAAAATTTTCAATGCTTAATATTTTTCTTTCTTTTAATGGAAAATATCTGTCAAATAAATGTATTTTTTGCTGATTTAAATGCATTAAAAAGAGCGATATGTATATAGATAGATAGAGAAAAGAACAAATTACCATTTACAGATTTTTGATGTGGACTTTATTTACAGTTTTGACCTATTTTTTTTTTAAAAGGTTCTTTTGTCAAATATTACTTTTTTCTGGGATTTTACTCGAGATTATTTTAATTCAACCAAAAAAGGGGAAGTCTGTAAAATGATCATTTTTAAGACTTTGATATACATAATTTTCCTACCAAATAATGCCAAAAAAAACAGTAAAATATTGAGATTTTTTGGTGATTTAAAGACAGAAAAAGTAGTGCAAAGGAATAAATTACTATGTGTAAAAATACAGATTTTGATGTGGACGTTATTGACGGTTTTGGCCTGTTGTTATTTTTTTAAATCATTACTTTTTATCTTTGATTTTACAAGATATTATCTGTAATTTAACAAAAACATAGAAACATCTGTGAGTTTATTTTATTTATTTTATTTTTACAGTGCAGACTTACCCTGAGCATCACACAGCTTTATGTCTTTGTATTTCCGTCCTCCATCAGTCCTGGTTCAGTGACTTTCTCTCCTCCCCCAGCAGAGACGTTCAGCCCACATCAGGCCTCTCCAACGGGCTGGACGGCGGCCACTCCATGCGTCTGGAGTGTTGGTCCTGCAGCCCGGTCAGGAGGGACCGGACCGTCCAGAACCAGCCGGCTCACGAATGTGGACACTGCTGCTCCCTCCTCACCCCCGATGCTGCTGGATGGGGGGAGAACAGCGACTCAGGCCAGGGCACCTTCAGCCAGCCCAACGGGAAGGCGCCCCACCAGGACCACAGCCTGGAGGACGGGGAGACCGACCCGGACGACACCTCGGCCTTCGACTACTCCTCCGTCACCTCCTGCAGCCCCGACGGGACCCTGAGGAGGGAGACGGTGGAGAGCATCAGCGGGGAGGACGAGGAGGACAGCCAGGTACCGGTTCTGTTAAAACCCTCCTACAACCAGCAGCAGCAGCAGCAGCCAGAGACCCCCAGAGAGAGGACAGTGTGTCTGAGGTGGCAGATCCCCAGGTTGACCCCCCACCCTCCACTCAGGAACCCCAGCGGGCCCTACGTGGACGGACCCACGCCCTGCCTGGTGGGCTCCTACGGGAAGAGGCTGGTCAGTGTGAGGAAGGGTTCTCCTCCTCTGCATCCCAAAAGTGCCTTCAGACCCATCTGGGACGACCCGTCCAAGCAGGTACGTCAGGTCTGGTTCACACATAAACAAGAAATAAAAGTCTGTAATAAAGTGAAAGCAGTGAAAATCTGACAGCAAGTGGGTCAGAAAAAATATAGTAAAATAAATAAATAAAATCATGGTAAGAAAAATGGTGAAAAACTATCACTTTGAAAAATGGTAAAAAAAAAAATAAAAAATGTTAAAAATTACAGCAAATATTTGTAAAATAGTGTTTTTAGCTGATTAAATTCAAGTAAACCTGTAATTTTATATATAATTTTAACAACATGCATTTTATCTGTGATTTTACTGGATATTATCTCTTATTTAACAAAAATGGGAAAATCTATAAATTAACCTTTAACCCTTTAATATACCCAACGTGTTTTCAGATAACTGTAAAATATATATATTTATATTAAAGCTGATTTAAATACAGCAAAAACTGTGTAATTTTACAGTCAAATGCAAAAGAACAATTTAACATTTGATAAAACACCTTTTTTATGTGGACATTGTGAAGCTTCTTGTTTTTTTCCTACATTTAACATGTAAATCCAACATTTATTCTGTCATTTTACTACATGTTATTTGTAAAACATTGTAAAAGAACAATTTACCATTTGATAAAACACCTTTGTTTTTTATGTGGACATTATTTACAGTTTTGGCCTATTCAACATGTAAATCCAACATTTATTCTGTCATTTTACTAGATATTATTTGTAATTTAACAAAACAGGGGAATCTATAAAATAACAGTTAGGAAGCGATTCACCATTTTCAGCCCTTAATATCCACTGATCAGCTTTTAAATAACATCAAATACCCATAAATAAATTCTATCTTTTAGCCGATTTAAATCCAAAAACAGTGTGATTTAATTTCTTTCATTAAAGAACAAAATTACTATTATTAAAAATAGAGATTTTTGACGTGGTCATTATTTTACAGTTATGTCTTGTTTTTTCTTTTACAGTCAAAATTTTAAAAATAATTATATTTTTTTTGTAATTTTACTAGATGTCTTTTATACTTTGACCAAACAGGCAAAATCTGTTAAATAAATATCAGTTGCAAAAAAAAAAAACATCCACATATTTCAATCTGTAATAAACATTATTTTCCTTCAGGTTTTGGCAAACACCTGCAGAATAATCATATTATAACTGATTGGCATACATCAGAATAGCAACAGTATAAAGCAATAAAAAACTAAGAAAAACTAAATTAAAGCTTCTTAATTGGACAAATTAAGGCCTTTACTTAATTAAATCATTAGATAAACAGAGCAGCAGACGGTTCACACTAACCTGAAGGAGGAGACCAGCAGAGACCTGGAGACATGTGGAAAAAGAAACTTATCTTGTAGACCAGGGGAGCCCAGTCCTGGTCCTGGTCCTGGAGGGCCACTATCCTGTCTGCTTTAGATGTTTCCCTCTTCCAACACACCTGATTAAATGATCAGGATCGTTATCAGGCTTCTGCAGAGCTTCATGATGAGTTGATCATTGGAATCAGGTGTGTTGGAAGAGGGAAACATCTAAAACATGCAGGACAGGGGCCCTCCAGGACCAGGACTGGGCTCCCCTGTTGCAGACGATCCACCAAAGACACCAAATCCAAATTGAGTTCAACCAGGATTTTCCAACCTGCCAGTCGTTCCTTATTGCTCAGGTACATACAGTTCACCCAGCTGGTTCACTATTTAAAAGCTGAGATGTCCAGAAGCTACATTTAACTTCCAAATATCTCCTCTTTCTTCAGTTCTCACTCTTGAACGCTTCCTCTGTTAGTTTTTTCAGCTCACAGGTGTTTCTGATTATCTCCTCCTATTTTCCTGTCCTCTTACCGCTACAGCATCACGGCCACCTTGTGTTTTTTGAGGCACACATAAAACTCTACAGCATGAACGGAAAATAATCAAGCTTCTGCTTCATTTTCTGACACATTCTTTTCCTGCAATCTGCTCTTTGAAGCCACTCTGTGTGTGACTTTGCGCCCCCTAGTGGTCAAGTCTTGCAGCAACACATGGGCCAATTTTCACTGGGATCATCTCATGTTTTCAGTGTAAAAGACGTCATCAGAGGCTATAATCACATAAAACCTACTGCATATAGTGGCTTTAACAAAACTAGATCTTCAATGTTGGCTCTACATGTGAATCTGGAGCAAAAACAAATCAGTCACTTTGATTTTCTACCAGAGTTCATTCAAATATCTTAATAAACAGAAGTTAGAGGGAACACTAACTGCCAATATTACAGAGAAAATCCAAAGACTAGTATTTTTGTAAAGTTGGTTGAAGAGTGATAAAAATTGATCTTAAAGCTTCCTGACTGAGTGCAGTTTTATGTTTCCCTGTGATAATAAACACCACCTACCTGCTGTTTATGTCCACGTGATCCGTGTTTC
This sequence comes from Dascyllus trimaculatus, assembly GCA_024666655.1. Classification (NCBI taxonomy): domain Eukaryota; kingdom Metazoa; phylum Chordata; class Actinopteri; family Pomacentridae; genus Dascyllus; species Dascyllus trimaculatus. The sequence goes on along the minus strand of CM045462.1, from coordinate 23,428,119 downwards.
AGGCTGACTCCGCTCCAGAGAAGGACAACAGACAAGGATTCATACCGATTCAAGCCCCAACGAGACAAAACTTCCAGAGCTTCAACCCGAGCAGAGAAAATCTGAGGTGAGAGTCTTCATCGTGTTGAATATGATGAAGATTTAAATGCATTAAAAAGAGCGATATGTATATAGATAAATAAAGAAAAGAACAAATTACCATTTACAGATTTTTGATGTGGACTTTATTTACAGTTTTGACCTATTTTTTTTTTAAAAGGTTCTTTTGTCAAATAATACTTTTTTTCTGGGATTTTACTCGAGATTATTTTAATTCAACCAAAAAGGGGGAAATCTGTAAAATGATCATTTTTTAAGCCTTTGATATTCATAATTTTCCAACCAAATAATGCCAAAAAAATCTGTAAAATATTGAGATTTTTTGCTGATTTAAAGACAGAAAAAGTAGTGCAAAGGAATAAATTACTATGTGTAAAAATACAGATTTTGATGTGGACGTTATTCACAGTTTTGGCCTGTTGTTATTTTTTTTAATCATTACTTTTTATCTTTGTGAACTTCACTGTCGGGCAGGAAGGTTGTTCTAATCTCACGAATCTTCTTCTCTCTCTTGAAACTTTTTTTTTGTTATCATAAACTACTGATACTTACACATCTGTACATTTTGAGCTTGATATGTCAAATACTTCACGGTATGTTTTTAAAATAATTGCTTGTCGACACACTTTCAGCACATTTTTTAGCACTTTGAGGCTGTTTGAACGACAATATCTCAGGAGCTATTGAAGATAAAAACCTAAAATTTTCACTGTTACTTCTCATCATGTCATTGATTAATAATCTACAATACTGGACAAGTAGATCAAATAGTCTTTCATTACAGGTGAGTGTAAAACTGAAGGCAAAATGAATGAAAATGGAAACAAGGCCCTTATTTTGTGGCCATACCGCCTTGTGGATGTCCGATCCCGTCAGGTCTCGGAAGCTAAGCGGGGTTGGGCCTGGTCAGTACCTGGATGGGAGACCGTGAGGGAACATAAGGAAGCCTGGGTGGATGCAGTGTGAGAGTGAATGGTTGGTGGTGGTCGGAGGGAGACTGGAAGCCTCGTCTCCGTCAGTCTACCCCAGGCAGACATACGTAGCTTAGCACCATGGAGTATGGAGTGAATGAATAATGCAATGTAAAGAATTTATCATTAAAGAAACATTTATATTTGAACAACTATTTTGAAACTACAGACCAGATTAAGCGCTCTAGCAATGTTTTTGTGACTAGGTATTTCAAATTAAAAGTATTTTATATGTGTTTTATTTTGTATTATTGTGACATACAACAACATGTGGGTCAGAAAACATCACTAGTTGACTTCTGCATCATCATTTTGTTGTTTATGTGTGCTCAAAGATGGAGCTTTTGTATTCACATTTCAACTCACCCATGTACAGATAGTTTTATCTGCTTGTCCAATAATACAGATGCTGAATCAGTGACATGATGAGAAGTAACAGTTAAAATTTCAAGTTTTTATCTTTAATAGTTCCTGAGATATTGTTGTTCAAACAGCCTTAGATATCAGTGTGTGAAATAACCAGCTGGAACCATAATTTTTTTTAATTATCTGGGAAATTATTTGAGATATTAAGCTAAAATTTCTCAAATATCTGTATAAATAATCATGTTTTATGCTAACAAAAATTTCAGGCGGATCCGAGATTGCTGTGTTAAAACTGCATTGTGATTATCGGTCGTCGTTTGAGACCTACAGATGATCAATACGATGATTTCTACCCTCTTTTTTCTGCTCGTCTTCAGACCTTCGGGGGTCGTTCAGCAGCAGAGAGCGAACCACGCAGCGGCCATGAGCGGTGGAGGATTGTGGGACGACAGCGAGGACAGCGAAGGACCCTGCAGCACAGTTTGACCTCCACAACAACAGGACTGAGATTATAAGAACTGATGAAGAACGAACTGTGAGGACGCATCAAACATGTTGTGACGGATGAACCAGAGGCGACAACAGACACTGTAGGGATTAAAGAAATGACTGATGAGTGAATCAGATGCCTGAAACACCTTGATTGTTTTGATTTGTTTGAGCACTGAGGACGTCTTTATTTGACTGATGAGTTTTTTTAACTAACACCTCAACATGTGGGATAACGTTTAATTACAGGTTAAACTAATGCTGAACTATTTAAGAGAAATACCTGGCAGATATTGCGATTTAATTGATTAAAGTCAAGCTTTAGTTCAGTATTGGCCGTGTAATAGATCTAAAACAGGTGATGCAGCGTTAACACCTGAGATACCAGGAAGGACGGCATGAATCTGAACATCCCAAATTAAAGCTGATTGTTTAAAATTGTGATTCTGATTTTAAATCCACTGAGAAAAACCGCATTAATCTGATTTTTCATCAGGATTTCTGTAATTTTATCATTCCAGACCAGATTTTTAAACTGAAGCTGGTGATAAATTATGAGGCAACATAACAACTTTTTTTTATTTCATAGAATTAACGCCGTAATATTTAATGTGAAATTTCAGTTTAAAAATTTGGAACATGAGAAGACTTTCATTGCTCATAGCTGCAGAGCTCATCACAGCTAAATCAGAATTCTGAAACCTGTTCATGCAACTGAATATAATTTCAATACACGGAATTCAATTTCAAATTATGTGAAAGTTATTAGTTATTAAATACGATTATTCCAGTTAAACATTTCCAATTCAAATTATGTGACTCATTTAGTTTCCAGGAGCAAACAGATACAGGAGCTACAAAAACCGTTCATCTCTCTTGGAAGTTTTCTCATTTTATTGTCGAGAGGAGGTCGCCCAGACACTGATCACCTTCAGAGGAGTCTTGGGTGTCTCGGTGGCCTCCTCCACTAGTCTCTTTCTTGGTCGACAATAAAAGGAGAAAACTTGCAAGAAGACGGGTGAATACTTTTATGTTTAAATGATCAATTTCACAGCAGAAGTAAACATATTTACAGCCTCACACATAAACAGTTTTGGTTTCTGTTGCTAAATTGAATATAAACCGATCAGCCATAACATTATGACCACCTGCCTAATATTGTGTTGGTCCCCTTATGTGGTCTAAAATGCTCTGAACCATTGGACATGGACAAGAGGACCTCTCAGGGTGTCCTATGGGGTCTGGAACCAGGACGTTGGCACTGGATCCTTTGGGTACTCTGGCTTGTGCAGTGGGGCCTCTGTCAATCAAACTTGTTCCACTGCATCCTGTTGATGCTTGATCAGAATGGGGTGTAGGAAGTTTGGAGGTCAAATCAACATGTTGGGCCATTGTCATGTTCCTCAACATGTTCCTGATTGGTTGATGTTTTTTCCATGTGTTGGGGTGCATTTTCCTGCAGGGGTAGGCCAGTGACATTTGGGATTTCCATTTGCATGAGGGAGTGTGCTTGTTGTGGGACAATGTTTATTTGTGTGTCTAAGTCTCATCAACATGGATGTTAAAATCCAAGGTTTTCCAGCAGAACAGCACATAGTACCAATATGATCAATGTTATTCACTTCACCTGTCAGTGGTCAGAATGTTGTGGCTGATCGGTGTAACTCACCTATTTAAAAGGTTTAAAGTTATGCAGATGTGGCAGTTGGTGCATCTTACTTCCACTTTTTTTGCTAACTCTTGGATCAGCCAGGAGTTTTCAGGACGGCATTGAGCTTTTCAGGGAAACTATGGTTGATGTCACACAGGATTCGTCCATCTTTATTTACCGTCTATGGTAGTGGTTCTCAACTGGTCCAGCCTCAGGACCCACTATGTCTCTATTAATAACAGTCGCGACCCAGATTTTTGAAGTTTGCTGTTTGTGTGAACAAATTAATGTTTGTTTGGATTTAGTCTTAACACATTTTGATACAGCTTGGGGAAAAAATGGCTTATTATTTGCTCATTTTGGCATATTTGGACACTTTTGCCAAGTTTTGGGCATGTTTTGGCCCATTTCGACAGATTCTTGGCACGTTTTAGCATAAATTTCTCCAATAAGCTGGCAGAGACAGATCTAGAGGTTATAGTGGGCAACAACTGGTGTCACCACCACTAAATATCCTGCTGTTGAAAGGAAACTGTGTCGTAAGAAACACGTCTTTTAAAATAAAAGACTTTATATCACTACTTTTTTAGGGGGGGGCATGCTTCTGCGACCCTCTAGAAATGGCTTCGCGACCCACTTTTGGTTCCCGACCCACCAGTTGAGAACCACTGGTCTATGGGATAAACTAAAAGCTGGCTTGAGAGATTGCATTTCCTGGTTTTAGCAGCCACCATAGCGCCTCCTACAGCTCTGAAAAGGCAACGTGAGGCGACGGATATTCAATTATCCGCAATCTGCAGCCACAAAATCCGACACACTGGATGTCTGATGCTAACTCTGCCAGAAAAACGATCTTCTGAACACCTTAAACTCTCTGTACAGAACAGGCTGGATCTGCAGTAACAAGAAATAAAGAGGACAAATGAGCAGTTCAGTACAAAATAAGACTGGGTGATTTATTAATCTCATCAAGACCATTAATACAAAGCTGTTAAAAGGCCACATACCATCAAATAAACCAACTGCTGGATCAAGCTGTTACAGTGCCACCGAGAGGAAAAATCAATCTGTTATTTCTGTCGGAGGGGGGGGTTTTCTTTTTAATAAAAAATATCAAACATAAAAAAAAGCAAAATTAACCCCACCAATACTGACATTTGGGTAATTTGGGAGATGGACTAGATCCCCTTTAGTCGCTAGTTTGATCAAAATCGTCCGCACGAAGCAGAAGACGAGGGATTCGTGTTTCCAGAGCAACGCGAGGAGGGGAGGAAAAGACGTCCGAGCCGATCGCAAGACGTCAAACCCGGCGAAAACGGGGCGGCGAGGGGGGGCAAAAGTGAGGCGGTAGACTCGTGTTTTTCTGCCCTGATCCACGTAAGAAAAGTGAGTTTAACAGTTGCATAGGACCACTGCATTTACAAACATGACCTATAACAACTGCGGCTCTTCAACAGTACAGCCTAAAGTGCACAAAGTGTGTTTCTCAAGAAAAAAAAAAAAAAAAAGAGTCCAATTCTTCACTCCGATACTTGCAAAGTGAATATATGTCTGTACATATTCAGCTGCAAACACAACCTCCGTTCTGTCTAATGAGTAAGCGTTTAAAAAGTCTTCGAAAAGGAGGAAATAAAGGCAATTAGTAGGATGTACAAAGTGAAGCACACGTCTAAGTAAGTGCTTGGCATATTGAACTGTGTATTTCTTTTCTCTCATTGCTTTAAAACACCTAAAAGGGGGCAGGGAAGGAGAAAAAATGGCTTTCCTCAGTTAATACTCCCAGTGTTTCAACTGGAGATTGTCTGTAAGTAAGTTAGTGACAGTGACCTGTTGTTTTCTTTTGCTTTTTTTTAGTTATTTTTTGTTTTTATCCGACTGTAGCAGCATTGGATTATTAGGCAATATTTGACTGAACAGATGCGGATGAAGGTACAATACAACAAGGGAGGGGGGGAAAGAGAGAGGGGAAAAAACTTGTCACTTTATACAAATTATTTAGTTAGTGTATACATGTTATATGTACACAGTATCCACAAACATGTACAATTTCATAGTGTATAGCTTTTTGTTCTAAACATTACATAGGCAACTTTATTTTTTAGCATTTTAGACACCGTTTTGCTTATTTCTGTAAAGTAGAAAACAAAAATAAAAAGGCACATCTGAGCAATGATGCATGGATTATTTCAGTCTTTCCGAAGTGAAACAAACAAAAAAAAATGTTTCAAGCAAGAAAAAAGAGAGAAGAAGAAGAAGAAGAAGAAGCCGGGTTAAAAAGTTCCTCTTTTTCTTTTTTAGGAGCAGCCACTGGGGGGGAGAGCAGGATGCGTGCTTCCAGTGCTAAGTTTTAATACCAACGAAGAAGAAGAAGAGTGGGGGGGGCTTCTGGAGGGGGAGCACAGTGTCAGACAGCAGCGAACGTCCATGAGGGGATCAGTTAAGACATCTTCGACCCGGATCCCGGCGCTGTTTGATATCGTGGCACCGCTCAATCGAAGAAAAACAAACAAAAACAACAACAAAAAAAAAACCTGCCGACTTCGCCCAAAGCCTGATGTGCAAATGGAGTGTTCTCGGTTTTCCCCATCTGGGCCGAGACGCCTGGAGCTCGGGGTCAGAGGTCACCGCTGTTGGATTTTTATAAAGGCAACGTTTTGTGGCTGTCGCGAAAACAAACAAAAACAACAAAACAGTCAGGATAGTTTGACTCTTTACAGTCACAGTGTGAGAATACAACGCTGGGGGGGGAGGGGGGGATTCAGTGTCGCCTCCTCTGTGTGTTTCTTTTTAAATGTCACATTTGCTTTTAAAAAAAAAATCCCTTATCCCCCTGCATAAAATAAGACTTTGGCAACTGTTTGCTTTCAGTTAGTAGGAAAAAAAAACACAAGTCAGTGGAAACGTCTGGTGCTGCTGCTGCTCACAGCCGCCACGGAGGAGCTACGTCGACGAGAGGAGGAGAGAGGTCGTAAAAATCCTGCAGCAGGACTCCAGAGGATGTCAATGCCCAAAGGAAACAAAGCATGACTGGTTGAGGCTACAAAGTCCGAGGCCCCCATCACGTCTACCCCCACCATGAGGGGTGAAGTGAAGCGTGTGAGGGGTGAGAACTTTTTAAATCGGGAGCAGAAGGCCCCGCTCCAACACACTCTCCTTGCTGTTTATTAGCTGGCACACCGGTGTGGGTTTTCTCATTGGCACAGAGGGTTTACGATGGAGGCGGAGCTACTGATCCCCTGAGAGGCACAGCTGGGGGGGGGGGAGGCGGTCGATGCACAGGGTGGAGTTAAGAGAGTGTGGAGCAGTGTTATTCTTTCAGATCAGTAGCTTTGAGTCAACTGTGTCGTAGTTTGAAGTGAGGGAAGCGTGCTCACTGGCTGCTGTCGGTGTTCTCCACCAATGAGAGGCCTTGTAGCGGCGGCGGGAGCGGCTCCCTTTTGTATGTCTTTGGTGGGAGTTTGGGGAGTTGCGGGCTGGAGTTGTGGCGCGGGGGGACGGGCGGGGCGGTGATGGAGACCGGCAGGGGGCACAGGCTGTTCTGGCTGGCGCTGAGCGGGCAGCTCCGCCGGGGGACGCGAGGGGACGGCGTGCTGGGCGGCGTGTTGGGCGAGCTGGGCGAGCTGCTGAAGTCCCAGTGGTATCGGCCCACCGGGGAGGGCTGCAGGTTCAGGGGGTAGTTGATGAAGATCTCCGGGGGCCGCTGGGGCACCGGGGGAGGCGTGTCGGGGAGAGGGTCGCGGGGAGGCGGAGTCGGAGGGCTGGGCAGCGGGCCGTCGATGGGGGGTCCGTTGTAGACCGGCGGCCGGGGCTGGTTCCGGGGAACTGGAGGAGGCAGCCGGGGAGGGATGGCTGGAGGGTTGTCGGACTTGGAGCTCAGCTGAGATACAAAACAAGATACAGGAGTTACTACAAACAAAAATAATAATTCTGAATGTATGGATGAAGTGTTTTGGGCTCCTGCTTCCATTTGAGTCTTTTAATACAGTGGTTCTCAACTGGTGGGAAGCCATTTTTAGAGGGTCACAGAAACATGCCCCCCCCAAAAAAGTAGTGGTATAAAGTCTTTTATTTTGAAGGACGTGTTTCTTATGACACAGTTTGCTTTCAGTAGCAGGATATTTAGTGGTGGTGACACCAGTAGTTGTCCACTGTTGACCTCTAGATTTGGCTTATTGGAGAAATTTATGCTAAAACGTCCCAAAAGTATATATAATTTGTCAAAATGGGCCAAAATATGCCCAAAACTTGGCAAAAGTCTCCAAATATACAAAAATTAACAAAAAAATAAGCTAAAATTTCCCTAAATTGTATCAAAATGCGTTCAGACTCCACCCAAATACACCCTAATTTGTTAACAGGAACAGCAAACTTCAAAAATTTGGGTCGTGACCGTTATTAATAGAGACATAGTGGGTCCTGAAGCTGGACCAGTTGAGAACCACTGTTTTAATATTTAACACGTGACGATATGCAACACATTTTCCTACGTACTTCTTTTATAGTGTTTTTACTCACATGTGTCTTTTTAGTAATTGTGTTTATATGTTATGGGTTACTATTTGTTTACACAGCCCTTTGGTTCAACTCCTGTCGTTTTAAATGTGCTTTATAAATAAAATTGACTTGATTTTAAGTGCTGCAGATTAGCCGTAGTACCTGGTTCCTCCAGCAGGTGGAGCCTCTTACTGTGGCCACCTGAACTGCCAGCCTTCTCAGGTTGCTGTTTTATACTGTATGACCCTGAGGAGGCTAGCAGTTCTGTGTTGGCAAACAGAGAGCATTGTGGGAATTTAGCTAGTAAAGGAGCACTATGACAGAGACTTAAGTGAGGCTTAATGACCTCAGGCCTACAAACAAGTGTTAAAATAAGCTGAGGAATAAGGAAAATAGAAGGACAGCGTTTTTACACCCCTTTAGAAGATCTCGTAGCTGTTTCTGTTGCTCTTTTTGACTCTTCAACATAAAAACAAAGATACCCATTACTGTAAAACTCCAGTGATCAGGCTCAGGGCATTCCTTATAATAATAATAATACTAAGAATAGCTTCACTTGTACAGCACCTTTCAAAAAGAAACCTAAGTTACAAAGTGCTTTACAATGAAACAAATTTTGATAATTAACAAAACAATTTTTAAAACTAAGATGTTAAACATGAAACATAGCAAGATGAGACAGTTAAAGCAAATTCTAAAGGGTACACAAACTATTAAGTACTGAACCTGATGATAAAAGGGGAGATATATGAGAGAATTTATATTTATAACATGGAAAGTTAAGTTTCTTCTGTTATGTTTTGTCTTTCAACTTGGGAAAATCTCAAATAAACTGAAAAAAAACTGGTAGACAATCCAAAAATAAGTCAGGAACCACTGCAGGAGTGAAGTTTCAGACGTCATGCTTTAGTTATAAAGTCGGACGTCTTCATCAGGTTTCTTTCTGAGTTAATTTAAAATACATGAGTTGAGGACTTTTAACGAATCCCTGTGTACCCTTTGGAGCAATTAGTGATGCGTCTTAACTGCCAAAACACACCTTGAAAGTCATCTTTACTCTGTAGTCGTATGTTTTGAACTCAACAACAGATACTCTATATTCAGCCGTACTGTATAAGACATAGGTGAGGATTTGTAATGATGCATTTAAAGGTGAGAACTGCTCTTACTTTCGCTTCAGACATGGCGTCTTTCCTTCGAGGCGGCAGAGGAGGCGGCTTCAGCTCATCTCCAAGCTGGTGGAGGCTGCCGCAAGACACAGACTGGAACTCTGAGGGAGACGCAAGACAACAGATAAAGACGTCAAAAAGATGCCACGAATTCATGACACGACACACGTCACAATAATGTGAAATAATCGATCAGGGACAGAGCACAAAAGCAAAACTCCACACTCACTTGAAGGCGGCAGGAGGACTGAAGCAAATATGGCGTTACTACCTGTAAAATGCAAACACACAGGAAATAAAAACGTCATTTATCAACAGTATGTGTGCTTAACCTTGTCTCTCTCAACAATCCACATTGGGTTTTTGTTTTTACCCACGTATGAAGTTCTAGACAAACCTGATCCTGTTATCTGGATAAACATCTTAGTCAGAGTAAAAAGGGAATAAGCTCGTCTGTAAAGCTGAAGCTGAAGATTGTTCCTTGCAGTGATAAATTGTGACGCAGTAAAACATCAGTGGGTCAAACAAACGTGCGCTTTTTGCGAAGAGACTCATTTCTATGATTGATTTTTAGTCATTCCATCACAAATCACCTAATTTATAGAACAATTCCAGCTCAACCATGTCTGATTTGGATATTTATGAAGATATTTGTAACACTTTAGCTTCATATATCGCATACTTTCAAGATAATTAAAAAAAAAAAAGCCTGTTGACTCACTTTCAGCAGGTTTAAATTTGCATCTATTTGAACCACAATATCTCAGAAACTGTTAAAGATAAAAACCTGGAATTTTCACTGTTATTTCTTATCACATCCCTGATTTAGAATCTAGAATATTGGTCTTATTCAAACAAAGGTTGATGCCTACAAATCCAACTACATACGGTTCAGAAAGTATCACTAGCTGACTTCTGCATTTTCAGTTGTAGTTGGTTAACATGTACTCAAAGATGGAACATTTAATGGAGCTTCCTTTACACGCACATAATCATAGACTATTTGATCTACTTTTCCATTATTATAGATTCTGAGTCAATGACCTGATGAGAAATAACAGTGAACATGTCAGGCGTATAGTTCCTGAGAATAGTGTCATTTAAATTTCAATGTGCTAAAAAAAAACTTGCTTAAAGCAGGACGGTGGTAAATTTTAAAGTGCGAGACAAATCATCCTAAAATTTCAGATACCATTTTAAATATCCACAGTTTATGATAAAAACATACTTTATGAAAATCACAGATGGCTGAGCAGAAGGCCTCTGAGCATTTGAAACGGGAAAAGCCCTTTAAAAAGTTGAAAAGTACCCGTTTATATCATGTTATTTTGGACCTCCTCACACAGAACACGTCTTCTGATGGGTAGTTTTCAGGCCAATTCATGCTTTCCACGTGCACGTGACTACAAGGGCGTGCATGACATGAATTTCGTCATCCATTCAAGTAAATAGTTAATGATCTGCACTTACATCACGCCTTTTTATATCTTAATGGTATCCAAAGCGCTTTATAATGTGTTTCGCATTCACACACCAATGGTGACAGAGCTGCCACACAAGGTGCCTGCCTGCCTTTGAGAGCAACTTGGGGTTCGGTGTCTTGCCCAAGGACACTTCAGCATGCAGACGGGCCGGGGATCGAACCGCTAACCTTGCGATCAGTGAACAACCCGCTCTACCTCCTGAGCCACAGCCGCCCCAAGCAGCCCAAAGTTTGTTGAATGCACATGCCAGGAAAACAAATGCTACTTAAAACTTAAATCATCGGCTCGACTCACCGCCGTAGGAGCTGCTGAGGTCGTGCTCCATGAAGACTGAGCTGAGGTCGGAGGAGGCGGACTGTGGAGGCGTGGGCGTGTTCGGGGAGGTGGGCACCGAGGCCGACGCTGGCGTCTCCGGCTCCGTCTCGGCGATGCTCCGGAAAGTGATCTTGTGTGGGGGCTCCCTCTCCAGGGGGACGGGGTGGCCCTTCAGGGTGCCAGAGGTAGACGTTCGTACAGGCCGGATCCCCGGAGATTTCAGATTGTAGCCGGTCTTCCTGGGCTGAAGGGGGAGAGCAGAGGAGGTGGGGGATTAATCACTGGAATCACTCATCATTTTACTGCTTGTTGCTAATGTTTTATCTCATAGAACGTTACTTTAAAGGAGAAGACTGGTAAAAATACTGCAGACAAAAGCGAGGAAAAAAACTGTCACTCAAGCTGCCTGTAGAATCACTTGATCTGATAAAAACAGCTGCTGCATCAAAGGGAATCAAGTTGATATGCGGCTGACAGTCGTCTCAGTTTCCTAAAATTTTCCTTGGATATACTTAAACCTGCAGTAAGGAGCTTTTGTCTCCCCCTTCAGGCAGTGATAGTAATTACACAAACACTGCCAATGTGTTTATAATGTGCCCTCCGTTTGTCACTTTCTCTTTTAGATTTTAATCCTTCCTCTAAAAGCAGAGTTTCTCTTTCATCTGGAGTAGAACGGCAAATTTTAAACAATTTCCTTCGCTGACAGTCAGCCATGACAACAATCAATAATCAATTAATCATTGCCACATGTTGATAAAACAGCTTTAACCACTGATACTTAATGTTTGCCAAAGAATCTGCTCAGTTACATCAGGAATTGAAGAACAGCCACTACCAGGCTACTTAAATTATAAATTAAATAGTAAAAGCGCAACGACTCTATTTAAAATTGCTATTCTGCGCTTGGCCCAATGAAATCCAAGATATGAAACACTGCACTGTGTAGTAGTCTTCAACTGTAAATAACCTATAATATTATTAATCTATTCATAGCAGTCTGATCTTAAAATAACCCTCATAGCTGATCTACATAATGCAGCGACTTGTTAACTGTAGTTAATGTCCACAAATGTCCACAACTACTGTCAAGGCAACTTTATCAGCTCAGGAAATTCAGTATTTACTGCTGCCGCTAAAATGTATTCATATGTCACCGATACACAAAATAATTTTAGTTTGACTGTTGTTGAAAGCATGTAATCAAGAGTCCTGCTGCTACTGAAAGTATCCTATTTGCACTCTTCTCTTTTACTTTATTCTGATTATTATTCATGTGTTATTGATTATGTTTTAACTGCAACTGTGATTTTTTTTTATATGTTTGAATTTCACATTTTAACTTCTTTTTTTTAATGTTTTAATTGTAACGGTGTGTTTTTTTTTAACCTTTCTCTTATCTGCATTGTAACTTTTATGTTTAAATTTTATATCTTTACTTATTTTTTAATCATGTTGTCTTAATGTTTTGTGAAGCACTTTGAATTACATTGTTGTTGAAATGTGCTATATAAATATACTTGCTTGCTTGCTACTGAATGTTAGCAACGTCTCTGCTAACAGACACTTAGCTCCCAGCCTGTGTTAGCATTAGAAACTCCTAGATTAGCAAGAGCCTCAGCTAGCTAGCTAAAAATTTTACAGAACTTAATGCTCTGGAGTTCATCAACACGACTGCCACAGTTAGCAGTTAGACAGCAGGGAGGTGCGCTTGTTTTATGCCACCCTTACTGGCGGTCAGCAAACACACCAGTAACTCCATCTCATTAAGCAGCAAGAGGCTCCACCTGGTGGCGCAACCAGGTACTACAGCAAATCTACAATGCATCTTCTGTCATGTCATGTACCCTGTCTTCTGCCTCATCAGTTATTATATTTTTAATCAGTTAAATTCCTACGAGCAACGAATCGATTCGCAATTCAACACCCCTAATCTGAAGCCTCACAAACTTTTCTTGGCTCTTTGCGAGGTTTTTCCGCCACAAGTTCCATCTTACTTCATTTTGCTGCAGGCTACTCCATCTCCATTGCTGTGGTGCTTTCAGGTCACATAAAATTACCAGATTTAAAACTCCACTATGCTGGAAAATGTAGAGATTTACCTGTAGTTAATAGGCTTAATGAGCTTTGTGTGAAGTGATATGGCAAGGGTTTGAATGTAATGGATACTCATTTATTTGTAAAAGTCTTGTAATCCAGCTTTATCTTTCATCTGTTGAGTATTTAAAGTTACAAAGAGACATTCCCTCTGGAAAGCTATGCTGCATCTCAAATCCACCTGTGGCAGAAATCTCAATAACTGACTCTACAAAAACGAGCACATTTTCACCAATATCACTGACAACAGTTTAAACGCAGGGACTAAATTCTGAACACTTCTTACTTTAAACTATCCCTTTGAGCTTTTCACTGCAGTCACCAAGCACAGCAGCCTGCTGAGGCTTCCAGGATCTGTTTCCTATTAGAGCTGCGACTAACAGTACAGAAAACATTCCTATCAATGGTCAAATTTACCATGGAAACAATACGCTTTATTGTATATTTTACTTTCATGGTTTTGAATCACGATCAAAGAGCCGAGCGATGCTTTCTTCTCCAATCTGCAGTAAATTTGGATTTGGGGCTTAAACTGAACAAACAGAACTGGAATTGAAATAACAACAGACATTGCTGCAATAAAAACTCTGCAGAAAAGTACAAACACTTACAAATCGGGGAGCCTGCCTGCAGTTCCGTGGCTCAATGTCCAGAGACATTTTGAACAGGTAGTCGGCAAACTCCTTCTCGCTCCTGTTACCCATCGGGTTCAGGTTCTCGAAGAACCTCTGCGGAACAAATCGAACACATTTTAAGTTTAGGATCTGAATTTTATGAGCTGAAAAATGCCTAAATGCACCAAAACTGAACTCTCACCCTGATGTCGTGCTCCACCTTCAGACAGTAGGGCTGGTTCTGATACTGCTGGATCTCTCCTGTGATTTCAGCCACTTTCCTCCTCTTGCTAAAGTTGATCAGCTCCTTGCCGTGGCGTCTGAGGAAGTCAGGGTTGCCCTCCTCTGTCTTCAGGATGTTGGTTAAATAGATACCTGAGGATGAAGAAGCGTACGATAGTAGAAACTGAAATGCAACCTTGTGTTTGTGTCTGTTCAAATCATCATTTCACGACTGAAACAATCAACTAAACTAGTAAAAACTGCAGGAAAAATAAAAGATTTAATGGTTTTGTGATAAATAATGGTGACTCACAAAAGACAGGATCCAGACAGGACAGTTTTATATAAATATTTTTTTTGTCTCGTCATACTCGACTTGCAGAGCAACACTGTAGAAGACTTACCAAAGAAAGGCACACAGGGTGGGTTTATTGACTTGAGTTTAGCCAAGTATTTCTTAAAATGGTCCTGGCTCAGCTCCACTGCTTCTTCCAGGATTTTCTTTTTCCTCTCTGGTATTGCCTGAGGAGGAGACAGACAGTCACAGAGATTACAGTCTGATCAGAAGTTCAGCTTTAGAATAAAAAAGGTTGTCGTAAAAGTATACGTACAAATAAACTTCAATCCCAAACCCATCTAATACCTACTACGACTGAGAAAGTGATGGGAAATGTTCCCACTAAAAGTATGAAGTCACAATAGACATCAGATGTTTTTCAGCTGCTAATAGTTGCGGTTCTCTCAACATGCAAAAAGCCTAAAGACTTAATCGAGCAGTTAGATGCAAACAAATTGGGCCGCCGTCTTTTCCTTAGTGTTAAAAATAAATGTGCAAATTAAATTCAGTCCAGTCACAAACTCATCAACACTACGAGTGACAACTTTATGTCAAACATTCACACTCAAATTACGTCATTTACAAAAAGCTCAGGGGTTATATTTGAATTTAAAATGTCGTAATGCACAGTGGCTCGGTGGTTAGCAGCGTCGCCTCACAGCTAGAAGATCCCCGGTTCGCGTCCCGGTTAGGGCGCCTGGGATCTTTCTGTGTGGAGTTTGCATGTTCTCCCTGTGCAGCGTGGGTTTTCACCGGGTTCTCCAGCTTCCTCCCACAGTCCAAAAACATGCTGAGGTTAACTGATGATTCTAAATTGTCTGTAGGTGTGAATGAGAGTGTGCTTAGTTGTCTGTCTCTATGTGTAGCCCTGTGATAGACTGGAGACCTGTCCAGGGTGTCCCCTGCCTTCGCCCTGAGTTCACTGGGATAGACTCCAGTCCCACCACGACCCTACAGAGGATTAAGCGGTGTACAGATAATGGATAGATGTCTTAACGTCATTTTTAACCCTCAGAGCCCCAAAACCTTCTCATGGATTTGAAAGGCGTGTTATCTTTTGACTATTTTTCTTTAATTTACAACCTCTATCAGAGCCAGAAAGCGCAAAAACAGAGCAAACCGAGAGATTTTCAACTCATCCATTAATTACTCAGCTGTGATGTGCTCTTTTGTGGGAAAACTGAAAATCCGGCACACTCTGTCAAAACCACTTCATTCTACATGTCTCATTAAAAAGTCCTCCGACCGTTCGTGTAAACGGGTTCTAAAAAAAAGCAAAAATCGGCACTAACTGGCACAACCGTGAAGTTATTGGGGACCCCGATGTGACCGACAGTCTCGTGACAAAAAAGCAGAAACTATAGACCAGAATGGAGACAAGTATGGAAATAAAATAAAACTGCAAGAAATAAAATATCTATAATACGAAGAGTACTGGTAACACCTGTGGGCACTTGGAAAATGTTGCACATGTTGATTCCATTTTTTTTTTTCAAATTTTGAGACAATAAATCAAAGAAATGGGACTTTTGATTTCTATTTCTTTTTATGATTTATGGTAACATAATTGTGCCATAATGCTGGAGGAGGACATCTCTCAGTTTTCTCTACTTCTAGCCATGGTTGTGTTGTTTCCATAGAGGTGCAGGACTTTATAATGCACTTAAAATGATCCTAAGTTGAGGAAAAACATGACAGAAACTGCTTCGGGTTAACATGAGTGTAACAAAAGATGAAGACTGAACTAAGGTTGGTGAAGGTTGGCAGATGGATCTCCCCCTCTCCTGGTACCATTAAGTGAAATCTTTATTTTTTGCTCCACTAGTTCTAAGAATCTACGAATGTCGTCATACTTTCATCCATTTAACACCTTTGTTTTCTAGTGTAATAAGCTGCGGAGTGTTTGGAGGAGTTCCAGTTTCGCAAAGAACACGGCTGCATTTACCTCGAAGGTGTGGTCGAGCCTGTAGACGGGGACAGAGTTGATGGCGCTGACCACCTCCAGCACGCCGTTGAAGTTGTTGAGCTCCTGGAAGACCTGCAGAATCTCGATGACGCGTGACAACACGGCCACCCTCTCCTCCAGGTTCATCGTCTCCACAATGCACCTGAAACACAACAACACGAACGCTGTCAGATTTAGTTTTCCACACGACTCCTTAAACCAGCGTTCTCGTGGATGGAGCGACTCACTTCTCGAACCACAGCGTGAGGTTGGTGGTGTGGCGGATCATACGGAGCAAGTTGGGCGAGTTCTTCTCTTTGTCCTCTTTGGTCCAGACGCTGCCAACGAGCTCAGAAGGCCTCACAGCTCTGTAAACAAAGCAGGTTTTTATTTTATCCATGTGCTTTTGTAGCGAAAAACTGATTACAACACACAGATTTTGACTTTAACCCCTCAGTTCGCATCAACCGCGACTCACCTGTAGAGCTCGGACTCCAGGAGCGTCAGCTGGCGGGCGATCTCGATGGGGTGAAGCGTCATGAGGTCGAACGACTCCACCTGTCCGGCCCTGCAGATGTGCCACTCGATGGGAGGAGGCGAGCTCTCGAAGGTGATGTTGTGACTGACGCCGTTGGACTGAGTCTGCAGCTTCCTCCTGATGATCTTGTTGATGGACTCCACCCACTTCCTCATGGACTTTCCTACAAACAGCACAGAAACACACACAAGATGAAACATTTGCTTATGAATTCATTCAACCTTTATTTAAACTCAGAGCACACTGAGGCACAGGGAACTTGTCATGAAGGCAGCTGGGTGGGTAAACAAAAGATAACTCTGATAACAATAAAAACGTGAACAGCAAAATTACAAAACACAGTTGGAGCATTTAAAAATGTAACAAACAAATGAATCATCTAAAACACGAGCAGCTGGGAGTAAAATGAGATGAGATTAGAAGCCTGAGCTGCCCCGAGGATAAAAATGAGTCAAGCTTTAAACTGTTCTACATGCTATTCCAGGTTGCAGGTGCACAGTGAGTAAAACTGGATTTTCCGAGCACAGTAAAAACAGCCGCCACCTGCAGCGTAATCAGATCATCTGAGTGCCGACGTTAAAAGAAATGTAAGGAGGTAAAAACACAGTGAAGCTTTTACAAATAAATAAGGTTCAGAGGAGATGAAAGCTTTGATCTACCACCAGAAACACACATTTAACACTGTTGTATCATTGTATGCAAGTTACACTGATAAAAATATACATTAGGAGCAGTACGACAAAACCAAGAAATGGCAAAATGTCTTCTTAACTTACATGACTTACACCGATCAGACATAACATTATGACCACCTGCCTAATATTGTGTTGGTCCCCTTATGTGCTCAAAAATGCTCTGAACCACTGGGCATGGACAAGTGGACCTCTCAGGGTGTCCTATGGGGTCTGGAACCAGGACGCTGGCACTGGATCCTTTGGGTACTCTGGCTTGTGCAGTGGGGCCTCTGTCAATCAAACTTGTTCCACTGCATCCTGTTGATGCTTGATCACAATGGGGTGTAGGAAGTTTGGAGGTCAAATCTACATGTTGGGCCATTGTCATGTTCCTCAACATGTTCCTGATTGTTTGATGTTTTTTCCATGTGGTGGGGTGCATTTTCCTGCAGGGGTAGGCCAGTGACATTTGGGATTTCCATTTGCATGAGGGAGTGTGTTTGTTGTGGGACAATGTTTATTTGGGTGTCTAAGTCTCATCAACATGGATGCCAATATCCAAGGTTTTCCATCAGAACAGCACATAGTACCAATATAATCAATATTATTCACTTCACCTGTCAGGGGTCAGGATGCTGTGGCTGATTGGTGTATGTATAATTTTGCCAAAGCAGTGTGAGCACGTGGACACATCAAACCTACTTATTGTCAGTATACTTGTATCCAGCCTGCTTTTAGGATACGTGCTATACATGCATAGCTGATCTGCGCCTACATATTCCATATAGCACCCTGCTACCTTTGCAAAACGGCCACAGTAAGTTAAAAGGGTGCACAAACATCTGCACAGAGCCTCACTTAAACCATTTGATGATGATTTTTTTGTCATTTTGACCCCAGTGGCCTCTTTTGCACTTGCAGAAGCACAAACTACAACACTAGCACTAAACAACCACCTCCTACATCTATTTAAGTTGAAATAAACGCAGCAAATTCAGCCTCTGAATGTCGACAAAACAATAAATTCCTGGTTGGCTGTCAGTGGTATATGTGGGTGTCTTCCTGCAAAAGAAATCGTGCGCACATCCCCAATTTTGTTCATCTCAGTTTTGGCACAAGAGAGTCAATTCGGGCTGCAGCTAATAATTATTTTCACTTTCAATTAATCTGTTGATTATTTTCTCCATTAATTCAACAGTTGGTTGATTTGTAAAATGCAACAAAATTGTGAAAAATGTCATCAGATGACGTTCTCAAAGCCACAAATATTCAGTTTACGGTCACAAAGGAGTAACAAAACTATTGAATTTGGAGATTTTGACTCTCTTTTCTTTTAAAAAAATACTCAAACTGTTTAACTGATTACCAAAATAGCTGCAGATTAATTTAGTAGTTGACAACTCATCGACTCAAGAGTGAATGAAGGTGCATTTTTTCCAATTAAGACACAGGAGAGTTAAACTTTGCCTTTTTGTGGTGCAATAAAATATCTATAGATATTTCCTGCATGTGAGCAACATAGGTTTTTAAAGACGTCAGCTGTGGATCAATCATCAACCATAAATATGATATAAAACTGAATCCAAGCACTATGAAAAAGCTTCATTCATGTAGGGATCCTGCAGGTTAATGTCACAGCTTTTCCACTTTAAATTCACTGGATGACTAAATAACCTTTTAGACTTATGAAGAGCTTTTTCCAAGAGTTTGCTTCAGTTAAAGAAAAGATAAAGGCTGTAAACAACAAAGTAAAACAGCTGTGTTTAAGGATCCGACCTCTCAGTTGGATTTTGCTGGTGATGTACTCCTCTAGTCGACTTCTCAGCTCCGGATCGTTCTCAAAGTCGTAGAAATGATGTTCGACCCACTGACGGAAAACGTTGAGGACCCTGCGAAGCCAAGTAAACACTGATTAAACACTGAGTTTTTGGCTGGTGATCAGTTTTGAGGGAGAGGACACTTAAAAATAGAAGCAGAAGAGATGCTTTGTGTCTTAAAAGGCTAAAAGTCACGTCTGAAGGGATATTTTTAACCACTTTGAGTATCCTGGTTATAAAATAAACAGTGGGACCACATTAAAATGTTTACTTAACAACAGACCACCCAAAGTTTTATCCCAAATCTTTCCTTGAACACAATCAGGATTTGTTTTCTTGGTGTTTCAGGCACAGTTGTGAACAAACTGTGCCTTCACATGAGCGACGGACACTGATATCTTTCAATGTTTCACTGTTTTTACTTTTAGTGTTTCACATTTAAAGGATATTATTGACATCAAACAGCCCTTCAGTCTGTCTGATACCAAGGAGGTCTCAGTTTTTAATGGCACCAACGAGACTTGTGTCAACATTATTCGTAAAAAATCTAGTGACAGAAGTAATTCTTTGGCTCTGTGAGAATATTCAGGAGCCAAACAACAACAGACAACGAAGAGACACAAACTCTTTAGCAGTATTTTGAAGTTAAAGAAAGCAGAATAAAATACTTTCTGCATTGCTTATAAAGGTTCAGACATTCAAGGGAAGACATTTATGGAATATAAATATGGAATATAAATAACTAACGACCCAATTCCAGCTGAGTATCAGTGTAAATGTTGGATTTTAACCTCAACATAGTGTACAATAACATTTAATTTAAGTTAAACTGAGATAAAAGTGGAAAAGGTACAAAACCTCATTAAATGTTACGCTTAACAACGTTTCTAGTTGGATAACAGCACACTAATTTGACTAATTTTAGCAAACATACCGAGCTATTAATAAGCTACAACCAATATGAGGACAAAAACTACCTCCTGTTCAAAAATATGTTTAGTTTTTATCACATCCTACTGATCCTAAATAGCAAAATGACATTTAAAATGCATATGAAATTCAAGTTCAGGTCTGAGAATTGAGATTAATGTTAAATCCACTCATCTCGTGCAGTTATTTGCCTTTTGTTCTTGACAAAGCCTTTTATTTGTATTAAAAAGTGCCACAAAACTCAAATATTATGCATTTGTAAACAACTGACAGCTGTTGCTTTAAATCTAACTTTATTCTTGGTTATTGTGATTTCTGCTTCCTTAGTCTGCACCGCATTCCTTAAATTTTTTAGGAATTCACTCCCTCTCTTGTGGATGTTTTTATCTATCGATTGCACATTATTTGCACAGAGCTACAGACAGTTTAAGCTCCGATCGGGCGGTTGTCACACCTGAGCTGAACCGGCTGCACGTATTCCTTCCGGAACCTCTGGAGTTCGGCCGCCATCGGCTGATCGCCGTTCCAGAGAGCCTGTCGGTCCTCCTCAGTCGGTTCTGGCTCGGGGATCTCAATCCTGAGGAAAACAATGATCACAGAGATGAAATTTCAAGATGTCAGGGTATTCACAACACCACCCGATAGATGTACCTGAGAACAATGTCCACAAATGGTCAAAAAGTGTTGCCATAAATTGACTGAACATCTGTACCTGTCTATCAGCAGGGTGAGAAGCTCCTGTGGTTTGCAGAATGATCGGTACGTGGTAAGAAATGTGCGCACAAAGTTGGGATCTAGAAACACATCAAGCAGATTAGATGACAAATATCACAATGTAAGCTTTGAAAATAAAACTTTGGAGCAGCAAATAAGACGTGCAGAGCCGCTGCAGTAACCTACCAGCATACATGTGGTAGGTGAGCCTCTCTATGAGCTTGACCACAGTGCCGGCCTTGATGATGGGGATTCCTGTTTTGCTCTGCACTTTGTCCTCAAACACTATATTCTCCTCTGAGTCCTGCACAGCGAAACGGTAAACCTCCGGGGAGGGCAGTCTTAGAGGATGCGCCTGCTCCTCCTGCTGCAGCTCCGTGTCCAACATGCGATCCAGAGTGGAGCGGTACTGCAGGGTCACCAGCGCCGCCATCCACGCCGCCTTCTCCTCTGCTGTCCGTGCACAGAAAACCGCACAGTTTTCATCCTTGCCTATCAGTTCAAAGGCGTGTCGCAGCTCCGCGGAGTCCTCGCGGTCCACGATGCGGATCTTCCTCAGAACAAACTTCTCCTTCAGGCGGTACTCCGCCCCGCTGCCCGACCCCGGCAGCCGTGAGCTCTGGTTGGCCTTGCAGCTGATCATGAGGCCGTCGAACAGGAAGTTGTGTCTCTCGTGCTTGGCGCCGGCCCGTAACAGCGGCCCCTCGAGGATGAACTCGCTGCAGCACTGACCGATGTCCTTCCCCTCCCAGCCGTCGATGCTTTTCTGGATCTCGTTCATGCGTTTGATGGCTAGTTGTTTGCTACGAACCTGCCTGCTGTAGAGGCGGTACATGGGCTCACTGTGAGGGAGGATTAAAGATCGGTCAGGAAACAACAGAGACAGAGCATAATTCAAACCCTCAGTACCCCAAAACTTAACAGCAGGTTTAAAAGACATGTTACTTATTAAAAAAAAAGCCCAAATTTTGCCATTTTCAGAGTCAGAAGCTTTAAACTATTCATCTGTGATGTGTCATTCTGTGTGGAGAATTGGCTAACTTAAGCTTAAAATTGTGACATTTCATCAAAATGACTTCACTCCAAATGTTTCATATTTAAAAAATCACAGAAAATAACTTGTTTGACGTAACCAGATTCTGTAGAAAGCAAAAAATTCTGTGATTCTCAGCACAACTGTGGAGACTTTACTGACTCAGCTGCGACCAACAGCCTTATAACAGAAAATCTGCAATCTTTTCTTCCACAGAGCACAGAGGACACGAGTGAGGAAATCAGTTAAAAATGTAAGTACTAAAATATCTTTGGTATACAGCACCACCGTTTCTTTATCCTAGTATTGGTAACATCTGGCAGCATGATTGATTCCAGGTTTTTTCAATTTTTGTATAATCAAAGACGTTTAACTTTTGTTTTTTCTTTTTTTAATGACTTTTTGTCGTATAACTTTGCTGTACTGCACAGAAGACACTTTTAAGTTCTCTCTACTTGTAGTTATGTTGCTTCCATAGAGGTGCAGGACTTTATATTGCAGTGAAAAATCAGCACAGAGTGAGTAAAAATAAGACGGGGGCCAGAAACTGCTTGGTGTTCAGAGGGTTAAACCACAGAAAAATCAATAGATGAAGTGGGTCTTAACCACTGGATACTTATTTAGTGAGTGTTCTCAGGTTTATGGTACATGCAAAGAAGAAATACCTGCCCTCTGGTCGATAACTCAATATTTGTTTGAATACAGGGCTGTGCTGTAAAAAGAGGGCCTTACCCAGGTTTGCGGCGAGGCTGGTGCTTGGCATAGATGCGCTCGACGCTACACTGAAGGTTAAGCAGAGCTGTGATCGCCTGTTTCAGACATTCTCTGTCGTCTTGGTCTTCACTGCGCTCCTGAAGTTGCTGTAAAAGTGAGACACAAACACCAGATATAATGCTTTACCTCCTAATACAGAAGCATTTAGATGTGCTAGTATAAAACATGGAAGTCTTACTGGGCCACCTAATGGAACTGTTTTTACTAAAATATGTGAGGTGATAAAAGTCCATAGAAAAGGCATCTTTCAATTATACAAGTGCGAGCAAATGCACACTACGTTTTCACCAAATTACACAAGAAGTCATACTATTAAAGGTTATATCGCCTAACTAGAATCTAAATTTAGTGTAAAAGCTACCGTAGAAGCTAATTTAGAAGCTAATGGCTATCCAAGCATCAAACAGGTCACATTATTTGTTCTTGGAGAAAACAAAAACTATATCTATCCAGGACATTTATTATTAGCAATATACCCAAGCTGTTTTTTTAAAAGAATAAACTCTACAAAACAAGTGATTAGATTTATTATCAACCAGAACAGTCCATGTTTTAGGACGTACCTGTAGTAGCTCAAAGTAGTGCATACAGTGGTACACTGGGACCATCATCAGCTGGGGAAGGACGTACTGGACAGCTTCTTTAAAGCCCTCTGCAACTGACTGGAGACACAAAAACACATAGGAACAGTTAGCGATGGACCAGTGGGATGACATTAGAACAGATTTGAACAACTGGGGTGCCAACGAGGGAAGATTTGCACCAAAAAAAGACAATAAAGGGATCCAAGCCAGTAAAAACGCATCAAAAAGCACTGAAGATTTCTTTTTACCAGGTTTTGTTGAGGACCAAGGGAAAAGCACCAGCGCCAAAATGATATAAAATGCTTTTGGTTTCATTTACTCAGCACAGAGGGCATTTTCATTCAGCAAAATAGCAGCAAAAGGTGACAACTGTGGAATCATAGGAGTGCCATAATTAAAAGGAAATAAATGTGGAAAAATAAAGAAAATCAATAAAAGAATCAATAATAACAAATAAACAAATGCAGAAATATTCTTTTTGCATTTTGTCTTCGTCTTTTCCCTTTGCCTTTTGCGTTTGCTTTTATTGGATGGATCAAGCTGTCAATCAAATGGCTGTGGGCGGGTCTTTCTGTCCAGCAAAAGCAAAATGGAAAAAGAATATTCCTACATTTGTTTATTTTTTTCCATTATTGATTATTTTATTGATTATCTTTATATCTCCCAATTTATTTTCTTTTAATTATGGCACTCCTATGATTCCATAGGTAACAGTACACAGACTGATCTTACTGGTGAGCATAGTCACCTCTCAAAGGCCTATTTTAAGCCAGGAAAAACCCTGATGTTTATGCACATGCAGAAACAAATAGCTTTAAAAAACATCGGTATTTTCACTTCCGAACATGTGTTTTATTTTGCAGTCATTTAAACTACCAAGTTATTGCTGGACAAGTCTGAAGAATGTGTTTTGTGGCTGCAGTAGAAGCCATTGTCTATATTTATGGTGTTTCATTCATGTCTTCATCACAACTGAGAAAAATGTGATCATTAAGTACAATTCTGAATCAAAATAGAGGCACTCCTGTCTAAAAATACAGCTAAAAAGGCACAAATACTAAAAAGCACAGGCCAAGACGGTTAACATGACGACTGTGTTTTGGTGTATAAATGTGAAATCAGATCAGACGAGAGGCTGCAGGGTGACGAGTCATGACGAGAGGGAGGCGGAGGCCGTTGACCGAGTGAGGCAGCAGAGTAACCGGAGAGGAGGCCGTCATAGTATCCATTTAAATCTCCCGTTCCCCTGATAGACGACTCGGAATCGATATGCGAGTACTCAGACTCCACAGCAGCGGCCACAGTGTCTGCGTGGGAGGGAAGGAGGAGGAGGAGGGTCGTGTGCACCAAAGAGAAAGACATCAGCCGCCTGACAAACGGTGATGGAGAGCAGGCGAACAACGAGCGTCCTGCAGGTTTACGATGACTTTAGGCAGATGAGGAGCAGGACTGGTGCTGCGAGATGCTTTGGTGCAGAGTTATTACGTCTCAAATCGTCAGGGGCCTCCTGCTCGACCATCTCGGATTTGATTGAAACGTTTTTATCACAAATTATGGATGTTTAAAATGGCATCTGTAGAATTTTAGACTGATATTTCAAGTCCTTTCAGAGATAAAAACATTTCAAAAACTGTCCATAGACCCACTTTCAGCACATTTATTTACACAACAAAATCTGAGGCTATGTTTAAATGACAATATCTCAAAATAAAATACCTAAAATACAGACTTTTAACGTGGAAATTATTTGTAGTTTTGTGCCGTCTGTGTTTTTTTAGGGTTAACATGTAAATGAATGGTTTTATGATTTTACTAGTTATGATCTTTAATTCAACAAAACTGGGAAAATCCATAAAATACCAGGGTAAGTCCATCTCAAACTAGAAAAGCATTTCAAGAGCACAGACCTCCACCAAGCAGCTTATTTCACCCCATATTGGGATTTACATCCTGAAATAATCGTCCCAGGATTGTTTTATCTACATTATTAGACTCCTTGACCCAGAAAACAAACCCTTAGCATCTGGATTCACATTGATATCATCATTAGTTCAATAGTTATTCACCAGAATCTCTTTCTGGGTAATGGGGGTTTCTTCTGGATCCAGCTCCATAGCTGTTGATTCTACAACAGATCTGTTGGATCCTCCTGATTCAGCAGAGTCTCAGCTACATGTTGGTGTTGGCTGCATGTCTGGATCTTCATCTGTTACCTTACAGTGATGACCATTCCACAGGCCCTCTAGTTTTTCCTGTTCTGGATCGTAGTATCTGGAATTTTGACGGGATCCAGATCAAATTTTGACATGTTGTAGAAATTAGCGGGAAATTATCCTGTATTTTTAGCCAAGCAGCCTGGACATTTATTGTGGAATTACATGTACATATGCACGCACATGGCCCTATCTGCCAATGCTAAAGAATCCTGCGAAAAATATTTATTATTTATTCATCATTATCCACCTGGAGGTAATAATCAGTTTGATTATCTGGGTATTAAGCCACTTATTATCTGTAATTTAGCAAAACAGATTATCAAATTTCTGGGACAGTTTCTGTTTGACCAACTCTGATTTGCCTGAACTTGTTTTTCATCCTAAACTTTACATATTTATAAAGATATTAGTGAAATGTTAGCCACTCAGCATTTTGCCTCGCATAAAATTCAACAAAAATAAACGGTTTGCACCAGGTTTTGGAAAAATAAAATACAACAAAACAAAAAAAAGCACTTTGCTGGAGTCCTACGAAGGAAATTTAGAGACTACTCAGCTGAACTGCAGGCAGTGTTTACACAGAGCAGACAGGAGACAAGTGTGGAAACACATTAGAAAGACTGGGAGCAAAATAAAACATGCTTGATCAATATAATAAATGCAGGTAGGCTAAAAAAAATAAATGTCGGAAGATAAATTCAGTATGAAGAAATATCTTTGCAAAGTTGACATACAGAGTAAAGTGAAAATCCCTAATTTGTAAAGGTTGTAAACATGTAGGTAGAAAAATATCTATAGTATGTAGAGCCATCATGTTTTCCAGTACTGATGTTGGACATATTGATTCCACTTTCTCCAATTTTTGTAAAGTAAGTAATTAAACACATACAACTTTGTTTTTTATTATTCATGACATCATAACTAGCTACTTGTGCCGTTTCCATAGAGGTGCAGGACTTTATACTGCAGTGAAAAACCAGCCCACAGTGACTAAACATGTGCAGGGAGTTCAGTGGGTTAAAGGTGCAGAATATTCCAAGTAGTTTCCAGTCTTCATGATTGGTTTTAATGATATTCGGGTTATGATGCTTACGAGGAACATGTTAAAAGTCGGTACTGATGCTCATGTTTGTCACATCTGCTCCGTTTTGACCTGATTTCTGAACATGTCAGCCACTTATTCCAGCTGCATTTAGCTTCTTCATTTGATTAGCAGTACAACCAGACTGGAAATACACTGTTTTATTCAACTGTGCAACTGTTTACCATCTTAAATCTTTCACTCTCATATTTTGTGTTCTACTGACAACTACGTAGCTAAAACTGATGATACACCTGCACATACAGACACCTACATGAGGTGTTTACATGCCACAGGATGCTGTTTTCCACCTAAAAATATTCAAGTGTCATAAAAGCAGGATATGACCCCAGAAATACCAATAATAAATGGAATGCTAGCGCACATGGAGAGGCACTTTTTTATAATTTGGATCCAAGTTTTCAGGGTGGCAGTTTCACATAAAACATGAAAGTAATGGTGGCTTTTTTGTCCATTTTAAAAATTAAACTAATATGACAACTTACTAAATAGGTGCTACTTGTACGCCTGATTCTGAGTAAATAATTTAACCTCAACAAACGGAGGCACGTTTTTCTCCACAGGAGAATGCATCATTGTGGTCGCGGCCTAAATATAAACACAAAGCAGCAGAAATCGGGTACACAGTGACTATGAGACAGCATGTTCCCATTTCAGCGGTACAGGGGACGCCTAAAGTCATATCGTGGTCTTTTGCCGTCTTAATTCACAGCTTATTTTCAACATGAAATGTGCCTCGGGCCAACCGCCCCCTTCCTCCTCCTCCTCCTCCCCAGGAGAAAAATGGCCCGCAGTGTAGCTGCCTGTTCTATTTTTAAAAGGCGATGTAATTTACCCACAATACCAGACGCTGCAGAGTGCAGCGGCTGAGTGCTCAACAGACACATCTATCTGACGGGGAGGAGGGAGGCACAAAGTCAAGACGGATGGAAGGATGAAGCACGTGCAAAGAGACGAAAGCTGAAGAGGAAGAACAGCAGCTCACAGATTTGATCTTCGACACAGAAAACGCTGCAATATGGACACATTTACACCCGGGGCTGGGGGTTAAAGTGTCCAGATAATGTTGCTGTTGTACAAAGAAGGTGGAGATGATGAGATGGAGAGATGATCAGAACACACTGCATTCACACACTTCAAGGAAATAGATCTGTTAAATATCACCTTTGACCAGGTCCAATCGCAAACAACTGATCTCCTTAAATTTGATGAACTCACTGTTGCTATTACAGAAACTGGTTATACTTTGCACCTTTTACTCCTTCTACCTCATGCACCTTGTATGTATGTACTGACCCTACACATGTGAACATGCAATTACATACAACTGCACCGTGAACACACTTCTTGTGCAAATGTGCAATATCCAGAAGTGCAGCATCAGTTGCGCTACTGTTTTTATAGTGTTAATACACACATTAAGCTATCCCTCCATATCCACTGTTTCATAGATGACACTTGTACATACTATTATTGTACTAGATTGTTATACTTCATATTTATTACTCTACTTAAAGAGTCTCATTTTGTGAACACATTGACAGATGCTGCTTAGATTCGTTGTACACAGTGAAATGACAACAAATGAATTCTATTCTATTCTATTAGCTGCTCAATTGACAGAAAGCGACTCTGTAGTTATTCTGATTATCAATTAATGGTTTTAATGGTTGAAAGTGAAGTAATTTCATCCTCTCAAATGCTCTCTAATTTTCTGGTTTTCTCTGTTTTGTATGAAAAATGCAAGTAAGGTGTTTCATATATTTTGAAACAGGTGGAGAAAAAACCATTCTACACTGGTTTTCTTTGATAGTTAAACAGTTTTTTGCACTGTTAATTGGACAAAACAAGTTTTTTTTTATGAAGATCAACCCTGGGATAGAGGTGTTATGGAAACGAAATGCTGATATAATTTTAATAATACACACATATCACTCTTTTCAGGAGCCCATAGCCCATAGTCTTACCGTGCCCAGTTACGAAATGTAAACAACAAAACAAAACAAAGAAAAAGAGCAAAGCCTCACAGCTGACAAGCAGAAATCAGGGAATGTTCAGGATTTACACTAAAAAAGGAACTACAAAGCTGATCTGAGTATCAAAATAGTCTTTTTAATTGACTGCCGCACCTGATTATTTTTTTTAACATTGATTAATCTGCTAGATATATTGTTTGACCCATTAAACCTTTTTGTCCATTAAAAATGTGCCAAAAATATTCAGTTTACTTGCACACAAATAAGAAAATGGCAGCTTTTCATAATGAGGAAACTGGTCACTGTTGGCATTTACACTTGAAAAAATAATTAGATTCCAAACATAGTCACCAAAACATTTGATTGACTGATTAATTAGTGGACTATTTCTATTTACACTCTACTGTGGTCTATGAAACTAAACAAGGTGTTTCAAATGAATACTGTGTTATCAATACAGTGCAAAAATAGAGCTGTATTTTTAACTCCGGTGCCCTTTCTCCAACTCTCATACAATGAGTGCATGAAAATAAACAGTGGGTAATCAGAGGACAGTGTTGATATAAGTGGGGTTAAAGTGGTGGTTGGAGGGTAAACACTGCGAGGCCTTAACCTGAGCTACAATACGACTGTTTCTGACTTTCCTCAGCACCAGTGAAGTAAGAAGATAAACAGGAGGCCCCTGGGCGGATTATATATTATAAATCTTAATTTAAATTCACCAAAATGGGACGTTTGTGCTCAAGATCTTGAGAAAAGCAGCGGAAAATCGCCTCCCTCTGTTAACACTGTTGCTCGGAGCTGTGCTGCCGCTTCATGTGAACAGTCGGCCTTCGGTCTTTGGCCTGAGAAAACACCAGCAAATATTTCATCTTCAAAGGCTGCCAAACTGCACCCCACCGAGCATAATTCAATGCTATTCTTGTGAGGAATGTCCAAATAAAACAATGCGGCTGCAGTGAATAAACTGTACACAGGACGCTGAATATGTCATGACAAGCCCTCAGACGATATTCGGAGGAATTCCACCCGACGCTCAGGTTAACATCAAAGCAAAGCCGGAACAAATACCGAAACACTGTTTGCTGGATGTGAACACATAAATGACCTGCATGTACCTCCGTATTAAAAACAAACTGTTCTCCCCTTTTAAATTCTATGACTTTTTTTGGATTTATAAGAAAGCTTACATTGGAGAATGACAGGAAAGATGTGATTGTGAGATATCACAGCCATAACGGTTGGGAATTCAAAAAATCTATAGCACGATAATTAAACGTGTGAAGTGAATCAGATTTAACCTCACAGGAAGCAACAAATATGAGTTTGTTAAATCACCAAGTAACTACAAAGTCAGAGTTTTTGTTTTCAATATGAAAAATTCCACGCATTTTTGGTTTTTTGAGACTTTTGGTCGACGTGTTTAAGCCTACATGATACTTAGGGGTGGGACAAAATATTAATACAGCGATATATCACCGTCTCTCCCTGTGAGATATGAATATCGATATGCTGGCGGCAAATATCGATACTTCAATTAATATAATAAGGTGCTCTAATAAGGCGCTCTAAACCCTGCCAGATTCCCGTCAGCGGCCTTTTCCCCACTGTCACTACTTAATGACTCCACATGGTGGCTTTTATCAGATTAATGAGTGAGACTTGAGCAGAAATGAATTGGCCGAGGAAGAGTTTGTACAGGTATAATGGAGGACAGCAACGCTACCGTAAGAGACGCCCCATCCACGTTTAAGTCCAAAGTGTGGACCCATTTCGGCTTTCATTGAGGGAACAAGCAAGCTGGACAAAGACGACGCCATATGCAAGAACTGCCTCGCAAAAGGCAACACCACCAACATGCAAATCCAACTGCATCGCTGCCATCCTGAAATCTTCGCCCAGAAAGCGGCTGATGCAGCTAGCATTTCAAGTCAGCCTCCAGCCATTAATACAACGTACTGTGTGGTTGAACATGAAGGGTTTGGAAAAATGCTACACACACTGGAACCAAGGTATGAATATATCCAAGTTATAGATATTGTGATGGATCGTGATTGTCTTGCAATATATGATTATCGCTGTATTGTGATAGTATCAGTATAGTGAGCCATGTATCGCGTATTGCGTCGTACCCTGTGATTCCCACCCCTAGTGATAACAATGACAAAAGCAACAGGTCTGAAGAAGGCTGTGGCTCCTGAAAATCAGGGCAATTCAAACAGAAAACTCGGCGATACTCTCCGATCAAACATCTCACCTGAAAGTAGAGGCCAACTGTTGGTCGCGCCATCAGGTTGTTGAAGTGCTCGTGAAAATCCCTGTTGAGGATATCCTGGGACAGAGTCTCATAGGGGTCGAACGCCTGCTCCTAAACGCACAAGAATAATCCAAGGGTTAATACTGACATAATACTGACACCTGATGCTGGTGCTCAGATGTATGGAGGATCTCAGACACCAGGTCATCATCTTAGAACTGGCCTCTGTTGTAGTCAAAGTAATGAGTCTCTAGCAGAATTCTGTGCATTTTTCTCTTGCTGGTGGACTAAAACAAAACGCGAAAGGGGCATGCTAACTGTCTGGCTATCTGCATTGAGATGCTGCAGGAGGAGGAGGCTAAAGCAGCTGAATACCCCAAGGAGCTGGACAGACTGATAGAATAGAATTGATATGGAATACGACCACGAAAGACACTGGGAGAGTTCTGGCCCAGTCAGAACAACGCTGCTTAGCTGGCTTATCCAGCAAAATCCTCATGTAAGAAACAGCAGGATATTAGAAGAGTTGACGCCTGTTTCTGGTATATTTAGACATCTTTGGTCTGTTTTGTGTCCATATTTCAGTTGAGCTCTTACTTTAATTGAACAAAATCTGTCCAGCATGAATGCACCCGTAGATTAATTTGATTAGTCTGCAATGATCCAATCGTCACATTTGTTTTAAATTTTTAAGCAGCACAGTGTTTCTCATGGAAATAAATGATTTGGGCATTCATCTCAAATAAGAAGTATATAATACAGAATATTAAATACTATTTGTTGTTTCTATACCATGGTGGAAAACACTGTATGAGTGATTCATTCAAACGTCACAATGCCGATTATTTCTCTAATCATGTGTCTTATATCTCATACAGCTTATTTTTACCATCACAAACTTAACAAATTACAGCTGAACCAGATTTCAGTGCTTTTTATAAGCTTAGTGATTCGACCATTTCAAAATCAGACGAGTAGGAGGCCAGAACAATCTGCCAAGCTGGTTTAAAGTTCGAACTGCCTCGTACCTCTGCCAGATCTTCAAAGCAGCTGCCCACCAGAGGATGAGGGCTACCGTCAGCCGTCATCTCCACGGCGTCCTCGATCAGTCCGAGCAGCTTCACCGTCAGCTCGTGGATGTCCAGGATGTTACTGAAGATCACCTCCACGTCCTGCAAAACATCGAGACAACGTGGATTAGCAATGCAACAAGCCGTTTACAGTGCTGAGTGCAGGTTAAAGGATGGGGGGTGATTCTTTGCCTCCTTCAGCTTTTAAGGTGTCACTGAAACATTCTCAGCCTGCTCAGTGACAAAAGATTGACTCTCTCCAGGATTTACATGTCGATAAGGAAGTGAAATGAGAGACTGCGGTTGATCTAAAACCTGTGTTTACATGTCGGAGCATTTGGACTGACACTGCGGTGAAACAACAGCCGACTCATTTACACTTTTCATTTCAATTCAGTTTTTGACTTTATTGTTTTGAAGGCGATGATGAACCCCTGTGACTGGAAATCTTTCCTTTCATCCCACAACAACAGCGACCACAGGGATGCCTGAAGCCTTATTCATGGAAGAAGCTCAAGTTAGAGCCCCACAAGACCAAATTAAAAATGTTTCTGCTGGATATAAATCTGTGTCAACCATGCTTTTTGTGATCTGTAAAAAGACTATCAAGGTTGGGCAG
This sequence comes from Dascyllus trimaculatus, assembly GCA_024666655.1. NCBI lineage: Eukaryota > Metazoa > Chordata > Actinopteri > Pomacentridae > Dascyllus > Dascyllus trimaculatus. The sequence continues at coordinate 23,395,565 of CM045462.1, read as the reverse complement.
GAGGTGGAAACATGAAGCAGAGATACTGCATGAGGTGAAGGGACAGGTGCATGCAAGTGTTCGTTACTGTAATTTGGCCATTTGCTAATTTGTCCCAATTACCAACACAGTCAGCTGCAGCCGCTTCAGTGGCTGTGACATTTAAGTTTTACCATCTCAAATCATCAGGGGCCTTCTGCTTGACCATCTTTGATTTACTTTTAAATCATAAACTATAAATATAAAATGGTATCTGTGAAATTTTAGCTGGGTATATCAAACACTTTTCATGATTAATCTGTTAAAAACTTGCACGTCTACCCACTTTCAACAGGTTTCAACAACAATATCTGAGGAACCATTCAAGATAAAAGCCTGAAATTGTCAGCGTTATTTCTCATCATGTCACTGATTCGGGATTTGTCAATAACGAACAAGTAGATCAAATAATCTCTGAGTTGAAAAATGAAACAAAACCTGAACCAGATCATGGAAATTCCTGTCTTTGAGCTGACATTAAGAAAAAAATTAATAATGCAGAAGTCAACTAGTGATATTTTCTGAACTATGTGTAGTTTCATGTCACATATGCATATTTTCTGATTCAGTGTGAGCCCAAATACCTACACATAAATCCACTTTGAAAGCATATAACAACTAAAATCTTAATGAGGGGTGCGACGGATCACAACACTCAAGGTTTCTGAATGGAATCAGTTTTCGGATCAGAGAAGAAACCAATACTGCCATGAGTGTCACTGTAAAATGCTTTTAACATTTAATTTAAACATACGACTGATTTGTCCACCGATCAGGCATGACATTATGACCAAATGCCTAATATTGTGTTGGTTCCCCTTATCTGCTCAAAAATGCTCTGAACCATTGGACATGGACCAGAGGACCTCTCAGGGTGTCCTATGGGGTCTGGAACCAGGACGTTGGCACTGGATCCTTTGGGTACTCTGGCTTGTGCAGTGGGGCCTCTGTCAATCAAACTTGTTCCACTGCATCCTGTTGATGCTTGATCAGAATGAGGTGTAGGAAGTTTGGAGGTCAAATCAACATGTTGGGCCATTGTCATGTTCCTCAACATGTTCCTGCTTGGTTGATGTTGTTTCCATGTGGTGGGGTGCATTTTCCTCCAGTGACATTTGGGATTTCCATTTTCATGAGGGAGTGTGTTTGTTGTGGGACAATGTTTATTTGGGTGTCTAAGTCTCATCAACATGGATGTTAAAATCCAAGTTTTTCCATCAGAACAGCACATAGTACCAATATGATCAATGTTATTCACTTCATCTGTCAGTGGTCATGATGTTGTGGCTGATCAGTGTATCTTGTCAATACAACTCTGCGTCAAGATTTAGGGAATTATTCCTTGCTGAGGCATTTCTTAAAGTGCCATTATTCTGTCTGTCTGTAAGCAGGATTACGCAAAAACTACCCTACTGAATTTAATTCCATGACACGTGGTAAAAAAGTAAAGCATGTCCAATTGAATTTTGGTGCAGACACAGATGAGTGTCTTAAAAATTTCGAGACATGCGATTAGCTAGAGGACTGTACGCCCAAAGTTCCTTTCCAAATTTGCAAACAATCGGCGGTTCCCGTGCCTGTCAAACTGTAGGAAACCCCTAGTTATCAAATCTTTATTCCAAAGTAATCCAGTACACTGATAACTCTCTGACAGCTACTTTGGGAGGCTTATATTGGTGTAACTGCCAAACTGTCAAAGAAAGTTCATGCAGATGTAGTTGTCTCAGTTTTGTCTGGGGGCGCAAACAGTGTCAGTGCCTGTTTTTCTTGAAATGATGTTTAAGAAATCCCCTTGCCAAAGAAAACTGACAACAATCAGCTTTTCCAAGTGCATGTAAACACAGTAAGTGTGTCGCAGGGTGCTGCTGAAAGAGCTCCCATCCCCGGCCAGCCTCTCTTGTATAAATAAATGGTAAAAATAAAGAAACAGAATGTGCTCGAAACAACAACAGGCTCAATTTGCCCGAGGAAATAATTAGTCAAGCAGATGAGGCCCCTAAAATAGCACAGGGTGATTATTGACTGCTCAAGTCTGAATAGAAGTTCAGCCCCGTCATTATTTGACCGTAACACTTTCTTGACATCTCCCCGAGTAATTTCAGATTACGCTGCGTTTCAACAGACATAATTGAGGTTGTTCTGGCGGGGGCTGCAGATGTTGTTCCTGTCTCAGCATAATTACATGTTCTGCATTCCACTGGGCCTCACAAAGGTTTATCCTCCTCACCCAAATGATACCGCAAATTACCCAACCCAAAATATGCAAAGCCACAGCGACCCATTAAACCCAACTTTCCACTCAGTTCCTCTCGATCCCTAGACGCACTGTTCGATTCCTTCGTTTATCTACACTTTTCTCTCTTTTTTAAGGGAATTATTTGCCATATCAGACATGTTGTAATAAGTATTTTGCTTCTCTGGTTGACCCTCTGAGGCGGATATGAGTGTATATTTACTGGGCTGTTTACTGGAGGAGTCAACGAGCACTGGAGACGGCACAGAATTGAAGCTTTAACCCTTTTTTATTAGGATATTTGAAGAGGTCTGCATACACAATAATTGCACTGACTGTAGTAATCCATCAGAAAAGAGTGAGGACGAACCTTTAACGTCATTCAATACTCAATATTCAGTGTATTTCAAGGAGGAAAAGGCAAATCCTCAACAGTAAAGCTGCCTCTGCTCGACATAAAACAACTCTGTAAAATCTGTTTGGGGTTTTTCACGCTGCTCCATGACGCTGATTAGCAGTTAGCCGATTACAGACTTTCAGCCGTAATCTTTAAATGATCTTAGGCTGGATTTGGCTGAAATGGCTTTGATGGAAACTTGACTGTTTGTTTATGAGCTGGACTTGAAGTAAAACCGGCCACGGCTGCTTATTCAGCACCAGAAGTGGAGAATCCGTCACCTTCTGGTAGCAGCGGGCGGGTACTGCTTTCTATGTTTGTTGCGTCAGTATTATACCTATTTGTATAATACTTGATTTCACTGGGTGACTGACTGATTTGTCATCTGTTTCATTTCAGTAACACTGTGGAGCAGCCGTTGTTTCACTGTTCTGTAATTAGTGAACTCTACACTTCCTCATGTCGTACACCACCAGTGTGATAAACAGAAAGTATTATATAACCAGCACTGAGCAGCTGTCTGAACCAAAACCTCTGTCTCTCATGTTTACTGAACGGCACTCCTGACACACTACATATCCATATAGTGTGTTCTTTTAAGATTCCCTCCAAAAATCAAAGTTTTTTACATTGTAACATCCCAATATGGCGTTTCTTTATATGCCAGGCATCACATTATGAGCAACATAAGCAGTCAACACAGTGGCAAATGTTCCCAACTTAACACTGCAGCATCCACAGTTTAAAAAACATGCATTCAGACTTTAGAGTTTTATATTTAACAAACTTAAAGGATCACTTTTGTCCATATAGCGTCTTCTTCTAAGATTCCCTCCAGTGAAAATCAAGGTTTTTTTCTACCTTGTAACATCCCAATATGGTGTTTTTTATGCGAGACATTCATGTCATAAGCAAAATAAGCAGTCAAGACCATAGCGAATGTTCCCAACTTGACACTGCAGTATCCAGAGTCTCAAAAACATGTATTCAGACTTTAGGGGTTCATATTTAACAAACCTAAAGAATCAGTTTTGTCCATATTTCCTTATTGTTGTCCATACTTGTACGGCTGAATAACTCTAATATTACACTTTACGGCTGTGCAGCATTGAATAGTTTTACTTTATAGATCTGAAAAAATCTCGGATTATTATTATAAGAAAACATTCCTCAATATGTAGATATGTATTCACAGAGATAAGTTTTCATTTTAATTACCGACCAAAGAGGTGATTGAAATTGTTTCCGATAAGAAAAAAGCTGAGGCAACCACCTTATTTTTCCAGAGTTTGCTGCCTTTTTTCCATTCTAGTTGAAAATCTAAAATCTTAAACTGTTTGTTCTTTTTGGATTCATCCCCCGGGTAAACAAGAAAATGGAAATTTAGCTTGTTTTAGCCGTTTCTGTTCTGATTCCAGGATATTAAACATGAGTATTTTCTTGTTTCTTACTTCTTCTATGACAGTAAACTGAATATCTTTGGGTTGCTGCCAAAATGAGACATTTGAAAAAATTATCTGATTCATATTTTTTAACATGGTCTCACATGACTCAGCAGGAACCGATTAATTCAGGAAACAATCGACAGATTAATCAACAATTAAAACAATCGTTAGTTCAAGCCCTTTGACAAATTATCCTACAGTTTAGTGGGTTCTTACAGTGACAAAGCACTGTTAATAATGATAAATATATGTAATAAACTCAACAGAAAGAATGTAAATACATGGAGATATTGATGTTTATTCACATTAACTAGCAATTCAATTAACTGCTAGTTAAACTCAAATTATCACCAAGTAGCTGAATATTGTCCACAGCAGTGATTAGTGATTTTAATTGTTGGTGATTAGATAATTATATTAAGTAATCAATATTAATACTCACTCAGTATTTCTATTCAACAAAAAATCTGTGCAATACCGCTGATATGTGAAATACTGTTATTTCTAGAGCTTCTACTCAAATATATTCAGGTTTATTTTTATTTTTGTACTACATTATTTAAACATTAGCATTATATTTGCTGCTGTAACATGCAAATTTCCCCACTGTGGGATTAATAAAGGCCTATCTTTTCTCATCTTATCTCATCTTATCTTTTAACATGTTTTTATGCGAGTCTGTACGGATTTCTCTAAATAAACAGCTTTAGAAATTGATGTCGTTCCTCACCTGAGTCGTGAAGATTTTCGGGTTGAACAGGAAGTGGCGGCGGAACACTTTGATGATCAGGTCGAGCTCTCGCAGGTACTGCCGCTCCTCTGCGATTTCAAGCCTCACCAGGTCGTCGTACGTGAGCTCCCCGGAGGACGACGGCTCCTCCGGGCACTGCGACATCAAGCCGAAGTCCTCCTCCTGGTCGAACATGTCCATCAGCACCTGGAAGCAGACGGCCGATCAGCGTCACAGTCGATCAGAAGCATTTACCTTCTTCCCTCGTCACGTTTGACGACCCTCACCTTGTCTGCACACATGGACACCTTGATGTCCTGCTGGCTGATGTCAAAGTGACGGATGTTGCCGACGTAGTTGCCCGCCAGCTTCAGTATATCAGCTGATATGTACTCAAGCACTGCCACGATGTACAGGGAAACATGGTAGTCCACTTTGTAGCCCAAAACCTCCTGTTGGAAGAAAGAGCACAACGTTGAGCTTCTGTCTGTCTGAACCTGCATGATGACGGACCAGATCACTTCAGGCTGATTTAATTAGACCGAATCAAGCTGTCAAAACAGCGAGCCAAACTGGATTAGAAATATTTCCCAGCAGCCGTCTGTATGTGAGAATAGGGAGTAGTTACTGAGAGAGACGAGCTGTTCAGGAGTCTTTACCTTAAGCAGTGGGTGTATCTTGTCCACGGGGAGAAGTAAAGGGTTTCTTCTCTTGCGCTTCTCGATGGCTGACTGGGCGTCGGCGATCGCCCACTTATCTATCGGGTGGGGGAAGGTTTTCTGGACGCGTTCCTGGTGAGAGGGGAGACGCAAAGATATTTAAAATGGATTGAGTTCTTGTGTAATACTGTTCAGATAGCTTTTATATAGCACGCTTGCTTCTTCAGCGTCTCGGACAAAATGCAACAGGAAAAAGAAAATATGATCACATCACACCACTACCGGCCTCCCTCCATTGGCTTCCTGTCTGTTTCAGGATTGATTTTAAGGTTTTACTGTTTGTTTTTAAGGTTTTAAAAGGGTTTGTTTTGCAGAATTCTTACATTTTCACACCCCTAATGGAGCACTGAGGTCGACCAACCAGATGCTCTTGGATGTTTCAAGATCTCGACACAAAAATGAGGCGATCGAGCTTTTTGAATAGCTGCATCTAATCTATGGAAGAGTTTGCTTTTCATTTAAGAACTGCTGAGACTTTAGAAACTTAAATTCACTGCTCAAGTCTCACCTCTTCTCTTTGGTATTCCATCCAAGTAGAGCTTGACCCCTAATTTCATCTTTTATTGTGCTGTATCTTAAATTTTTCCTCTATTTTTTTCAGTTTTTATTCAGATTTGCCTCTTTAGTCATTGTGTTTATGTCTTGTGGGTTATTATTTGTCATCGCACAGCAGTTTGGCTCAATTCTTGTTGTTTTAAATGCGCTTTAAGAATAAAATCGACTTGACAATTGGACAAACTGGGCATCAGGATCTGTTACAGTGAACTTTTACTCCTATTTTCCCAGTTTCACATATCACAAGTTTAGATTTCAAACAGATATTAGGAGAGAGTGTGAAGGATTTACCTCCACATCCTGCACAGAGCGAGGCTGGGCCACACACAGCATGTTGAGCAGCTGCAGGATCAGCTCCTCGATGTGCTGGAGGGCATCCTCCTTCGCCGTCAGGTTTGGGTGGACCTGCTTCTGTACCTGAAGGTTAGAGACAAGGAAAGTCAGACACGGAACAGTGGTTAACAAATCTAAACGCATTTTATGTAGGGATACTGTTTTATTTTGGGTTTATTGCAGGAGAAAGGGGGGGGAAAGCCTCCTGCACTGGTGACATGATGTAAACTGAAACTGATTGTAACCATCTGGTATGATGCACCTCAGCTGGGCTCGCGTTTAATGACGTCAAGACTGCAAGTACAGACAATCACCGAATGAACATAAATGCCTTTTCTCAGTCTTCAAAGGGTCATACTGGTGGTTTTTTTCCACGTTTCAGCAGACTGACTACAAATTATAAGGGATTTTTATCATAGCCGGTTATTTTCCAAAGAAGAGGAAAAGTCTTACATCACCGACACCCCAGCAATGCACTAAGGAATATTTAAGTTGTGCTTTCGAGGAAGCGCAGACATCTAAGAGTCAGCGTTCAAATAATCTAATTAAAGACACAGTGAAATAAACACACATTTCCTAAGTTTTAATCCTCTTTTCCTGAGTTAACTGATCAGTTATTTCTGTCAACATCATCCTCTTTTCCCTACCTGTAAGGTGTGAAAATGTTTTTAAGTGCTGCTAAAATCCTAAGCTCTGGGGTATGTGCTCTTATTTTTGAAATCAAATGTCATTTAGGGAAATTAGTTGATCCTGTGCATCATTTAAAAGCATTCATAAGCTTATAGACAACAGCAGAGTGAGATAACAGTATTGTATTCTTTATAGTAGTAGAGATTACATTACGTGTTTGAATGAAACCTTGTTGTAAATACTACTTTCCCCGTTTAACTTTAGAGGTAAGAATGAAGGCCAGCAGTCCTCCACACTACGCTGTATTTGCTATGAAACACTTACTATAACTAGACTCTGCCCACACTACATTTCACTTGGAAATATATGCCATATTATAGAAGGTAGACACGCTTCAAACTGTGTTCAACTGTGAGTACGGAGCAAGACAAAAAGTAAAATTCATATTACTAATTTCACCCTCTCCACAGTGCAGCTACTAGATTTGATTTTGTGCAAACAGTTTGTGTGTTCCTGAATGCGACACCAAGGCAGAGCTTTCAAAACTCTCTGTGCTAACACACAAACAAATCTAAATAAAATAAAAATAAAACTAACAAAATATTATTCACCATTAAAGCCTTCATTGCTCAGGAAAGTCTCAAGGCTGGAAGCACTGGAATATACCAACAAAGTAAGCTGTTTGGAAGGGAGGACATGACTTCAGACTAACGTTTTATAATGGTTGCACTGAAGCACCTGATTTTTTCATTCAGGTGCACGAGCATCATCAGCAACATCAGATGGACCCAAACTTTTTAACTGCACCTCCTGCTTTACCGTTTTTGCCAGTTGCCATACAAAGTGGTAATTTCTTAACCTATAAATCATTGTAAACATGAAAAAAGGTGCAGTTAAATACACTTAGCTCGTTCTTTTTTCATTAGCATCACCTGGGATTAGTAAAAGGCAGCTCTTCCTTAACTATATCAAGAGCAGAGCTAAATCTTATTAGCATTTTTGACTTCTCACTAACTTCTGAGGTTTGCAGCTGCCCGGCGCTGAAAAGCTGCAGAAAGCGAGGCTGTGCTATGGTAAATTTGAAATCTGAATGTGGATGCTCCTACAGCAAAAAAAAGCAATGTGCCCATTCATGCTTCAGCCACACTTTACAATAAATACAAGACATAATGTTGATTGTTTTAATCAGATCTCAGCATCAACCTATGTGCATGCAAAGAGTAATGCAGTTAAGAGGGAACTAAGGTTTGTTTTCTGAACGTAAAATTTAAAGATGCTCCCTTAATGCTGACTATCAGAAGATGCTACAATTTACCAATGTTCCCTAAAAGCCTCTATTTGTCGGCTGTGCACAAAGAAGCCTCTAGTCTCCACCCAGTTACTGCAACACACACAACTCATACAGGTGTGCAGCCAAATGTTAGTTTAAAAACGACTGAATTAACGTGTTATAATGTCTGTATAACATCTACCACAGCAGGCCGCCCAGAGACACACAAACAGACTTGCTAAATGTAATAAATGAAACCGTTCAGTCACGCTTCCCTGATTTTTGGCTGCGCTCTGTATCCCTGCAGGAAACCAATCTAAAAACACACAAATGATTAAGCTGCAGCACACAAATCACAAGCATCTCCCGATGAAACCCGGCTGCACGCAACAGATAAAATCTCTCCCCACGAAGGAAGGAATTCAACCTCAAATTAGTCTGTGAGACACTCCTAAACAATAACTCTGTCACCAAATATGATCTCATTAAAGAAAGAAAACTATTTAAAGCCCTCTTCTGCTGATTTATTAAGTCAGCAGCCAGGTTTGCTCAGCAGCGAAGGTGGAACCGGCCCGACAGAAGGTGCGGTTTATAGGTGCAGACAGCGGCGAAGGTGTGGCTTCGTCAGGTCTGCAAGTGGAAAGAGAAGAACACCCCCCGACTACCCTCCAGCCTCCCAAAAGTTGTCGTCATCCGGGCCGTGCCCTCTCGCAGGAATGCTGTCAGTTGAGATACTATTATAGCACCCAAAGCAGCCTCGGAGGGGGAGGAAGAAAAAAAAGAAAAAAGCTGTGGGAGAGAACACGAGGAGAGAGGTGGATAGAAAAGAGAGCCTCACATTTACTCTCGGCTCACAAAAGCCCTGCCTGTTCACATGCTACTGATGGAATTACCCTGGCATATAGTAAAGTGGAGCGCTATGATGACAAAACATTGCCCCCGGATTGAGGAATGTGAGAGGAAAAGTTAAAAGGTCAACGCAGACCGGGCTCCGTGCATTCTTGCTCTCTGACTTAACAGAGATGCAGCAGGATGTCCCCTCAAGTCTCAAGTTCATTTGCTTGAGATAGAAAAACAATCAGAGAGAAGAGAGAGGAGGGTGAAAGTGTCTCTTGGGGGGAATTTAAAAAGACCCTATCTGCTTTGATCCATTAACCGCATTCAGATGCTTCTTAAAACAAGAGGAGCTGGAAAATCTGAAGCCGCAGCCTGGCCTCGTTTTGTTTCTGTACGTCATTTCTGTTTTGATGCACGCTCACAAGACCGAACAGTTATAAATAAGCCGCGAGCATAAACTCGACTCGGAAAAAATATATATCAAAGCAGAAGTAGGGTATGAGATAGAGCCTTTCGGCCGCAAATAGGCACTTGACCAAATTCCACAGGACACCAGGAGCTCTGAGTCACCACACTGAAACTACGGGGGTTTCCCTCGACTCCATTCACAGAATAGTTGGCCCGTTTCTGAGAGGCCGGGATCCAACAAGTGTCGTCTATCTCCAACAATGTCAGGACGGGAGGCCCAGCACAACAAAAACACACACAAAGGAAAGTCATTTGAATAAAAACATGTAACAGAAAGTGAATTCAAGTGTGACACAGCAAAAAAGCTAGTAAAAACTGAGCAACTGCAATAAAGTTTGTACTTCTTCTTCTTCTTCTTTTAGAACTAAAGCTATTAGTCTTGGTCTTATAGGACAACAAACTAAATATTTGTTTTTTTCTTGGTCTTAAAGGATAACCACCTGAAGATTTCGGGGTTTTCGACAAAACAAAACATTTAAATAAGTCACTTTGGACATTATTCCCTGTTTTGCTACCAAGTTTTTACGGACCAAACAATGGAATAATCACCAGCAGGCTAATCAATACCATAAACAGCCATCATTAGTTTCAGCTCCACCTGCTGAACAGGAAATCTGTTACTGGATTTTTGACAATATCTGACACGCCGATGTTTTTTGCCAATTAGAGCTATGGTTAATTGATTAAGCGACAACTCTTAAACGAATCGGTAACTATTTTAATAATTGATTTTGGTTTGATTGATTCATTTGATTTGATCTGAGTAAAAATGACCTGATTCCAGCTTCTGAAATATAAATATCTTCTGGTTTCTGGACTCTGCTATGAGAGTAAGATGAAAATCTTTGGGTTGTAGACAAATCAAGACATCTGAGGATATCAACTTGGGCTTTGGGAAACACAGACCGACATATCTCACCACCTTCTGACGACGTACAAAACAAACAACTAATCAATCAATCAAGAAATAACGAATATTAAAACGACAATAAAAGTCCTTAGCAGCTGCTAAAACTGCAATGAAACATGAACCACCAACTATTTTGATAATCAGTTTGGTTTGATCAAATATTCAATTTTGCTTTGAGTAACTTTTTTCTGAAAAAAAGTAGTAATTCTAATTCCAGCTGTGGAAATATTAAAAAAATTCTGATTTTTTTTTACTCTGCTATGAGAGTAAAATCACTATCTTTGCATTGTGGAAAAACGAAGACATGTGAAGTTGTCATTTTGCACTTTAGGAAACACTGATCTCCATATTTCACCACTTTCTGACACCTTATTGACCAAAAAAGTAATCAATTAATCAAAGAAATAATCGACTATCAAAATAATCATTAATTATTGCTAAAACTGCAACAATTATTTGATTAGTTGACATCTACTAAATTAGTTGTCAACTATTTTGATCATCAATTAATCAGTTTGAGATCAAAACTCTCTGATTTCAGCTTAATAAATTTTAATGTTTTCTGGTTTCTTCATTCCTCTAATGACAGTAAACTGAATATCTTTGGGTTGTGAACAAATCAATACATTTGAGGACACCATCTGGGACTTTGGGGAACATTGACCAAAATTCTTCACCATTTTCTAACATTTTATAGACCAAACAACTAACTGATTGATCAAGAAAACAACTGGCAGACTAATCAGCGATACCAATATCACCAACACTGATAGAGCTCATATTTCTGGTGGGTTATTTAGCCTGGTTTTAATTGGATGGCACACTGGAAGGTGCAGACATAAAATACGATGCTTTTCAAATGTGCACATTCACTACAAAAAAAAATACAAAATATGCCATATTTATTTTTATCCAACATTTTCAAACTAAACTGTACTTTTCAGCCGAACTATCCGATACTGAAGATGTCCGGTTATCACCATGCATCTCGTGGAAACGCGTTGGTGAAAACACTTTACTCTGAACCTCTGGACTGATCTGAAAATATCCCACGACTCAACTCCTCTCGCCGAATCAACGTTTAAATGCAGGAGTGAAAGCAGAGCGGGGCCGTGTGCAGGTATGACTGCGGCTCAGTGTATTTACAGTACCGCTGCAACTCGATCCTAATGGTCGATGGACGTAACACGGTCTAATATAGTTGGCGGCAGACTCTAAAGTTAAAGCGTGAGCAAAGTGAAAGCAATGGAGTGGAAAAATAACACAGGGGAACTCCTGCATTTGAAAAACACTGAGGTCAAAACATGAGAGAAGAGACACGCTGGTTATCTTGAGGTAGGAAGAAAAGACTTTCCCCCTTGTACTACGTCATTACCTTTAATCTTTTCCAACCAGAATACACTAAAGGCAACAGGTTCACCACAGAATTAGTTGTAAATGTCTACATGCATAGAAAATATTTGGTGTTTTCTGGTGGAAAATAACAATTTTAATGCTGAAATGTTTAAGCAATCAACTGAATAATCTCTGAGTCAGTCAAACTGTTTAAATCAGTTATCAAGCATCAAATATTCATCTTAGACATCATGTAAGGTTGTTTGAATATTTTGTTCCTTATTATTGTGAACAACATGGGCAATAGAGATAAAATCTATCACAGGTAAGGTAGCAACTAGACCTTGTTGATTAGTAATATGTACTGTCATTAACAGTAAAATATTGCCCACATCTCACACCAAAATAAATTGATGAAAATTTAACTTCAAAGTAAAACCTTTTTTCTCCTGGTCATTATTGAAAAAAGGGCATTCAAAATCATCAATAATTATCAATATCAACTGAAATGCAAGATTTTGCATTTGTGCAACATTATTACATTATTTACGGTGCAACATACTTTATCTACCGTGCATTACATATTTTGTAAAATGTGAAATTATACATTTGTTTTACTTGAATGAATATTTTTATGCCCAAAATGTCTTAAACACTTAAGTAAATGCATTTCCAATTCTGTTGTACATTCGTAAAATGACAATAAAAGCTTTTCTATTTTGCATTTGTGATAAATGTCTCCGCTACATCGGTCAGCCCTTGTTGCAACCAACAATTATTATAACGATTAACCTGTAAGTTTGTTTTTTTTTTACTATGGAATAAATAGGATAAGTCATTATTAAACTACTAAAAAAAATTATAATTAAGCAACTGTTTCAGCTTTGATAACCATATATTTCAGAATACTATACCAAAATATATCATCACTTTGTGCAGTTTACCAGAATACTGAATAAAAAACCACCAATAAATTAACAAATATTTATATGAAACATGTTTATTTCACATATCAGAGCAAATTTACAGCAGTAAGATAGTTAAAATATAAAAATGTAACTAATGTGATAATTTCATAACTGTTTTCAGAAAATAAACAGCAGATTTATCTATAATTTTATAGCCCTACACTAGAAGACAAACTCTCCTATAAAGGACTAATTACATTTACTTTGTCTCATAATATATAATATGTATACACGAGTGCATCTCAGGAAACTAGAACGTTTAGATGAAGTTTAAAGTTTTCCATCGGTTATTTAGGAAAATGTAAATATTCTAGACCTACAACATGTAAAGTAAAATATTTAAAGCCTTTTTTGTTTTAGTTTTGATGATTATGGCTTATAACTCATGAAAATCATAAGTCCAGGATATGAAATTATTAGAATATTTAATTTATAGTCACCATTAATCAGTTACAATACGTGTACCTCCCTGTCTAGTTAAATAACCACTGAATTAGTCTTAAATGCATGAAATTTTTTATTTAACTAACTAACTGATGAAAAATATTAAAGTTCTGGTCACTGGCTCCTAATTTTTAACCTTTATTTTGTTACGGTGACAATTTCTAGATGTCACCATGAGCTAAAGGTAATTGTGGCTTTCCTCTCAATTTACCAGCATTTACGGATTTAACAGTCAATTAATGAAACATATTCTGGAGAGATACTATAGCGACAGGTTGTAATAACTTCCCACCCTCCTGCTGCATGTCGACGAGGACATTAAAATGAAAAGCACCTCCATCATACAGTATGTCAGGCTTCATGCTCGTCCTCCTGTGCCATGTTAAGGTGTTCAGTTTCATGGGTCAGCTCCATTAAGAAGGGAAAGGCTAGCGTACAGGAAGTCCCAGCGCTGGCTCACTCTCACTTTTCCCTCCTCCACCTCCACCTCCAGTCCTGCCTTGTTCTCTGCCCACACAGAGCGAAGCCCCCGGGGAGGGCAGATCATAGCAGCAGACTGAGAGGTATTGATGTGCATGTGGAGGAGGCAGCAGAAGCAGCAGCAGCAGCAGCAGCAGCAGCAGCTCACGCTACACACCGACTGGAGACGAGCCAAAACCAGGATTCACACAGACAGAAACCACCAGGAGAAAACATATAGTAGCTCTGGTTTATCCTCGGTGCCCTGCAGCAGCATAACAGTATCCATGTCTGTCAACAATTTTTACAAATAGAGACCACACAGGGTGCAGGGGTTTTCAGAGACATGTGAACCGATTCAACCACAGGATTTTCAGTCTAGTTCATTTATTTATGAATATATATTTGACAATATTTTTGATGTCTTTCTTAATCACTAACCCCCTGAACCCACTGGCATGTTTAAAAGATGTTTTCTATAAATAAATAAATAGCAAAAATTACATCATTAATCTCAGCCAGAATTGCTAAAAACACAAAGAGGCGTCGGATTATCGACTTTCCAATGGTCCTTGAACTAAACATGTGTGACGTGCTGCTTTATCGGACACCTTCACCAAATGTAAGGTTAAAATTGTGACGTTTCATTTTGTTCTGCACGTCTCACTAAAAATGCACCAAAAATAAACCATCTGCACAAGATTCAGTGAATTGTTTTAATTGCGAACCTCGTAGTGACCACAGTTGAGGCGGACCTTCTCCGTCTCACAGTTGCACAGTATTGCGGAACTAAAAACAAGTAGGAGTTTCCAGTGGAGTTTCCAGCCTGCCGGCGCTTCTGTGACGTATGGCTAGCAAATGAGATGGCTAACGGTAACAGCAAGAAGCAGGAGCTGGAAGATGCTCTGCCGTCGTTAATATCATCCGTTTGGGATCACTTCAGTTTCCTGGTAAAAGCATGAAAAAGGAGTAAAACAAATGGACAAGACGCAACATTTTGATGCGCCGGCGTGTCCGTCGACTCCAGAGGGTTCCGTACCATATCGACCCGAACTAAACCGTGACTTCCGTACTGAGGTACCTACCGAAATTTGGGTTTTTTTGTACCGTTAAACCCCTAGTGAAAACTAAAAATTCTGCACTTGTCGTTGCAATCAAAGAAAACATTCCCGACTTAGTTACTACCGGGAGTCATGCGACAAAAATTATATTTGGCTGAACTGCAGGCAGTGTTTAAACAGAGCAAGAGCAGAAAAATGTGGAAAAAAATTAAAGAAGTAAGTAGTGAAATATTGTAGTATGAAAAGTGACATTTTATCTGCTTTAATAAAATCTGTGGACATTTCAATTCCAAGTTTTTCAAGTTTTTGTAAAATAAGTGATCAAATAAAATCAACTTTTTGTTTTTTCTCCTCTCATGATCTGTGGCATTGTAACTTTGTTCAACTGCACAAAAGACATTTTTGATTTGTGTCTACTTCTAGCCATGGTGTTGCTGTTTCCAAAAAGGTGCAGCGAAAAATCAGCTCACAGAAAGTAAAAAAAAAAACAACAGTAGTAAAAAACCAAACAGAAACCGCTTCAGAGTATTAAAATCATTCATCTAGAAAATTTGCACAACATTTCCTGGTTTGAGCTTCCTCAGTCTAGGAATTTGCTGCTGCACTGCTACCAATATTTGTTATTATTCATTAAACTGACAATTATCTTTACAGTTACATGATCAAATAATGCAATATCATCAAAAGTCTTGGTTTTTTCCCTCGATCCACCAGCCTAACCCCAAAACATTTAGTTCATATTTAGTTTTTCCTGGCTTATAATGGGCCTTTAGGTGGTGACTACACATAATTAGATGATAGATCTGTGTACAGTAAAGGCAAGGAGTCTGCCTTATCAGTCAGAAATGTTTAACTGAAAACTTTAATTTAGAGTTAACTGGTCTAAATGTAAGTGAAGACTCAAGAAACAGAATTGTGCACAGTTTAGGGTTAGGGTAACTAAAGCCCTAACCTTAACATTAAGTATGTATTTAAGATTATCGTCTACACGCCAGGGATCGACCACCTACTTTTTGATTACCTGTATCATTATCTTTTAAAACTGACTCTTGATAAAACAAATTAATTTAAAATTGCAGTACTTTTGCTGTGATGCAGCCGCCTCTTTCTACCTGCAGTCATAACTCTGACGGTCCTGAGCAATGTCCCACCTGCAGCACTATCTGACTGGTGACACATCAGGAGTTGCTTAATTAAACATAAGTAAAGCATCAGTGAACAAAAGCATTTCAACAAAGTTTTGTCCAAGAGTTGGAGTTACTCTAAATGTTGAAGCCTAATCTGGTTGATTACTAATAATCGCTAGTAAAAATGTACTTTTAACTGACAAAGGTGTCTCCATTAGTTGCAAAACTGAAAAAAGCATGTTTATAAAACCGCTTTGGTTAAACGTCTGTAGAGATTCGGGTCGTGAAATGACAAATCTTACGTAAATATAACCGTCAGTTCCTGCTATGTGCTCGCACTGTGCCTTACACGCAACATTGTGACGTGGTCTGCCTCAACCCACAGAGAAAATTAGATCTGACATCAAAACAATGGAACAGACTGTGCTGCCTACTAGACAAAGTTAAGGCAAAAAAAAATCTGACAGTTCAAGTGGAAAAGTACCAAATATCCAAACCAGACATTTGACATCAAGAGAAAATGTTGGTGGACCAAAAATGCAAATTATATGTATTAAGGAGCTGCCTTGGTAGTTAGAAACTGGGCAGCGACTCATTGTACACTGAGGGACAAAGAGATGCAGGTCACTAGTACAGAGGCAGCTTTTTAATCAGCTTGCATCTTGTTTCATCATCTGTGTGCACATCTCAACTGTAACACACACTGTGATCAGGTGTTGTGTGTTTGCTGGCAGCAGGAGAACAGAAAGGCTGGAGGTAATAATAGAGGCAGGACGGTGTTAATACAGGGTTAACATTTCTAATTCAATTGATTATTCTCCTGGCTGTGTATATGGGGCTGCATCAGGCTCAGGTTGCAGGTAATGTGGCTTGTGTGTGTGTGTGTGTGTGGTGCAGAGGTGGGTGTGGGGCTTGTTATTATACCCGAGCATGTGTCACTGTTTGTGATTCATGCTATGACATCATCTGCCATTACAACCAGACTGTCTGGGGAACCGTAGGCCAGAGATCAACTCTGAGACAACAGGCATTAAAAAAGAAAAGACACACACACGATGCATGGAGCAGACACACAAAGACAAAGAGCCATAAGGAGAGATTTTTTTCATAAACAAGCACATGTGAGCCCAATAAGTAAACAAAAACTCATTGCAAACACACTCATCTTGTGATATTTCACAATCCTTCCTCACATTTCCATCATTAGGATAATTGCTGGCGCATTTAACAACATGTGGCCTCACTTTGACCCCGGTCTGACCTGACCCAGTGACCCCGACCGGCCTGTATCCATCCATCCATCCTCCATCTGAACCTGTCTGAGGTCAGGCTGATGCTCAAAGCCCTGATTCGATATTCTGGGAAGTGTGGAGAACCTGCGTTTTAATCGGCCCAATCTTTTCTCTGTGCGCGGCCTGAGGCTGCTGCTCAGGAAACACAACCTGCTAACAGGAACATCCTGTCACCAACACACCAGCTCATCCTGGAGATGAAGCAAACCGCTGCTGCACGAGATCAGCGAGGTGCAGATTATGTCACTTGCATCTTTTACCGCTTTACTCTTCGCCCACCTTGTACGTGTGTTGCTTCTGGTTTGGCTGTTGCGCTACAATCCAGAGAAACATGCCACAAGTGCCAAGTTCATAGGAGTAGAAATTAACATCTGTCAAGCAGCAACTACCTGCGAATCATGATGGCTACTTGCTAAACCTTTAGCTTTCTGAGGTGATATTACTGACTGAGTATTGGGGATAAAGCTAATGATTATCCTTATTAACCCGCCGGCAGGTTTGAAAGAAGAACCCTGCAAAAGCACACTATTTTTCAGAACCAGAAATTGTACAAACACAGAGAATCATCAGATTTCCAGCTTTCCGATGATCCTTGAACTACTCATCTGTGACGTGCCCTTCCATTGGAAAACTCAACCATATCTAAGCTTAAAATCAAACAAAATCACTTTATTCCACATCATGATAAAGACGTACCAAAAACTGCTTGCCCTAACCAGTATAGTAATTCTGTAAAAAACAAAAAATTCTGTGTTCCTCGGTGCAACTGTGAAGTCATTAGTGACTCTGCTGCAAACAACAGTCATGTGACAAAAATTCAGGGACTTTTCGGCTGTACTGCAGAAAACTCACCCTCCTAAATGCACTGGTACGTGACAAAACAAACAAACAATCCAAAAAAATTCACCAAAATTACACCATTTAGAAGAGCTAAAAAGAATCATCACATTTTAAACTCTTACATGGTCCTTGAACTGCTCACGTGTGAGACAGACAGATAGAAACTTTATTAATCCCTTGGGAGGGCTCCCTCAGGAAATTGCGGTTCCAGCAGTGGTACGGCACCGACAGTATAACAGAACAGTAAAAACACACAGAACAAACATAATACATTAATAAAAACTATTACTAAAAACTTATTGCACACCAGGAAGACATGTACTGTACATGCATTGTAAATTGCACAGGCCCAGGAAGAGCTCAGTAGTGTTAATGCTCAATGCTCAAGCTCATCCTCCCCATCCCATCCCTTCCTTACACCTCTCCCCCATCCACCGATACCCTCCACTAGATACAGTTCCATTGGAAAACTTAACCAGTTCTAAGCTTAAAATTGCAAGAAAAATGTTGTAATGTTAAGCAAAATCACATATTCTGCATCTCTCATTTAAGAAATGTGCTAAAAACATACCACTTGCACCAGATTCTATTTAAAAGAAAACGTTCTTTGCTCCTCGGCACAACCAAGAAGACGTAGGTGACTCAGCAGCGACCGGCAGTCAAGTGACAAAAGTTGAAGAACCCTTTGGCTGAACTGCAGGCTGTGTCTACACATAGCAGATAAAAGACATGTATGGGCAAAAAACAACAGTAGTAAAATACCTCTAGTATAAAGAGTCACCATTTTTCCCTAGTAATGGTAGCACCTGTCACTATAACCGTGCCATACTGCACAGAAGACATGTTAGCATTCTCTGTACTTCTAGCCATGGTTGTGCCATTTCTCTATTACTGCAGGACTTTATATTGCAGTGAAAAATAAGCCCACAGTGAATAAAAATGGACAGAAGTAAGAAAACACCAAGAAACTCGTTGGCGTTCCTAAAAACGTCCTAAAAAAAACATCCAAATTGCTTGTTTTGCCCAGCTACCAACTCAAACATATACCATAAGCAGCAAATCTCCTCACACAGGAAGCTGAAACTGAGGAATGTCTGGTACTGCTGCTTGAAATATGACGTCTACGATTATCAACATACAAATTATTGCAGCTCGACTGTGTAAGCAGTCTTTGAACCTTGTTTAATCTCAACCTTTGTCCTTGTATGCCTTGTAGCCATGATAAAAATTTTTAAAAATATGAGCATCGGGGTGCACTGGACCTCTGTTGCTTTATATATTCCTCATTTCTGTATCCCTTCATTTTCTGTCACATCTCCTCTGTCAAATTGGTAATAAAGGCCTTAAATATCTAAAGAAATAATGCACAAGCACTCTCATATGCTGCTGTGAACAATATATTTGCAGATGTGCATGGTAAACTTGATGCTTCATCCAAATTTCACATGGAGAGAATTGAGACCAAAACAAAATCCAAGGCTTTAATTGTTGAATTGAGTGGTGAGAGCTCAAATTAAAACTGTACACATAAAAAAACACCTTCACAAAATCCCCTAAATCTGCAGGAAAACTGGATGGACTGGCTTGCAGCCGGTAAACCAAATCCAATGTCTTTCAGTGTATAATAGTGCCAAGTAAGCATTCAGCAATGTCACTTAAGGTCACCAAAGGCCTAAAATGAACTTCTTAAAGTCAGAGTTTCTTTATCCAGCCTGATGACGGGTCTAAGAAGAGACACATAAAAGGTGGCGTTGAGGTGATAAAATAAAGTGACACATAAATAAAAAGCATGCGACATGGCCAGACTGGTTTCTGAGTCATTTTCTACCTCTCTGCCACCACGAAAAAAAAACCTACCGCACCAAATAAAAGACAAACAAGTGCAAATGAGATCTTATCTGGAAGCGTCTGTGGGAACAATTAGAGCAACTTTCTGTGGCAACAATACACAAAGAGTTACCGATTTCACAGAAACTTGTGCGGTCACAGCTGACGGGTTCAACTGTGTGTTTTTGTGTGTCACATCCTGCCTCTATTTCACTTTCTTTTACCACTTAAAGAGAAAAACTTGACTCTTAACTGTTAAGGTGTCCAATAAATGAAACATACAGCAGTCTGCTCTAATTAGTCACAACAATAAAACCACCCATTCTGCCACTAAACCATCAAGGCCTGAACTCCACAGACCTCTAAAGGTGTCCTGTGGTACCAAGAAATAAGCAGCAGATCTTTTAAGCATTGGAAGTTTCGCAGCGGGGCCTCCATTGAATCGTTTTTCTATTACATCCCACAGATGTAAGGTCAAATCTGGAAGCTGAGTCAACACTGGGGTGGGACAAAATACCGACACAGCAATATATCGTGGTACCTCCTCGTGCGATATGAGTATCCATTCGCTGGCGACAAATATTGATACTTTAATTAATATAATAAGGTGCTCTAATAAGGTGCTCTAAACCCTTCCAGCTGCCATTTCCCCAGCGCCACTACTTAATGACTCTACACGGTGGCGTTTATCACATGGATGAGGGAGACTAGAGCAGAAATGAATTGGCTGAAGAAGAGTTTGTACAGGTATAATGGAGGACAGCAACGCTACCGTAAGAGACGCCCCATCCACGTTAAGTCCAAACTGTCATAGGGCCATAC
Source organism: Dascyllus trimaculatus (assembly GCA_024666655.1). Lineage (NCBI taxonomy): Eukaryota > Metazoa > Chordata > Actinopteri > Pomacentridae > Dascyllus > Dascyllus trimaculatus. The sequence continues at coordinate 23,374,845 of CM045462.1, read as the reverse complement.
CGCCCTGTGGATGCCCACTCCCGTCAGATCATGGAAGCTAAGCGAGGTTGGGCCTGGTCAGTACCTGGATGGGAGACCGTGAGCGAACACCAGGAAGCCTGGGTGAATGCAGTGTGAGAGTGAATGGTGGTTGGTGGTGGTCGGAGGGACTGATGGAGCAGACTGGCAGCTTCACCTCCGTCAGTCTACCCCAGGGCAGCTGTGGCTACATACATAGTTTACCACCATGGAAAATGGAGTGAATGAATAATGCAATGTAAAGCATCTTTGAGTGTCTAGAAAAGCGCTACATAAAACTAATGCATTATTATTATTATTAAGTGTGGACCCATTTCGGTTTTTGCAACATTGAGGGAACAAGCAAGCTGGACAAAGACGATGCCATATGCAAGACCTGCCTTGCAAAAGTAAAGTACACAGGCAACACCACCAACATGCAAACCAACCTGCAACGCCACCATCCCGAACTCCTCGCCGAGAAAGTGGCTGTTGCAGCTAGCATTTCAAGTCAGGCTGCAGTCGTTAATGCAAAGTTTAAAGCAATGCTTCTTTTCTCGTCCCCGAGGGCCGCCAGCATTACAACGTCCATCGCTGGGTTCATTTGCAAAGACCTCCGCCCGTACAGTGTGGTCGAAAATGAAGGGTTTCAAAAAATGCTACACAAACTGGAACCAAGGTATGAAATACGAAGCAGGAACTATTTCACCGAAAAACCAATTCCAGCTCTTTATGATGAGACGCGAGGTGAAAGTGACACCAAATTCCAGTAAATAAATAAATACTGAACTTAACTTTTTTACAGGCATTTTGTATTTTTCAGTCATAGATATCGTGATCTATCGTTATGTGATCGTCTTGCAATATATCGATTATCGCAGTATTGCTGTATCATGACAGTATCAGGATCGTGAGCCATGTACTGCGTATCGTATCATATCGTGAGGTACCTTGTGATTCCCACCCCTAGTCAACACCTTGCAAATCATTCCTGAACAATGTTTGAAGTGTGACAGGGAACATTATCCTGCTGAAAGAGGCCATAAAGGAATACTGATGCCATGATGCAAAAATGTTAAGGTAAGTGTAACATCGGCATGAGTTTTCCAGCAGAATGTTGCCCAGAGTATCACAATGCCTCTGCAGGCTTGTTCCCATAATGCATTCTGCTACCGTCTCTTCTCTAGGTAAACAACGCATACACTCTTATGGCTAATTCATGTTTTCTGCGGGCTGATAAGAACAACACACAAGGAAGCTGCAGCTTGTTACAAATTACGCTGTAACAGAATCAGAACAGAATCAACAGAATCAACTTTACTGGCCAAGTTTGTACACGTAAGCAAGGAATTTTACTCCGGTGAATCTTAGCTCTCTGTGCACAGCAATCAGAAAAAAAACTAAGTAATATAAACAAGGTAAAAGTTGAAGAGTAAAGAAATAAACTAGAACAATGCAAATAAGAGCAACATAACCACCCATAAACTCCACATCAGTGATTAGTCCTGTGTGAAATTAGGACTTCCTACTGTGCATAAGCTCATCCAAAGTTTGGCAGCGACTGCTTCAATTACAACTCTGTTAATGATAAATTCTAAAGATGTGGATGGCTGAGATTGTCCTCCTACAGTGTCTCGACATACTAAATTTTTTGCTTAAAGCACCACTTGTTTTCTTGACACATGAGCAGTAGCCTCGCAGACTTGGGCGGACGATGAAATTTACATCACGCGTAACCTTGCGCACGCGAAAAGCATGCGCCATCCACACGATGTTAAAGAAAACCTTCCTCCACCTTCCTCTATCGCTCCATGATCCAGTTCTTACACTCATGGTTATTGTAGGTGTTTTAGCAGTTTGCTCTACAGTAGCCATTTTGTGTGATCGGATGACATGGGCTACTCCATACGTTGTCCTTCCTTGGAATACTTTTGATAAGCACTAACTGGGGATGTTATTGAGAAATCACTAATCTATTAGTTGCCATTAATACTTTAACTGAATAAAAATATATTAACTGATAAGGTAGAAGACATGCATGTCAGGAAATGTATGGTACATTAGCTGTAGCCATTGACTCTTTCATACCACAGCAGCTCAGACTTACATTAGTTACATATTGCCAAGCAGAGAGCATTGTGGGAAGTTAACCAATAAAGTGCAACAATGAGAAAGTGTGTTGTGACGATTAATGTCAACCGGCCAACACTTTCATATTTATGGCGAACCGAACCACACTAATCCAACGTTGCTTCAAGCTAGCAACTCATATCACACGACATGCACCAGTCCAGTAGCGTCTGACACATGACCACATTGATTTTCTGTTATTGATTAATTGATTATTGATTGTTAAGGCTTCAAACTACCAGTTAAGGAAATTATTAAAAAATTTGCATCCCTAAAACATACCACTCCAAACCATGAACAACCTACAAGACCTGTTGATTTGGAGATGCTTTGATTTGGTCGTCACAGTTTGGTCCTTGTCAGAGTCGATCAGATCAATACTCTGGCTATTTTTCCTGCTTCCACATTAAGTTTAAGAACCGACCGTCTACTTGCTGCCTAATTTATTCCAACCCTTAACATTTGCCATTGTATCAAGATAATAAACACTATTCACTTCACCTGTCAGTGGTTTTAATGTTGTGGCTGATTGGTGCAAGTTGTCATAAACTGACTGGAGTGGAGGCCTGCAAATAAATCTGTCTGACTCTGAAGTGACAACAGCTCTGTCTAGTCTGGGTAAAAGTGGCAACAAAACCATCTGACTAAAATAAAACAACTACCTCTGCTTTGGCTCAGAGTGAAGTCACCCTGTCAGAATGCTCAGGTCGGGAGGATTAAAGAGGCAGCGCACACAAAACTCAAAGCAGGCTTGAAACCGGACCAATCTCAGCTTTAGACGCTGGCCCGTTTCTCACGGAACTCAGCAGCACCAAACTGCGCTAACTCAACATGGCAATGGAATGAAACTGTACCCGGCAAAGCTCTCAATGCCAGTGAAACAGCAGACCTGGGGAATGCACAGTTATTATTAACACCAGCATGTCGGTGGTGAGATGACGCTCTTGCATAGCACCAGGCACGAGCCGCGGTGATCAGGAATAGACAGACGCAGCAAGAAGTCTCGTCCGTGGTGAAATATCACCGCAAACATCAACAACATAGACAGAGACACAGACGGCTGCATGTGAATACAAGAGACTGGAAAGTTGAGCTTAAGGCTTTTACCTTTAGCATATAAATAGTCTTCACTTTCACAGCCAGCCTGTTGTGTCATAACAGCTTTCCATCCTTCATGTGGACATTATTAACTTTATTATATTTTTATTAGTTAGCAATAATGGAAAAAGTAAAAGAGACAAATGAAAGATGCAGCAAAGGCCAAAGGAAAGACCTGAACATTGCATTTCATAGTCTGTTTCTTGAGCTACAACTTGAGGGGGGTTCACACCTTTACCAAGCGCCTCATCCTTACACATGTGCAATTCAGTTTGCATTTCGTATATTTAAAAGAGATTCTTAAGAATAATCATCCACAGCTGCAGCTGACAAATACTTTTATCATCACTGAAATCAGGTGATTATTTTTTCACTTCATGATTGGTGACACTTAAAATTACTTTATCTGTCTGACCAACAGCCAAAAAATACAAAAATATTCCATTTACAGTGACATAAAACAGAAAAAAAGCAGCTAATCCTCACATTTGAGAAGCTGAAACTAGCAAATGTTAGGCGTCTCTGCTTGATAAATAACCTAAATGATTAGCAACAACTTATCTGGAAATCAACTGAGAGTTTCAGCCCTACATTCATCAGATATCACAGTAATTTGTGCGATGCCATACAGGCCATCTCATTTATGAGGTACTTCTACCAGTGATCAGCCACCACCTGGAGGTGACACTTCCTTAAACTACCTCCCCGGTTGATCACAAAGTTATGCAACAGCCGGTTTTCATTAATCGTGCCACTAAAAAACAATCCAAATCATTCTCGGGGATGGTGTCACTCACCACGGCTTTTTTCTGACAAGGAAACCCCCCCCCCCCCGAACAGCTGTGAAAAACAGCGAGTCACAGTCTGTCAAAACCATAACAAACCTCTCTTACGTCAGTCTCTGTCAGGCTTTCCCTCCGGCAGTTGTGCAGCAAGTTGAGACAATGAAACTGTGGCACCACGTCCCACCACCTGCTTTCTCGGTTTCACCTGATTCATCGCACCATTTCTACCGTAATATGGATAACTGACAATTATAGAGCCGTGTTATTTATAAACACCATGTTGCTACATGGCTCAACCCAAGGCTGGTTACCTCTGAAGCCACAGTGCTGCTAAAATTAACACATTGGAAGTCTGTTTCTGGGTGATATTTGATTAAATCCCTGTCATTCTGAAGTTGATTCTGATCCTGACTCATGTCAAGTTCAGGGCTTGTTGATGAGATACTGAAAGCACTGTTTTTCCAACTAAAATTTTAATAATCTACAGCCAAAAAAAGGCTTTAACAAGGGGCTACCGTCTTGCAAAGTGATTACAGTGCATCCCACATGTGCGCTAATGCCCTGAGTTGCAAGTCTCTGGTCTGAATTTTTGTCCTTTCCTGCTTTCATCCCCTGTATTTCCTGCCTTTCTCCACTATCTCTGTCAATAAAAGGCACAAAAAAGTCCCAAAACTAATATATTAAATAAAAAAGCAGCTTAAAACAGCACAGTTTTTGTGATAATTCGCATTATTAAGGTAAAAAACTTATTTCGCACACGCTCTGGCAGCTGATTACCTCCAAAAAAAAAAGATATATATCAGAGCACAGCACAAAAACCTTAGAAAAGAAGTCTATCATGAAGAGCAGTCATACATCCGTCATGCTGTGAGAATAAACTTGTTCTGCAATACTTCAATCTATTTTAGGAACAGAAATTTGTCAGTATTTCCAACAATGCCTCTTTCCAAAAAAGTCCACATTCTGTGAAGTTTCTACCGAGTATTATAAAAATAGAGCTACGTGGTCAGGTCTTAGTTTCGAGTTCACCAACAGCTGACAGACAAAATAAACAGCGATAACTTGACATTTTCAGTGTGTTGTTTTTGTCAGCGGGTGATTTTTAATTTGGAACTCATGCACTGCAAATAAAGAAACACCAACAGCTAGCGGGTGAGATGAGATGCAGAACAGAAGCACTTGTTGCATTTTGGGTTGAACCTCAAACCACCTCGAGAGTCTCCAAAGTCAGCAAAAGAGTTTGTTTTGCTGCCCTGATGTAATACACTTGCTTGCATCTTTCCAACCAATATGGAAACTGAGAAATGTCGTCCCTGCCGCTGTCAACCAATGAGCGGCTCTTTTAAGCTGCAACCACATCAGAAGAGCAAAGTTCACAGTAGGTCTTGACGGGACCTTGTAGGTTTACACGCAAGCCCATTTCAAAGGAATAGAGAGCTCTGTGCACCTTCCAGTTTCTAAACAATTTGGCTTTGCGTGTAACCTAACAGAAGGGCAGCGCAAACAGTTGACAGCGAAACATACAGAGCAGCGATAAGTTTGTGTTTTCATTCGGAGTCAGCAAACACACTGTCATGACTTTGCAAGATGTGGGGGGAGGGGGGGCTCAGAAAACAAAAAATAAACCTGGTGATGACAGGGAGAAGTCCGGATGATGCAAGAAAAAGGGAAAGACGGGGACAGTCAAAAAGGAACTGATACAGGTCAGTCCTGCTGACCAAGGACATTAAATTTAAGAATGTTTCCCATCCTCAGTTTCAAATGACTTCATGAGAATGCAGTTGCATTTCGCTGGAAAAGAGAGAGAAATCTGACATGCAAGCATCAAAAAAACAGCTGCAGGCAGTTTCTGCTCAGCAGGGATGAGGCATCTTTACTGTTAGACCGAATGAGGAACAAATAGAGGAGGTCGGCAGCGACACACATCTGACACGATGCTTCGCTGGCATTTAACCTGCACCCTGCAAGTTATTAACACACCCCTCAAAAGTGTGAAGCACAACCAAGTCACTGTAGAAACTTGTCAAAATTCAACAACTTCTTCAAATTCACTGTGGGAAAAAGTCATTATGGGGAACTTGGGTGACTGTCTTATTGAATAAACACTCTTTTTTAACATGTGAACGGCTGCAGAGGATGAGGACAGCAGTTTCAATATCTCCAAAAATCTGCAGCAATGATTAGTGATTAACCAAATATTAATACCTTTTTTGGCTAATTCAATCTAGCAGGGACTTTCAACAAACAAACCCTGCACAGATTTTGGTTGCTTTTAACCGTTCAATTTATTATTAATACGAATAGTTTGTGGTTTTGGCTGCAGATCAGACTAAACTGGCAACTTGTCAGCAACTTTCTGTGCAACCTAAGGTCCACATTCAGATGAAACCTGGCATGTCAGTATGGAAATGGGTGCATTGAAAGAGGGTTAAAGAGTGCAGTGATCGCAGTGGTACCTTTCGTAAGGCTTGCACGAAGAGGCCTCTCCATTTGTGACTGTTCTCGTCACTCGAAAAGTCGTATATCTGCTGGGGCTGCATTGCTGTAGCGGCTCCTGGCGTTGCCGTGATCCGGGCTGAACTGTCAGCATCGGCCCCGGATAGATAGTCCTTATGGGTGGGTCAGTCCAGGGCAGGCACGGCGGAAAATTAAAAAAGTCAAACCGGCTCGCTTGCAAATACGAACACTAACAACTAACCACAGTGGACTCGAGTCGGGTTAAACAGCGAAAAATGAGCTACAAAAGAAAATAAGCACATGTAGCAATAAAGTTAACTCGTTAGCTCGGCGGCTAATGTAGCTAGCCCCGCTGCTGTTGTAAACACGGGGCTAACTGAAAAGCTAACGGCTAATAACAATGTTGCTAAGTGTTATACTTGCTACTTGGCGTTTGCTGAAAAGCTCACAACAGGCACGTTTAGTTCAGTGTTAAGTCAAGACCCGGGAGAGCAGCTTGTCGCCGGCTAACTACAGCTACAAGTTACGTTTGGTTTATTTGCTGCCTAAACACCTGTAACGTTAGCAAGCTAGCGTTAGCCCGACGAGCTAACTGGTGCTACAGGCTGCTGCTGGCCTCGATGCGCTCCGAGTTCTATGTTGTGGCACACGACCCGTTCGGCTCCAAACAAGGCACACTTTCTCCTGCGCTGCTCGCTTCGCGTTTAGGCATCTTCTCCGCGGCGATCGCACCCTAAATCCGCCGAATATTCCCAAGGAAACAGCGAGCGGTCCGAGGCATGTCTGTGAGCGGAGCAGCCGAGGAGCAGCCGAGGTGTTTTTGGTTTGAGAAGTCGAAGATGTTCGTACCAACTCCGCTGCTGTCTGCCGCCGCCGCCGCCGCTGCCGCCGCTGCTCGGTGCGCCGCGCGTCCTGTCAGGCACGCTGCGTAATTTCACATTTTATTGGACAGGAAAAAAAAAACAAGGCTGGACTTCTGTCTCAGCACATCACACACTGTAGTAATAGGAGGAACTTTATTTATGTGGCACTTAAAAACAACAACAACAACAAATCCGTGCCTACAATATTGTTAATTATGCAAATGTAAGCGTATAATTTAAATATTAAATTGAAAAAATTACAAAATTACATGAAATACAAATTAAAATATTAGACGTTAAGGTTAGGACCATAAAATATAACATACTCACAAATTACTTGACTAATTTAGATCATAATTAAAGTAAGAACCTTATAATATTATTATTTATGCAAATTTTCCCGACTAATATAAATAATTACAATTAAGTCCCTACCTTTATTTACTCTAAAAGATTATTTAAATTTGCCTGACTCATTTAAATACTATATATATTTATTCTTGTTATTATATAAAATAATAATAATTTATTATAAATATTATATAAAATAATAATTTATCTGACTAATTTAAAAATTGCAATAACAATTTTATTTTATATAATTTTAAAGTTAAAAATTTCGGAGGTCTTTGCCTAATAATACCTAACAATATTAATAATTATTCAAATTTGCCCTACAAATTTAAATATTATTACTTACGGTCCTACAATATCAGATATTCCAATAAATTTTCTGACTTATTCAAATTAATAATTGGAGTTCAGACCCATTTGCCTGACTAATTTAAATATTAAGATTTAGAATACATTTTATAAAATATCCACATTGCCTGACGTATTGGAATATTAGGGGAATATTTAGACCCAACAATAATAATACATTCCCAGTCTAATCTGGACTGTTAAGTTTAGTCACTGCAATATTATTATTTAGGTAAATTTTCTTGACTAATTTTAAAAATGAGACCCTACAATATTATATAACGTACACATCTACCTGACCAAATTAAATATAAGGTTAAGAACCTACAGTTTCACATATATGAATTTATATAGATCAAGACCCTAAAATTATTCGAGAAAATAGACATTTAAATGACTAAATTCAATATGAAAGACCTTCAAACATTAATTATTATGCAACCTTACTAGACCTAGTTAAATCTTCAAGTTAGGACCAAACTGTCTCGTGTACATAAACAAATAACAAATCTAATTTATATTAAATATTAAAGTTAAGGCCCTACAATATGACATAAAATACAAATTCACACAACTAAATTAAACATTATGGTTACGACCCTTCGATCTAGTGGAAGTAGAGAAATGACAAATAAAGTACTGAATAGTTAAAGAAATAAACAATAAACATTTATTATTGAGTTTAAGTAGAAAGCATTACTCGATGCATTTTAATAAAGTAGACCACATTCATGCATAAAAAAATCAATTTTATTTTTATGCCATTGTACAAGCATCATCAGTAAAAACAGTAAGGACAAGTGGTTTCACCCTTTAGCGTCTAATCTACTCATATTCTGTTCTTCCACTGGGCTCCAACATCATGTCTGCTGCAGATTCTGCCTCCTGGTGGTCAAACTGTACAAATGCTTCACTTCACAACAGGCTGAGCTGCTGCAAACAGCTGCAGCAACACTTGTAGTGTAAAAAAACCCCACCTTAAAACACATTAAAAGTCATTTTAAAGTTGATTTCTCCAGCTGTTTCCTTCCTCCCTGCACTTTGGATGCACGAGTTTGTGCCAAATATCTGCATTACTACCCTAAATTAACATACAAGTCGACAAATCATATGGCACAGACCTCTAATATTACTGCGTTTTCTATTTAAAAATATACATTTATGGGAAAAATATACTTTAACATTCATCTGTCAGTAAAACGGACGAAATAGCAATAAGAGGCTCCTTTTATGAAAACTATCTGAACGACTGAAGCATTAAGAAAAAAGCAAATTTGAGCAAAAATTACAAACAATCACCGCTCCACAAGTTTGTCTTAACATAAATATAAGACTAAACTATTTAGTTTGTGATAGAATTTAACAAACGACGTAAGGGCAACCCGTCTTTCTTTGAAAAATGTGCGTTCTTTAGCGAGAAATGTGTGTTACAAGACGAGTTTCATCACCCAGATACCCAAATTCATGGAAGATATGTAAATAAAACTAAATGATTATATAATTTCAGAGCTGTTAGGTTGATTTATTTTTAAATACTGCCTAAAAATTTGAATTTTTACCCTCTAAAAACATCTTTCCAGCATAGTGGGGCAATATTGAGATGATAAACTTCTCTCAGTGGCTGAACAATTCAAAAATACAAGTATCAGCACTAAAAATCCAAGTTCACATTCAGTGTATTACATTTATGTAGCTGAATATTCAGATTTTAATGTCTCAGAATTTAACTGTTGTATTTCCAGAAAGAGTAACTTGTGTTGTACTTTATGTTTAGACAAAAATATAGTGCATTAAAATGTAGTTTTATGGTGAAATGGTGGAGTAAACATGTCATGAAACTAGAAAAAATAGCACCGCTGAAGTAGAAGCTGTGTTCAATCCAGAATCAGACGATGATCAGTCGCCGCCTCCTGTTCAATTAAGGCCTGACCTTTGATAATTAATAAAAAAAGCGACCGTGACGCTGATGCCACATTGCAGTTCCAACACTGTAGTTCTCTTGGTTTACAGCGTGAAGCGGCTCTCCACCTCGTCTGCGATCATTTCACCGATGGCGAGGGAGGATGTTGCCGCCGGCGACGGAGCGTTCCTCACATGCAGCACCCGACTGCCCACGTCGCCGACGCCGCCGTCAAACACAAAGTCGTCCACCAGGTTTCCGTCGCGGTCGAGGGCCTGAGCTCGGACCCCCGCAGGACCTCTGCAGAGGAAGCAGGTGGAGTTGCATGAAACTGTATTTATTCACAGCATTTATTTAACGACTGATATTATAGAGCGTCGTTTGTCTACCTGAGGACGTCGCTCAGGGAGAGTTCAGGGATGTACTTCTGCAGAATCTTAACCTGCGCACCAATGAAAACCCCTCGGTACATCTCTCCGATGCCGTACGTCATGTTCCTCATTACGAGCTTCTGAAGGCCTCTGAAGAAAAAGATCAAATATTCAGCATCACAACGCAAGCAAACAGCAAGTTTATGTGTAAAAATGGACACAAGATACCAACACTCGATCCATGTAAAGAAGCAACTAGTGATTTTAACCCTCTAAACTCCAAAACATGGCTGCTGGTTTGAAAGGCTTTAAAAAAAAAGAAAGAAAATTACCCAAATGACAGCATTTACCAGACTAGAAACTGTAAAAACAGAAATAATTTTTAAGATTTTCAACTTTCCGACGGCTTGTGAACTATTCATCTGTGTTGTGTTGTTGTTACAGGAAAATTAATAATAATAATAATAATACATTGCATTTATTGAGCGCTTTTCAAAAAATCAAAGACGCTTTACAGGTTAAAAACCGACAAAAATACAGATATACAAATCAAACAATCAAAACGAAAACAGGAGAAATACAGTTAAAGGTGTAGTAGAAAACAAAAATTCATGGTAGAAGTCTGTAAATAATGTATTGTGTATGGTCTTATATAAATTTGAGGAAATTACATCGAGGAATCAACTAAATCTAAGCTTGAAGAATCACTTTATTATACATAAAGAAAAAATAAATCACCTGCCTTAAACAGATTCTGAAAAAAAAAAAAAAATTCTGTGCTCCTTGGCGCAACCATGAAGCCCTTCAGGACTCAGCTACGACCAACAGTCACATCACAGAAATTCATGGACTTTTCGGCTGAACTGCAGGCAGTGTTTACACAGAGCAGCAAGGAGACAAGTCTGGAAACAACTTAAAAATGTAAATAATAAAAAATCTACGGTATGCAGAGTCACCGCTTTTGTCCAGTGTTCCAGATTTTTTCATTTTTTTGTAAAATAAAAAATTAAAGAAATTCAACATTCATTTTTTTGTTTTTGTAATTTTGCACCAAATACATTTTTAAGTTCTCTCTCCTTCTAGTGATGGTTGTTCTGTTTCCGTAGAGGTGAAGGACTTTATATTGCAGTGAAAAATGAACCCACAGTGAGAAAAAATGTGAAAGGAGCAAAAAAATCTTGCAGAAACACCGAGGAATTCAGAGGGTTAACAAATCAGTGTACTCCTGCATCATATGTTCCTGACTATTTCACACATAGATTTGTTCATGTTGTTATCATTCGTTTATTTATGTTGTTACTGTTTTTATTAAGAGACACCAGCTGGAAGTTTGTTGTATTTATGCACCGACTGTAATGCATCTTATCTCATCGATCTTAACTGTCATCATCACGGTCTTTGAAGATAAACTCCTCACTGTACCTGAACGAGAGAGCATCTGCAAGGTCTCTGGCGTTGAAGTCGTAAACTTTATAACCCTCCCTCTTGAAGGCGAGCACGGCGTTGGGGCCGAGCCAGATGCTTCCATCCATCCTCGGGGTGAAGTGGACGCCGAGGAACGGGAAACGGGGGTCAGGAACCTGAAAAGATGTTTCACAAAATCCATCTAGTAACAGCTGATACACTGAAATCTATAACATACAAGAGGTACTAAAAACATATGTAGTTTCAAGCTTTTGGCTTAATTACCTAACTTGAAGTAAAACTAAAAGCTTAATATTGCACAAATTCCTCTACATTTTTCAGATATCTTCATTCCGGTAAGAACAATGTGATTTAGAACTTTACAAACCCTCAATAGATGAGACTCTGTCTGTGGGAACTTGCTGCCGAGTCAGAAAATGTGACCAAATCTAAGCCTAAAATCATTACAGTTCAACAAAATCACTTTTATCTACATTTATTCATTAAAAATATAGATACCAAAAATAGTTTGCACGAACCAGATTCTGTGAAAAACAAAGAATTCTGCGTTCCTTGATGCAATCAAGAAGTTATTAGTGACTCAGCTACGACCAACAGTCACGTGAAAAAAATTCAATTTAGGGACTTTTCGGCTGAGCTGCAGGCTGTGTTTACAAAGAGCAGGTAGGAGACAGGCATGGAAACAAATTAAAAATGTAAATAGTAAAATATCTATAGTATGTGGAGTCATTATTTCTTTTTCCCAGTATTGGTGACACGTGTGGGCAGTTAGAAAAAATAGTTTAACATTAAAAAATATATTTTTTAATCAATTTTTGTAAAATAAATGATCATATAAATTAAACTTTTGTATAGTTTTGTTATGATTCATGGCACTATAACTATCCAAAACTACAAAAAAGACATTTTTCAATTCTCTTTATGTCTAGTCAAGGTTGTGCTGTTTCCATTTATACTGCAGTGAAAAATGAGCCACGAGTCATACATATTCTGGTGTCCTGAACCTCTTCTGGCTATATTTTCATCCCCAATCCCCAAGTAGGTGTGATAATATTGTAATATTATAGGGGAGGCAGTGGTGGCGCAACGGTTGAGTCTCTGGACTACTGATCAGAAGGTCAGAGGATCGAACCCAAAAGCAACCATTATTGGGCCCTTGGCTGACCCTGCACTGTTACCCCAACTGGGATATGCGAAAACAACATTTCACAATGCTGTAAAAATGTATTTGTGAAACACAAAATAAAAGTTTCTTCTTCTTTATATTTGAAAGAATTATTATCAGCTGCAGGGACCAGCTTCAAAGTCTGATTAAAACTAAAGAGGAAACCAAAACTGGAATCAACAGCAGATGAACCCTCAAACCACTAAAAAAGAAAGGCTTTGATGGCAGCAACTTACAAATATTTTGTTGCATGATTTTTACGTGTGAATGACTAAAGTTTAAGATGATTGAGATTAACAATCATATTTAGTAGCGACATGTGATGACAAACTTCTGCAGATGGGATCAGATCTTCTTCAGACTTACAGGGTAGATGTTCCCTTTGACCAGATAGTGTTTCTCAGGCTTCAAGACCAGATAATCTCCTCTGAAGGGGACGATTCGTGGCTCCCGACTGCATCCAGATATCTGTGACAGTCGGTCTGAGTAAAGACCTCCACAGGTCAGGACGTACCGACACCGAACCTCGTTACCCTGTTAGAACGACACACCCAAAAGAGCATTAACAGCAGAACAAAATCTAAATAATCTACACAACATGATGCTTTAATCTGCACGTCTGACCTGTTTGTCTCTGAGTGCGATTGGATATTTCATTCCTGGAAACAGAATTTATTAAAAAGTTACACATGAAACAACCACACCTCTTTTTAAATGAAGACTTTTGCAGCAGCTCGTTACCTTCAGTGCTCCCGGCTGGACTCTCCTTCACCATGGAGATGTCATTGACCTCGTATCCGGTTACCACCGTCCCGCCTGCCTCCTCGAAGTCTGTGCCGTACTGGAGAGCCACCATCCTCCAGTCTACGATGCCGGTGTAGGGCGAATCCAAGGCCATTATCCCCTGAAAAGCACAGATGACACACTGTTAGCTTCTATTGGCAGGTTGTCTTTAGATCACATAAGAAAACAAAAGCGTCCTTCACCCTGCAGTACGGCTCTCGCTCTCGGATGCCCTTGGCGTCGACAATGCTCAGGTCGCGGACCTTGTTCTGCAGGCCTCGCTCGTACAAAGCTTTTAGTCTGGGGATCTCCTCCTGCTCCACAGCCACGATAAGCTGCAGAAAAACAGTGTTTATTACTAAGACAGTGATCCACATGGAAGCTCCACAGCTGGGTACTAAACCTTAAAGACTAGCTCAGGTGAAATCAATTTTTTTAACTTGTTAACGTTTTCAAATTGTGTTTTTTTTAATATGCTAGACGATACATCATGAGCAGAATGAGCAGACTGATCCAGTCTTAGAGATCAGGGAAGGGGTCAATCGAGGCATTTTTACCAAATCGGGATCAAACCTGAGCCTGATCCTTTGTTTACGTCTGCTTTCATGCAGGCATCATAGTGGGAGAACAGAATTTGTGCCAAGATGCTATGGATGCACATTTGAATGGTTTTCTAAATCAATAATCAGCATTGTTAATCAATAATGGAATAATTGGTTACACAAATTTAATACAACTGACTTTTGTCCAGTGTTAATATTGCTGTTTCAGTCAATAGACACACTGGAAATACCCCTAACATCTGATCCCTGCTGGTCTTAAACACTTGAGCTCTGGCTGAAGGTCATTAAGCATCACAGGAGGCTTTGTCATGGTGCCCGCTTCCTGCTACAACCCTTACAATGCCCTCTGCTTGCCAACATGACTGCCCATTGTGACAGCCTCCTCTGGTCACTACAACATTAAAGAATAAGATGCTCCACCTGGTGGCACAACCAGGTACTACAGCTAATCTATAGCACATTGTCTGCATGCATAAGGAAAAAACAGGTTTTTGCTGTCTTTTGGAAGTGGTGAAGCCCGACTACACCCTCTCCGGACTAAATTTTAGACAGTGCCTACCAGAGTTTTACAACAAGATTCGTGACCACCTAGGTAACATTAGGAAACAGCCTCGATGCAGAAATGCATTTTTTGTCTTGATGCATTGCAGAGCTATTCGGTTTTCCAAAACCACAAGACAAGTTTGCTCCAAACCAAGTTTTACGACTACAAAGTGGGGTCCGGAAATTCAAAAAATATGTCTATATTTAAAAAATACATATATTTTCTTAGCTATATTTTAAGAATCATTTTGAAACTGCAAAACTCTCATCTACTTGGAATAGGCTGTTTAGCAATATTGTTGTTTTTGTGGCACAACTTGTCACACCTGTTTTTGTTATATGTTTTCTCATTTTGTAACCAAATATTTCACAATAAAAGTACTCTATATGTTTTGTTTTGTGTTATTGTGACAGACAACTACATATGGTTCAAGAAATATCACTAGTTAACTTCTGCATTATCATTCATTTTGTTAATAAGAACTCCTCAAAGATGAGACTTTTCTGTAACGGCTTCAATTTTTTTTATACATTTCAGCTCACCCGTAATCAGAGACTATTTTTCTAATATTGCAGATTCTGAATCAATGACATGATGAGAAATAACAGTAAAAATTTCAGGCTTTTATCTTTAATAGATCCTGTGATATTGTTGTTCAAACAGCCTCAAATTTTAGTGTATGAAAAAAAAAATCTAGGAAAGTATTTGATACATCAAGCTGTACTTTTACAAATATCTCTATAAATATCCATATTTAATCCTCTAAAAGCAGAGATGTTCGAGCAGGAGTCCCCCTGATGATCAGAGACAGAATAACCCCTAAAGCAAACATGCTGTAAAAGGCATCTTATCTGGTTGAAACACTGCAGCAGACCTTTCCACATCTCTTGTAAGGGAGTCCTTTCTTCTCGCAGTACTCGTAGGCTAGAGTGGCTCCTCGCACACACAGACGGGCCTTCAGTGAGCCCGGAGTGTAGTAGATCCCACTGTGAATGACCCCACTGTTGTGCCCACTCTGGTGTACAGCTGCCAACACAGACACAGCGAAGAACAGGATTTATTACCGCACACACAGGACAGCGAGGATTCATCAGACTCCTGCTGAGTCTGTGCTCAGTTTCTGTTTTATCTGCTGCCATCAAGTCACAAAAATGTACCCAATGAGGTGTTTTTATCTGCAGCAGCATAACTCAAAATAACAGCTGAATGAGAGATGAACAGCTTCAATTTCAGCTGTCGGTTATCCTCAATAGATGCTAATTACCCAAAACCAACAGATTCACACACCCTTTAATACGCTCTGTCTTCTCCTGCCTAAACTCTAGGAGAAAAAAAAGTCCGTATTTGCAGATGGGACTGATTTCCATGTTTTTAACCCTCTGAACTCCAAGCAGTTTCTGGGTGTTTTTTGCTTCTGTCACATTTTTACTCACTGTGGACTCATTTTTTCACTGCAACATAAAGTCCTGCACCTCTATGGAAACAGAACAACCATGGCTGGAAGGGGAGAAAACTCAAAAATGTCTTTTGTGGAGCATAACAAACTTATAATACCATAAATTGTTAAAAAAAAAAAGGGAATAAAAATCAAAAGGTGAATTTCTTAAGAATGACATATTTCTTTTTAAAAAACAACAAAGAAGCCTGTAATCAACATGCATAGCGTTTTTCCAAGTGTCCACAGCTGTTATCAGTACTGGAGAAAAGGATATTGGCTCTACATACTCGACATATTTTACGACTCAGATTTATAATTTAGGTCCATATTTGTTCCCTCGCTGCTCTGTGTACACAGCCTGCAGTTCAGCCTGAAACTCTCTGAATTTTTGTCACATGACTGTTCATCACAGCGGAGTCACTAACGGTTGTGCCAAAGAGCACAGAATTTTTTGTTTATCACAGAATCTGGTTAGAGGAAACATTTCAATTCTGGCAAATTTTAAAATATTACAAGCAGAAAATAGTAATTTTGATAAGATATCACAAATCACAAGCCTATATTTGGTTCATTTTACTAAAGGAACCACGTGTCACACATGATGAGTTCATGGACTGTTGGAATATTGAAAATCTGACCTTTATTTTGGTGTTTTTACAGTTTTTGGCTCTGATAAAAGGCCATTTTTGTAAAGACAACACGCCTTTCAATTTAACTTCTGGGGTTCAGAGGGTAAACTGAAAATGTCACTTTGTTTTTATGCTTTTAATGCTATTCATGCTCCATGTGATCCCTGGTTCGCGTCCCGGTTAGGACGCCTGGGATCATTCTGTTTGGAGTTTGCATGTTCTCACCAGTTACTCCGGCTTCCTCCCACAGTCCAAAAACATGCTGCGGTTAATTGATTATTCTAAATTGTCCGTAGGTGTGAATGAGATTGTGCTTGGTTGTCTGTCTCTATATGTAGCCCTGTGATAGACTGGTGACCTGTTCAGGGTGTCCCCTGCCTTCGCCCACGTCGGCTGGGATAGACTCCAGTCCCCCCGCGACCCTACAGAGGATTAAGCGTTGTATAGATGATGGATGGATGCTCCATGTGTTTTTTGTGGGCTCAGTGTCTCACAAAATAAAGTTGACCGACTGATTGGAATTAAAGCCAGTTTTCTAGACTCTAAACTCGTGTTTAAAGGAAACACGTTTAGGAAATAAGTTTAGTGGTTTCTTGTTGAGCATTAAATGAGAAATCTGATAGACTCTTAAGTCTGTGAAGCTACAGTCAGGAGATGAATAGCTTTAGCATTAAAACTGTAAACAGGGAAACAACAAGCCCACCTCTCTCAATAAACCCACCAACAAGAACGATCTACTCCCGACTAATAAACACGTTAACGCCTGTTTGTTTGATCTGAACAAAAACTAAAGTGTAAGATCAACAAGATGTGGTTTGTCAGCAGCCATTCTTCCAAAATGGTGAACTTCCCCTTTAAGGTGGTTTTAATGCGACGTTTTTCAGGCTCTATGTTTGAAGAAAGACCATCTATTATTTGTGTGGTTGCATTTTTACATGTCTGTGTGTTCTAATGCACCAATCAGAAGTAGTTCCCCTAATTTCATTGTGTGTTGCACAATACGATGACTCATGGACTTTATTCTTTCTATTTCTATTGTCGGCTCACCAAACCGAATTTGAAACCATATGATTTTTCCTCAAATTAAAGTAGTAAGACTTAGTGCTTTCATTTTCTAACATTTTTATCAGGATACTGACACATTTTATGTCCATTGTGCAGCCAACAAGCACATACTTGTAAAGAGGCAAAAGCACTGTCACAGCCATGCAGCAGCAGCAGACTACATTCCATCAGCTGATGCAGCTTAAGCAAAAATACTTCAAGATGTCCATGTGCTTCCATTTATTCACAAGTATTTTTAATTATTTATTTTCTGCATTTTATACTTGTGCACTCCAGAACACTGGAAGTGAAATAAACCCATATCCATGAGGCTAAAAGGCGAATCTCTGGTTGAAAAGTGTCAAATTAAACCTGAAACATGGCACTTGACCAGCACAGTCACTGGTTACTATCTAAAGTGCTGAAAAACACAACAAACTTGCATAATGAAGCGGCATGCAAAATATGTTTCATGTCTGCCTTTCTATTACCACAGTAACAAACTTAAAAACTCAACCCACAGAGCTCTTTTTCCTTCTCCAGCAGGACGAAGCTGAGCGTCGGGTGTCTCAGAATGAGCTCCCTGGCTGTGGCCAAACCCACGATGCCGCCTCCAACCACGGCCACGTCATAGGAGCTGGGAAAAAAAAGAAAAAACACACACACACACACACAGGAGGGGGGGCAGTTCAAATTTGGTTACTGATAATCGACTGTCTCAGAAGGTTGCAAAAGGGAGAAAGAACATGAGAAGATCCAGGTCAGTGGTTCATCGTCCAACTGTACACGACTTCATGAGACCTTTGAAACCACGACACACATGTTGAAACGGACAGGCTGTTTGAAAGTGCAAAGAGGACATGCAGCTCTGATTAATTTCGACAGAGCAGGGCCGAATAATTTGGGGAAAATGTCGAGTTTTCTGACAGATATTGCGATTTGACCATCACACAAAGAGACTGATGATACTGTCAACTGCAGCCTGTGCGATTCACTACATGCAAATCAAAAATCGTCTAATTTTTCAGCCTGACCAAAATCCAACACCAGGATTCTTTGTGTTTGCATCATTTCCAGTTGACCCAAACTCACCACACGAAGAACACAATGTTCAAGGCTTAGAGAACATTCAGATCCCTGTAGATCCAAGTGGGACGCTGGTAAACATCTTGTTTTGTTTATGAAAAGTAGAACCAGACTTAGTGTCATAAAACTACACTAAGCAGAAGGAACCAATAAAAAACGGGAGGAGTAAAAATGAGCAGAGGAGCGACAGCGACTCATGAGAACACTGAGAGAAATGGCTAAAAAAGTGACAACGTCGAGGACAAACTGTGCTTCAGGGTTGCAGTTCTTTAATTTGCATTAGGCACTAGAACAATAACTTGTAAAAACTTGTTGTTGGCATGAAGCCGGAGCGTCGGAGGATAAAACCTCGGATGTTTAATGAATAGATCCGGTTCTTAAGAGCTGTTTTTTTGCCTTAGATGACATAAGAGCAACTCTTTTCTAGTTATACCCTCTCATACAGATATACACAGAAAAGCCTTGATGATAAAGTTATTATTAATATAAAAAGAGGAAGTAGAAGACAATATAAGTTAAAAGATAAAAATAAAAGCAGAAGCAAACAGAAAAATGGATCAGATGAGAAAAAACTACCCAACACCTTCATATAACGGGAAACTTTTAGGATTTCACTGACATCTATGTATACTTTACTGCTCTTAAAGCACCTTGTAACTCCAGATTTACAAGGTGCTATGGAAATTAAGTTTATTATTATTACAATTAATATTATTCCTCTACTGGGGGAACATACTTTTACAGAAAGAATATAAATCCTATGTTTTGTACTGTTAGCTTCATCAAAAACAGTGCTGTTTCACCTCTTGGCAGCAAATTTAGTCTGATTATGATTAGCCATTTATGTGGTTTATTGTGTTAGAGGACTTTCAACAGCAGCTGCATCTCTTTTGCTTCATTTTTCAATGATTGTTTAATTTACTATGAAATAAAATTATAATTACAGCTTAAAGTAACCTATAAGATACACCAATCTCACTACAGCTGGTTACTAAACCATCAGAAATCAGGTTAACTGAAGCACAAAGCTAGAAGAACACTGTGACATTTTTGTGGAACATGGGGTGTGTATAGGAAGACACACAGGAGGTGCACTATGTCACACTTTTATGTCAATTTTACCCTTAAAATTGTGCAATTAACAGGTTGAAATGTAAGATTTTTGGACTCCCAGTGTTCCAGGATCATGACAACACCTCTGAGCAGTAAATGACTAAACATGAGGAGCATTTAAGTGTTTGCTGCTCCTGCGGGAGTCATTTAAGACAGTGGAGAAGCTGCTGGTGAATGGATCAGGCATGGTTGTGGAGGTACAAAGAAGACATAGTGTCAGAAATGTTATGTAATGTGGTTCCTGGTGCTCGGTGCCAATGGCAGTAATTAAAAGTGAAGGTATTCAGGCAGGTGCCCGCTTGTCTGCGTCATTTCTTAACTTTTTAATGTGGAGCAGACAAAGAGCAGCTCGTCTTACTTGTCACATGCAGCAGAACCTCAGTCAGGCTCACCTGTGCAGCTGTCGGGCTTGGACGTCCTTTAGCAGCCGGTTTGGCTTCGCGGCGGCCGCAGCCTTTACGGACGCCCGGTTTAAAGCTCGGATCATGTTGTCAGCGTTCACACCAGCTCACTGCAGCTTCTTCTTCATCGTACTGCGGCCGGCTGAGCTCTGAGTCCGCTGTTTCCTCCTCCTGCTGCCCCTGAAGCCTGCTGCCCCGTCCTGGAAGCCGACATGAGGCCACGCCCCCAGCGACGCTCCCCGCCGCAGCGACGTAAGCACGTTCAGCCAATAGGAGGGCACGTTTTTGTTGCGTCATGGGGTGAAAGGTTACGGTAATGGCGGTGGCTCGGATGTAAACAGTCTGATCTGTTGGAGGACAGGTGAGGATTTATTTACCTGTGGCTCGCTTTTTTTGACTGGAATGTGTCTCAAGCAGATTGTGCTGCATTTTCACGACCGCATTGTTTTCAGTAACTCTTTGTAGGGCCGAATAACATGACGAACGCTTGTTTACTCCAAAGGCAAGCTAGTTTTTGTAGCCTACAGACACTAGCAAAATAAAATAGAGCTATTTACAGTTACAGGCAGAGTAAACATTTACACTCTTAACTTGTTGTTACAAAGTAATAGTTCAGTGGAACAACCCTTTAAAACTAGTAACTAGAATCTAGTAATTTAGGTGGAACCAACAACTAAAACTTTAACCTGTGTTTTGGATAAAATTATAAACTCTGTTATACTCTCATTGAAATGAAAAGTAATATCTTGGATGAAATACGACTTTAAAGTTATAAGTTATTATATAGAAAGTTGTATTTTGTGAAGAACAAAACTCTAAAGTCATAACAAGCTTGTTAAAAAGTGCTATTTTGATTGAATAAACCTTTAAAACTTTAAGTACTTGGACAGAAAGTAGTAATGGTCGTTTTTTAGTGGATGAATAAAACTTTAAAACCATAGCTTGCTCTTTACTATCATTCATTTGTACTAATTGGATAGAATAAACCCAAAAAATAGTGTTTTGGGTAGAGTAAACCTTTAAAACTGTGCTCATTAGCATTCTGTGTTCTGTCACAACAGACAAAGGTCCTACAACTGTGGTCCTAAAACTGCAGTCTCCTTTGCATATAATATTGCACTTTTCTTTCATTTCTCAATTCCTAATTTTATGTTTATTTTCAGCTCACAGATATGAGGCTGTTGTCGCATGTGGTGAAGTCTGCCGTAAGTCAGAGGGACTGGAGCCGCAGACACTTCTGGGGTTGGCTCAATGCTGTTTTCAACAAGTGAGATCCTAAACATTATTAATGTGCTGTTATAGCTATTAGCATGAAATTCCATACACTAGTGATCTCTTTATTAGGCATATCTGTGCAATCCAAAACATCTGTTACACCATACAGTTTGTTTTAATGATGCCTGTAATGGTCAGATTTTGTTGACACTCACAGAGCTGTCAATTAAATTACACTTCTTGTCTGACTTAAAAATCTAATTTGTTGTTATGGTTGGAAAAGTGTTCACTTCAGTCAGTTGTGCACAAATAGCATTTGAGCTGTTCAACTCGGGACAAATTCTTGACCTTTGAATTAATCCACACCTGAGTCAGGTGTAGCTTTAAAGGATAATGATCAGATCAGATAGTGTGACTAGTACACAGACTCTCCTTTGACCAGTGACCGTAAAAAGTCCCTTAAAATGCAGCTTTATTCAAATGGCTTGATGCCACAGATGACAAGAGAAAGACGAGAACGGGTTGTTGGTGTGCTGGATGCTGCATGTCAGTTAGTGTAGAAGCAGACACTTAAATGTCCACAATGACAACATTTATCATCTAAGAAATAGTTTCAGACCATCACGTTGGGCTTGTTCATCTGTGAAATTGTTTGTGATCAGCAGCAGAGGCGACTGCAACCAGATAATAGTTGCTCAAACTGTGACGAATCACTTAAGGGAAGCTGGTTTGTGATTTTGTAATTGGCTTCAGTAGACAACTGGTGATGTTCATTGGACCTTGTTACTGAAGAATCTGGTTTTAAGCTGCACAGAGTAGATGGCAGATGTAACGTTTAGTGTCGTACAAGGGAATAATTATGCACATGTTGATGTCAGAGTGGCCCATTTAGACAGAAGAGTGATGGGATGGGCAGGATATTACACTGACAAAAAACACATCAGCGTTTCATCGCAGTCAATTTCAGCGATGTAGAGATTAAATCCTGAATCCTGTGATTATTGTGTTCATTTGCCACAATCACTTGACGTTTTAGGTGCATACTCATGTTGCCAAAATATGCACTGCCCTTCTATAGCAGCTTCAGACATGTCAGCCAGCAGACATCTGTAGGATACTCTGGATGGATGTGATCCTGTACCATAAATTGTCCACCAGCTTCACTAATGATTGAATCCTACTACAGGTGAAGGTGCTGCATTGCAAATGTGGCCTTCATACCTCAGTGTATTCTGACTTTAAATGCAGACTGAATTAATCATTAATGACACATCAATGCATTGAGAAGCAAAATCTCAGTGGTCTCTTTATCAGGTACATCATTGTAATCTAATGCAACCCAATCCATCTGTTCCACCATAAAACCTACTTTTATGAGGATTATAATGCTCAGTCTATGCTGACACTATCAAAAACTGTTAATTAAATTAAATTATATCTTTCATATATTACCGTATATGTATATATGTCCTGTATGTAATACACATTTACAATGAAAGTGAAAATCTGAGTTTAAAAATTCAACAGCATGCTAAGGTTAAAAGTCCAAGTTTTGTCTCCTAAGCTAAAGTAAAAACTAACAAGTAATTTGTACGTTTTTCATAAAACCTTTATCTATATCAGATGTCAAAATAATGGCAAATGCCGATCCTAAGTTTTAACATCCAAAGTTCCCTGTTGTCTTGTTTTTTTCGACTGATGAGCAGTTTTCAGGTCGAAAAACAAGCAAATAGTCACATTTTAAAAGTTGCATCCAACAAATGTGTTGATTTACTTGATAAATCACCACATAAACAAACAGTGATGACGTCAGGTCAAAACAACTGGCCTGGTGGGCAGGCCGCCATTTGGACTTTTGGCTCTTGGCTTCTCTCCTGCCCTCTCAGCACCCAACAGATGTGACCCGACACATTTCACGTTCTGTACACTGAGTGTTTGTTGATGTTCTCTCAGGGTGGACTACGAGAGGATCAAAGCTGTCGGTCCGGACCGAGCCGCTGCCGAGTGGCTGCTGAGATGCGGTGCCAAAGTGAGGTTCCAGGGTTTCGATCGCTGGCATCATGACTACAACGGACTGCCAACTGGGCCTCTGGGCAGATACAAGATCCAGGGAATTGATGCCACCGAATCCTGCATCATGTACAGAGGGTTTGACCACCTGGGTAAGTGTTACAGTGTGGAGAATATTACCTCCTTGTCCTTGTGACTTATTTCAGTCTCATTACCATTTTCTCCAAAACGATCATGGATGCTCTCTCTCCGATAGATGAACCAGACTAAACCTCAGCAGCAACACACACCATGAAACAACAAAGAGAAAACTTTGCCGTACATAGGTTTCTAATGCAGTGGGTCAATAGAGTAAAGTAAAGTTTGTTCTGAAGGTGAAAAGTCCATCTTCTTAATTAAATCCAAGGGTTTATCCTCTGTACAGACATGTCTTTAAGATCAAGCTTATCTTGGTACATTTTTAGCTTTAACCAGATATACTTAGCTATATTCTGCCAGCTCTAGATGTCTTTAGCTTAGTCTATGTCTATCTGTGCAAAGTGACATCAATATCCTAACATGCAACTGTTACCTCATTTAAATGTCTCTAGTTAGCTCAACAATATTCAGTCATTAAGAGCCTGTTGTTTGATAAGAATGTGTAAGAGATCTGAATGGACGGCTGTCTAGCATGAAAAGGTTAGCAACCTACTGTTACCATGCCAACATTTAGCATGTAATAGTTGATGTATTTGGATAATAAGAAGCACACAGTTAGCAGACTTATAGTAACTTGCTAACATTTGCATCACATTAGCATCCTGATATATTATGCAACAGAAGTGAGTACAACTTTGTGCAGTATCACCTGAATGTCAAATGATTCAAAACTGTATCATCTCTCAATCATTTTGCTATTTCAAAGTTGAACAGTGGAGTATTTGCTCTTATGAAACAAATAATATTTTAGACAAACTACATTAAAACTACAGGCCCCAAAGCAGAAATGAAAGTGAATACAACTGTGATCACGGACACACAAGTTAGAAAACCTGCCGTCATTAAAAGAAAGTTGAGTACAACTGTGATTTCCAATCAGTCTATTTGGATGAACAGGATTATCTAATAACCTGTGAACGTTAGAATCTGGACGTATCGGCTGTGTCTGTCTGCATCATGGCTACACGTGGAAAAGATTTGGAACTAAAAAATCAGATTCTAAGGCTTCACAAAGATTGGAAAAGAACACAGAAAGATTAGTGACCAACCTAAAATCATTTGAAACACAGCTGCAGCAGTAATCAGGACAGAACGAGCCACGGTACCACCAATCAGAGCTGCAGTGGTCATCCTCCTAAAATGACAACACAGACGGTGCATTACTTTTACAATCTATCTCTGGAAAAAAGAGCAAGTGCTTCAGACTTCGTACAGCGGTTATCAGTGGAAACTGGAGTTTCTGGAACAGCTCAGGCAGCATGAAGGACATTACATAATGTCAACCTCTATGGACGGCGTTCAGGAAAAAATACCCTTGGTTGCTCGTCGGCACAAAACTGCAGGACAGAACTTTGCTAAAATTCATGAAAAAACGCCTCTTAAATGTTGGGAGAACATTGTTGGATCACATGAGACCAAGATAGAGTTGTTCAGCTCAGATGGAGACCAGTATGGTTGACCTTAAACTGATCAGGACTGCCACAGTGAAGTCCTGACTGTGAAGCACGGAGGTGGGAGTGTGATGATATACGGGGCTGCATGAGTACAAAAAGTGACATTTATAGATGGAACCATGAATAACTGATGATATACCAAAATACTGGTTGACTAGATGACTCCCAGTCTGCAGAACCGAGGCAGATGAGAAACATTCCAGCATGAAAAAAAAAAGTTTCCACAGTAGAAGTACATGTGAAAACTGTGATGTGGCCAAATATGTTGTCTGACTTGAATCCAGTAGAACAGCTTTGGGGTATTTTAAAGAGAAACGTAGAGCAACACAACTCCTCCAGCAAAAAACCGCTAAAAAAATCTGAGATCGGCAGAACAGATCCCCAGAAACCTGATATCTTCCTCGGCAGGAAGGATTCTGTCATCGAAAATTGTTAGAAAATGATATCGAAACAAAAATAAACGCATCTGAATCGCAGTAGTGAAAGTTCCTACTGTGGGGCCTTTTATTTTAATATGGTAAAACTACTCTTACTTTACCATTTAAATAAGAGCAAACACTGCAAGGCGGTTTAATTTAGCATTCAACATCTAGCATGTAATTATGACGAGCTAACATTAGCATTCTGTAACTTTCTGTGTTACTGGTAACCTTAAAATCTCATGGAAGAGCCTATTTGTTTTACATTTATTAACACTAATCCACTATAATATTGTTCTGAGTGTTGATATGAGCCTTTATTGATACTTTACTTTAAGAATAATGTGTATGCTTGAATTTACACCTTTAATGTTAAATGTCTTCTAAATACAAGCAGTTTTCCAATGAAGTTGACTAAAAACATGTGGATTTAAATTAGAAATTGTTGGATCAAAACAATAGGGACACAAAAATATCAGGTTGATTTGATTCCACCTGTCAGTACAGATGTTAAATATAAATATTTCAGTAGAGTATCAAAGCTGCTCCCACATTCAATTGCGATCCATCCCGCTGATGTTAAATTATTTCACTCTGACCCGGCGCCGGATTAACAGACTAAAGCGTCTGTTCCGATCAAAGATTAAAGCCAATGTTCAGAAAGTGTAAATTTTGCATTAACTGCGCCGGCTCGAACTCGACCTCGACGGTTGACCTGAAAGTGATTCCCCTCTGTGTTAACAAGAAAGGAAAGGCGAGGGTGAAAGTGCATCTCTCTCTCAGACTGATTATCCAGAAAGTGACGCAAGTGGACGGGATGTTTTACACCGAGGGGGGACGAGCGCACGCCGTCTGGCTGCCGCTCTGCAAACGTTTTCTCCTTATCTAGAGATTGTTTGTTGTAAATGTGATCAGTAGTGCGTGTGCTGATGCTGTTTTTGTGCTTCTTCCTTTAGATGGTTTAAAACACGTGGAAGAAATAAAGCTCAGTAAGTGCATCTACATCGAAGACGCCTGTCTGGAGAGGCTGAGCTCCATAGAGAACCTGCAGGAGAGTTTGTACATGATGGAGGTGATCTCGTGTGGAAATGTGACCGATAAGGGCGTCATCGCTCTGCACAAGCTCAGGTCGGTTAAGCTAAAAAAGTAAAAGTATGTTTTAATGATGCCTTTCGATGATCCATGCAGTAATCGGGTTTCCCCTTCAGGAACCTGGAGTATCTGTTTCTCAGCGATCTTCCTGGAATCAAAGACAGACAGACGACGGTGGACAGACTGCAGACGGCGCTTCCTCGTCTGGACGTCGTGCTGGATCTGGACTGAAACGAGCTTCTGGTTTTAAAATAATATAGAAGAGTCAAGGACCCGGTTTTGAAAGAGTGGACTTGCAGGGCTTTGCTGGTCTGGTGTGCAGATCCTTCAGCTTCAGTGTGTTTGTCTGCAAATGTGATGCTGCTGGACATTCGTTACGTCTTTTTTATTTAACTAAAGGAGTGTGGAGCAAAGCCAGTTTTTCATTTCTGCTCTTATCCAAATGCAAAAGTTAAAGTCCCTCCTTGGTCGTCAATTAATCCCATAAAAACTCATCTCTATGCATCAAAATGACATATTTAGGAGTTTTTTCCTGATGAAAACAATCCTTTCATGTCTTTTAATGGCTAAGATGCAACTCTACACTCATTCCTTTTGCAGCTCGAGCACACCAGCTCACCTACTAAAGACTAAAACTACGCAAAGCTTCACAATAGCAACTCGTAAATTTGGAGTAATTTGCTCATACATGTTGAAATCGGTGGTCACGCCAGAAACTGATGCAGTCAGCAGGAGCATTTTGCTTATTATTGCCCAGTTTATATACATCTGCAGCTGCTTTTATCAAGATCCAACCGTCATAATGTTCAAAAATGCATCACTTTAAATCCCTGTGTGGTGAAAGCAAAGGTGTATCTTTGTGAAACCTTCAGGTAGCTGAATAATTATGACTAAAAAAAAGCAGTTTATAGCATAATAAGGCATGATATTGAGGATCACAGGCAGTACTATAGTGCTATTTATGATGATGTTTAGGTTGTATGTATGTCTTTGTTTAAATCTGGAAAGAAGACTGTAACTAGCAAGATTTATGGATGAGTTTTACATATAAAATGAAAAAATCATCTCTTTAGCAATCATTCTAATGTTTTACCTGCTTAGATTACAACCAATCCAGTTCTTTGTAGTAGTTAAATTAGCTTTAAAGGACTAATTCAGTTTAATTAAAGCAGTTTTTCACTTGTTAAAAAGCAACTGCAGCCCTTAAATGTGACTGAAATGTCAATGATACATCAAAATGACTTGATTTAAATCATTAGGATTATATTTTAAAGATTATAGTCCACAAAATAATACATTTGGAGGCTTTAACGAGCAGCAGGATCAGTTTTTGACAAGAACCACCAATGATAGCCTGTAAGTGACATGATTGGTTCATTAGGTTTGTGATGTAAAAAAAACCAGGACGTCTGAATCAGTGTTTTTGAGACGGTCATGGGGGGTAATGAGTGCTTATTTTGCTCATAGTATGTTTTCTAGCATCTAAAAAACACCATATAGTCTTGTTGACGAGGTAAAAACTCCATTTTAAGAGACGAAGAGGGACTTTGAAGCACTTCATACAGCTGACACCGGTTCTCTTTGATATTGTGTAGTTTATTAAAGGTTACTGCACATGTTTGTACACAGAGAAAAAAGCAGTTCAAGAGTGATTTAAATCTCCTTTTAGATTAATTTGGCATTCGTCATGAAACATATCTGAGGACAGACAGATGGCTGAAAACATCCTTAGCACCAGAGTTCCAGAGAGGACGAGTACAACGTTGTTCCGCTGCTGCTTATGAAGGTGGTTGAAGGAATGTTTACAGCTGTATTCACTCCCGACAATGTCAATAAATATTATTTCCAGAGAAGCTCGTGAGTCTTTGAGCCCTACATTTATAACTTACTAAACATTAAACTATCAAAAACGTGTCACTCCCACAGAGTCCATCGGGGATATAAAAATACATTTGGCAAACCGGGCAAAGGCAGTAGTTTGACCTTCAGTCTACTGAGCGACTACAAGCGGAGCAGCAGGTCGCTCCTTGTCTCACACACCGATACAAAACCACCTCGAAACGTAGGCAACAAACCAGCAGGTCCGAGGGGACACGCTGGGAATAGTGCATAGACTGACATCAATATACCGAGAGACAAACATGTTAAAAAGTGGTCGAATCCTTCGCTTTTAAAAACCCACAGCGCTGCCGGCTTCACTTCCCGAGCGGCTCAGGAGGAAACCGACGTCTGACGGTGTTCAGTTCAGATCGGAGGGTTTAGATGTTCGGTAGGTGGTAGTTGAACTTGCGCAGGTTGTTGTAGTATTTCTTATTGTCCAGGGCCGGAAAGATGCTGCTGCTGGTCAGCTGTGGCAAATACTGCAAGGTGGAAAAACATTTTAAGATTTTAAGGAGTATTTTGAGGTGAGTACTTTTCTTTTTCATGGACACAATTATTGGATTTCTAGTGCTTTAGGGAGATGAAGGTAATTAATCTTAAAAGGCATGTTATCTTTAAAAAAAGCACCAAAATGACACCTTTTAGTAGAGCCAGAAACTGTAAAAACATTACCAGATTTTAATATCTTTAACTAATCGTCTGTGATGCACTATTTTGCCAGAAAGCGTAACCAAATCTAAGCTTAAAACCAGAATATTTCCCCAAAATCGCTTTATTCTACATTTAAAAATTCACTTTAAATTAGCCGTTAGCACAAAAAAGATTCTGTAAAAAGCAAAAAAAATCTGCACTTTTCACCGCAACTGTGAAGATATTAGTGACCCAGCTGGGATCAGCAGTCACATGACAAAAATTCAGAGACTTCTCGGCTGAACTGCAGGCAGTGTTTACACAGCTGACAAGTATGGAACCAATTAAAACTATCAACAGTAAAAAAAATATCTAAAAAATTAGGGCTGGGAATTTAACGCGGTAATTTAGATTAAATAATTACAGAAAAAAGAACGCATTTAATCCCACCTTTCTCACTTCCCTCATTTCTAGCACACCGGTAACACTGATGCGCTAACCCTAACCCTAACCCTCCAGCCCGGTAGGTGCCGGTAATGCACCTAAAGTTTGTTTGCCAGCCGCGAAGAAGATGCACAGGATGCACATGATTCAAAAGAAAAGAGCAGCCTTGAGCTCTGAAAACATAAACAGGCTAGTTTGTCTCAGTAACTGGCTTAAACAGAAAAAACTATTCTTAGAGGTATCATGGGGCCAATGGGTTTGTTGTTAAAAAGCACTAAACTGTTATGTCTGATATTGTAGCTGTTCTTATGTTGTTGTTTATCATTCTCGATGGTACAAATGTCACTTTTTATTAATCTGTTGGTCCGTTCACGTTGCTAAAGACGCTTTCTTTACCATTTTTAGTGGTCGGGGTTCCCTGGAACGTACCTGAAATATGTTTTCAAGTGCTTAAGTTTACAAAAAGTCTTAAAATGTTGGATATAACAGCCGGAATTGTACTTTGAGTTTGCACTAATCAGTGAATGTAGCAGACGGGTGAAAAACGCACAGATAAATAGAGACGATCATTTTGTTGTTTAAGTTCACGTCCATGTCTAGTCACTGATTCAGTCGTCAAGCAAGATTTATTAGAATTGAAAAACTTTGCATATAGTGTTAAATATTGCTGTTTGATAAAAATGCGATTAATCGAGGTGAATTAATTAAAAAGCCTGTAATTAATTAGATTATTTTTTTTAATCATGTCCCACCACTAATAAAAATATATAGATTCTAGAGCCAGAATGTTTTCCAGTATTAGTGACACCTATTTTTTCAATTTTTGTAAATTATTTTTTACTTTTCTTACCATTTATGGCTTTATAACTTTGTCGTACTGCAAAAAATACATTACTAAGTTCTCTGTACTTCTAGTCATAGTTGCTCTGTTTCCATAGAGGTGCAGGATGTTTTTATTTCAGTGAAAAATGAACCCACAGTGAGTAAAAATATAACAGGAGCAAAAAAACACTTCCCATACAGGCACAGTTTCTAATCTATGGTGTAATTTTGATGATTTTTTTTCAAATTTGTTAGCAGGTTTTAGAGTTCAGGGGGTTAAACTAACATCTATTATCGCAAATTTTAAGATGAAATAGGTCAAATCAAGGAATTAATTCTACTTCTTTAACTTTCTAGTGTTTGGTTTGAATTATATGAGTCAATATCACTGACAATTCTGCAAACCCTGTGCAGCTACTCTGGAATTTCGTTCAAACATCAGTTTTATCTCAGTGTTTTGCTGACAGACAGCTCACAGTAGCAGCTGAAGGACAGGAGCGTTTAACGTGCGACTACGGGAGTCTGCTCACCCCAGGAGGAAGGTGCCTCCGAGGCAAACGTGTCCTCTTGTTTCCGGCTCGGTCCTGCTCTCTGGAACTGCTCTCGCTCTTTTCTCTCAGGCTGTCGAAGTAGGGATGCTGGAGGAGCTGCTCGCAGGACAGACGCTCAGACGGGTCCATCCTCAGGCAGCCCTGCGGCACCGACACGAGGGGAAATGACGGTCAAGAAGCAGCAAAACACGCTCATATCACTGGATTAACTTCATCAACAAACCGTGTGCTAGAAACACTGTTACCTTCATGAGGCTCAGAGCTTGATGTGAGAGGTTCGGATATTTCTGCTCCAAGGGTTCCTGCAGAAACCAAAAACAAGGTCTGATGCTTCTGTATTTCTTTCTGGAATAATTCAACTTTAACTTCTGTGTCTCACCATCTCTTGTGGCTCCGGGATGGAAACTCCACAGAAGAACTGGTTGTTGCTGAAGACCTGCTGATGTCGAGGGATCAGATCTCCTGCAGGGGGGAAGAAATAACAAAATCACAAAGTGTTCAGTGAAGAAAGCTCATTTTGTCTGTTGTTTCTGTAAATTCATGGTAAAAATGACAGTAGTTAAGCTTGGTATTATAATGTTTATAGACATTTTACAGTTTGATCCCGTGGGAAGGTGTTTTTACTGCCTTTATTTGATTTTATTCTCGTGAAAAACACAAAGCATCCAAAGCACAAAACCCCTCAAATTCAAACATAACATCCTGACGATCCTCATAAACACATTTTAAATCATCACATTTAAATGCTAGTATTTGCTAACTGATGCTAATAGCCCAAATTTCAGTTTCATGGTGACCAAAAATGTAAATGTA
Organism: Dascyllus trimaculatus; assembly: GCA_024666655.1. Taxonomy (NCBI): domain Eukaryota; kingdom Metazoa; phylum Chordata; class Actinopteri; family Pomacentridae; genus Dascyllus; species Dascyllus trimaculatus. The sequence continues at coordinate 23,342,822 of CM045462.1, read as the reverse complement.
AATGTGCTTTATTTATATAGCCCTTTACAACCACCCACAGGTGAACCAAAGTGCTGTACAATAGATAATAAATAATAAAACCAATAAGTAAAAACATTAACAATAACAAAAAGTGCAAGTTTGTTGCTACTTTAGGTGTTTAATTAACATAGAAAAGCAGAAACTGGCTTTAATTTCATGCTATTAACAAGCAAATAGTGTGTAAATATGTGTTTTTATACAGACACTGATATATATTTGCAAAAGTATGTTGAGAATATAGTAATATTTCCATCTACTGCTAACATATTTTGAGAGGATGTTGTACAAACATGGTAAAATCCATAATTCTTCTATAATCCTGGTGTTTTATATCTGTTCCTTAAATATAAAGAGCTGTAATTGTTTTGTAATAACTTCAAACGACTTGTGTTTTGATTCATTTGTTAATCTTGTTTTATTCTAATTTAGTTTTTTAATGCACTCATTTTTTTTTTATTTTACTCACTTTGCCCTATATTATAATATTTTATTGTCATCTAAATTCCTTAATGTTCATCTTTTAGTTTCTTTCTCAGCGACACTGGAAATGAGGCCTTCATACCTCAGTGTACTCAGAGTTTAAACCAAGTTAGCTCCAGTTTATCGTTTCTTCACAACTGTTTTTACCATCAGAAAACCATCAGTGATGTTTGAGTAATTTAGTTTAATTACTGAAGCATCCTACTTTGTCCTAACTGGATCCACTTCTATGTTACTTTTTCATTTTATGCTACTGTATACTTGCACTTCGTCACATCCCAGAAGCAAATATTGTACTTTTCACTCCACTACATTCATCTGACAGCTTTAGTTGCTCTTCAGATTACAACTTTTCACACCCTCCCTGCCCAGTCAAAGCCACATTTCTCCAAATTTCGTGATTTTGAATAAGATTTTTCTCGGATTTCTTGAAGAGTTGAGACCTTTCTCCAACTTTTTAAGCTATACAAACGCATTTTTAAAACCCTAAAATGTCTTTCTGAGCTCATAAAAAGTCGACTTTTTGGAAAAACGTCATTCTCTCAGGACGGCAACGGCACAAAAATCTGATGATCTTATGGATTAAAACGCATTGCTGGGGAATAAATTAAACAAAAGTATGTAAAGTCGTTAAAATCAGCTCAACGTTGAACATCTACAGCTGCAAAATGCAACTTATACATGAATTCAGGAGTAAAAAACACTGTCAGGAACCATTTAACTGCAGAATGAGCTTTTACTTCTGATAGTTTAGACACATTTTGCTGATGATACTTGCATACTTTTACTTCAGAAAGCAGGACTGCTACCTATAGTGGAGTATTTTCACTGTAGGTTTCAGTACTTTAACGTAAAGAAAGGATCTAAATGCTTCTTCCATCATTGTAGGCAATAAATTAATCATCCTGAGTCTCATAAATCACTATTTTTCTCCATTATTGCTAAATTCTTCATGTAAAATACATCATTTCTGGTTGCAGCTCCATGTTTCCAGGTTTCTCTGCTGATCTGATCTTACCCAGGGTCTTCCTGATCAGGTACAGCTGGTCCATGTCCGACTTCCCGGGCCACAGAGGGATCCCTGACAGCAGCTCGGCGAACACGCAGCCGATGGCCCAGACGTCCACCGGGGGGCCGTACTGAGTGTCGCCCACCAGCAGCTCCGGAGCTCGATACCAGCGGGTCGCCACGTAGTCCGTGTAGTAGTCGCAGGGTCCAGCTGACAGGGCAGAAACACGCAAGGTCAGGAGTCAGTTAGATGAAGTATTATCACGTGTTGAATGGAAAAGAAAACATGCAGAGGTTCCACAGTGATGAATCTGTAAATTAAAGTACCTAGCAGTAATAAAAGAGGGTAAAATTAGCTGTAAAATGCAACAAAAACATTAATTTAGCAGTAAAATAATCCAAAATCATCATATATAACAGTAAAATACTGACAGGGAACTTTATACTGCAGGATAAGTAAGTTTTTAATTATAGTAGTTTCTATAAACTACCTAGTAGACAGTAGTTTAGCGGTCGATAACACTCAAATACATTTATTTAACTAGGGTTTTGAATGCAGGCTTTTATTTTGTAGTATCTAAAAGAGGATCTCCAGCTGTTCACTGTGATCAAACATAGCAAATATCGTCTGCTCCAGCTGTAAATCCTGTTGTTTACTTTATTTAATCTGTATGATCTTGTGTTGTTGTTCATTCATTTATATTTCTAATGAATGCTTCCCAGATATTTGGGCTTGTGCACGTTTAAGACACAACTCTTCACTTGTGAAGTTAATTTTGTTCATCTTGTTCATAAACTGAGGAGGTTTAATGTGAAAGTGAAACACTGGATCAAGCAACAGCAGAAGTGCGAACATTAATTTTTTACCATCGTCAACAAAACAGCACTTTATTAATTGTCAGTGTTAAATCCACCTCAGTTTTCTTTTTATCAGTAATTAGGGCCCGAAGCACTACAGTGCGTAGGACCCTATTGTTCTTCTAGTGTTTCTTTGGCGGTTTGGCGGTTTGTTTGGCGGTTTCTTTATTTTTCTTACGCCACTTTGAACCTCAATTTGACCCCCTAAACATGCTCAAAAACTCACCAAATTTGGCAGACACATCAGGACTGGTGAAAAATTTGATATTTTGGGGGAATTACACATATGAATGGCAAAATGACTCAATAGCGCCACCTAGAAAATTGTGCTTTAGTGGAGTTAATACGGCTAGTTTCACGTAAACTCATGAAATTTGGTACACAGGTACAGTAGCCCAAGACAAAAAAATTCCTGCTGTTGAAATTTCAAAAAAAGCTCAACAGCGCCCCCTACAGCATGTGGTGCGCAGGCATTGGAATTTAACGAACTCCTCCCAGGATTTTTATCCGATTTTCACCAAATTCGCTGTGTGGCATCTAGACCCCTCCAGGATGAAAAGTTATTAAAATCTTGTGGCTGCGTCACACGGTGTGGGCGTGGCATGGCGGCCATTTTGCACAAAAAAGCTAAACAGCGCCAACTAGAACACGTGGTGCGCAGCCATTGGAATTTAACGAACTCCTCCCAGGATTTTTGGCCCATCTTCACCAAATTCGCTGTGTGGCATTTTCACCCCTCAAGGATGAAAAGTTATTAAAATCTTGTGGCTGCGTCACACGGTGTGGGCGTGGCATGGCGGCCATTTTGAACAAAATCGCCATGTGGAACGAAATGGGTTTTGGAGGTGAAGTGATACATGTAAAATCACCAAATCCACACAAAACCTCATTAATCTCAAGACCTAATATTTGATATACAATTCAGAAATGGGCGTGGTCAAACGGCTCCACAGCGCCCCCTACAAATATTCAAATACTCATATAAAATCATTGCTTTATCCTACAAACATGAAATTTGGTACACACATATAGTATCCCAAGACCAACAGATTTGCACAGTCAAAATTCTAATCGGCTCTACGGCGCCCCCAGACAAGGTTGTGTGGAGAGGAGCATGATCAGGAGCGAGGGCCCGTTCGACGCTGCTTGCAGCTTTAATTTATAATTACAACTGTGTCTATTTATTTATTTATTGGATTGTTCACTGTATTGTGTCACTGCTTTTTAAATTGTATTTAGTGTATTTCATTGTATTTTAAATGCCTGACCAGGGACAAAGACTGCAAATTCGCTAGATGTCTTATATACATCGCATTTTCCCATTTTTGTGGCAATGAGTATGTATTGTCCCTGTCAAATAAACATTAAAAATAAAAAATAAAAACCTCTTACACTTCGAGCAGCAGAGTCAAATGACTACATATCTCCTGAAGAACTCCAACTATTTGAATAATCTACTGATCATTTAAATTCATTTTCATGTAAATATATCAAACATCGTGCCGTTCCAGTTTGTCAGAGGAGAGGTTTGACTGCTTTCCTTTGTCTTCTGTTAGTGCAAACTGAATATCTTCGACAAAACATCTAATTTGATCACATAGACTCCAGCCCCCCCGTGACCCTACAGAGGATTAAGTGGTGTATAGATGATGGATGAATGGATGTCTTTTACTGTTTGTTACTTTTTAAATGACATTTGCTTGCTGCCCTGCCTGTCAAAGCACTTTGTAAACTTTGTTTCTATGGTGCTAAATAAATAAAGAAGTTATTATCATATTATTATGATCAATTTTACTTATAATACTGATACAAAGGCTGGGATCTCTGAATGTGAATATAAGCTGAACACCAAGTGTCAGCAACATTTCAGACTCACTGAGAATCCTGGCGAACCCAAAGTCACACAGTTTGATGACCTGATGCTTGGTGATGAGGATATTCTCCGGCTTCACGTCTCGGTGAATACACTGCAGAAACAGGAAGCGGCACAATAAAATCACTGCATCAGTTCAAAAACAGGTCGAAACCTCTCACTCTGAGCTGCTTGAGGTTGCAGGATGTTGACAATAAAAGAAGCTGTGTGAGAAAGTAGAGCCTGTGCTCCCTGGACCTGTTAAATGAGGCCTCGTAGCGTTTGTTGTGTCTAGGTGATACATTAACAGCTGGTCAGCCAAGGGGAAGGAATTCTTGTTAAAAAAAAGAGCCATAAAGCAGAGGAGCTGAGTGGGAGCTGGAGGAGGAGGAGGAGGAGGAGGAGGAGGAGGAGGAGGAGGAATCCAACAACAAGCCGAGGGGAACAGAGATTACATAAAGAGTCGGTTTGCAGTGACTCACGTTCTGTTTGTGGCAGAAGTTGACGGCTTGAAGCGTCTGCCAGGTGATGCTTTTAACAAGATGCTCCGGGACGCTGAGAGACAAGAAGGAAACCAACGAAATCAGTTCACCGACGCACAGAAAATAGTTCAACTTAGATTGAAGAGCTTGAGAAAACAGAAGTTTGAGGAAAAAAAGGCTAGAAAATGTATCATTAATCAGAAATTTTCTTAACATAACAGATATTCTGCTTTAATTCTGACTTTATGGTCGACTGCAAAAAGAAGTTATTCATGTTAAGGAACCAAACAAGTCCCCTAAAACTTTCAAAATAAGTGTAGATTTAAACATTTTTACCAATAATGCCAAAAAAAACATAACAGATTTGAAAACACCAGTTTAAATGCATTAGACTGAGTATCTATTTGCATTTTGCACTGCATTTATTGCATTATTTATGTGTTTTGCGCCCAGGTTGTTAGCTACAAGCTAAATCTGGTACAATACATCTCCTCCCCTGATCAGAGATTAATGTTTTTTGTACATGTTCTGAAGTGATTAATGCCACGACTTCTGGTAAACTAAAATACTTCAGGTCATGAGAAGTTTCCAGGATAGTGAGTGCAGGTTTTCAATGAATTACATTGAGTCTAGTTTGTGTTTTTTGGCCAAATAAAAGATTAGAATTTGGTTTATTTATAATAAACGCCAACATTTAGATTCTAAAGCAGTCCTATTTTGTTGCTTTTCTTCGTTTTGCATCTCTGGCTGTTAGATTATTTTGTTAGTTCTAAGGCATTACTTGATTTAGTGATTTCTGAATTAATTAACTAAAAGATGTCACCTGTCTTTAATCAGACTCCTCTTTTAAGCTATATTAATCCAAATATTGTCACTCATCCTGCGAATCAGAACAAAGATCGGATCATAATCACTTGACTCTACAGGCATCAGTTAAAAATGAGCTGAAATAAATAAATAGTTTGCAGACAGATCCTGTAAAACAACACAAAATCCTGTGTTCCTCTGAATAACCGAGAAGCCACCATTCACCCAGCCATGACCAACAGTCGCAAGACAAAAAGCCTGACAATTCGGCTGAACTGCAGGCTTTGTAAACCCAGAGCAGAGAGGAGATGAGTATAGAGACAAATTACAGAGACTGAGAGAAAAATTAAACATATTTCATAAGTAAAATAAACGTAACATGGCTGAAAAACAGTACACAGAGCAGCAATTTGTTAGCAAGTCCTCAGGAGATGCATTCTGCATGGTGAAATGTCTTTCTAGAGCTGACAGTGTGAGCAAAGCTTCGTGTGTAGAGGCTGTAAAAATGTAGTAAGCAAAAATATCAATGGCATGCGGAGCCACCACTTTTCCCTTGAGTAATTGAGTAATTTAGGGCAAAAATGGGAATAAACTATCTGGAAAGATGAATCTAATAAACAAAGCCTGGATGTATTTGTGGATAATCTCATGAGCAGATTAGGAAAAAGCAGTTTCTTCGCTGTTATGTCTGGTTTTTCTTTGCTCAGCTCTGTTTTTCGGACACTTCTCTCCGTGCTGCGTTTCCACTGTGAGCCTCGACGTCCAACACTGAGGCTTTGTTGGTTCAGGGGCCTCCATCCATCAGTGTTGCCGGGGAAAAGGCTAATTCGAGCCTTGTGACTGGCAATTAATAACAATCTCCGCCCCTTCTCCCGGCTCCGTTGTCTCGTCTTTTGGTCCCGGAGGCCGAAACCAGACGGCCAAAACACTCCCCATAAAATGTGGCTCCCTGCCAGCAAAGCATTCTGGGAGAGCATCACTGTAAGCATACCACAGAGGGCCGCTCGGCCGCCGGGGAAACCAGCGTCGTGCCCATCAGGGCCGGACAAAGCGCCGCGGTATATATGTAATGTGGAGATAACTAAAGCACACACTGCTCTGTTTAATGAAACACTCTCAGATTTATACTCCAGTCAATACAGTGAAGCTTAAATTCATTTCTAATTATATAAAATAGATGTTTAATGACTATATGTGAGCCTCCATTTGTTACTGTATTGCCAACAACAGTTACCTAATGCCTCTTTTTATTCATGAAGCTTCATATACTGTGTTTAGCAGATGCTCAGAGTGAATTATCTGTTATTGTCAGTAATTTGCCTCCATTTATCTGTTATTATCTTCTTTCACAGCCATGTTTGGTTCACAAATACAGCTGGGTGATGCGTGAAATCATCACAAAGACTTCAATAATAACATTTTTCCTAAGACATTATAGTTCATGTTTGCCTGAGTGAAGCCAAAATGTGATTTAACTAAGTCAAGATCATGAACTAAAGAGACAAATTGATGAGTTTTGATCTTAATCTTGATTTGTTAAGTCAAAATCATGGCTTTTAATCTCATTTATTTCAATTTTGGACGACTTATCTCAGATTTTTGACTTTTTATCTGATAATTGCAGCTTAATAAGTCAAAATTTTGATGTACAACAACAAACACTTGACTATTCAGCTCATAACGTTGATTTACTGTCTCATAACTTTGACTTAAAATGCCTAAATTTGATGTACTATGTCATGACTTTCATATTCTAACCTGATCTTCTTGGGGAAATTACTTCTCTTCATAGTTAACCTTAACTGTACATACTAGGAGCAGTGGGCTGGAGACCAGTCTGGAGTTAGGGGCCCACAGTGGTGGTGACTGGGACAAGTGGTGGCTCTCACCTTCCCACCTCAACCTCTTGCCAGTCCAGGGACTCAAACCAGCGACCCACCGGTTACAAGTTTGCTTCACAAACCACCAGGCCCTAGAAGAATCTTTGGTAGCACTGGAATTGAACCACGGACCCATCAATTGGAAGGCAGACGTCTAACCAAGTGAGCTAGATGAGGACATACTATGTGCCAAAAACACAATGTATTATCTCATAATTTCAATTTAATACGCCAAATTTCCACAGGCTATATCATAATTCTGATGTACTACTATCTATCTGGTCACTTTACCTTAATAAATTAAACTTTTCTTATTTTTAAGTCAAAATTTAATCCCAATTTTGACTTAATAGCAGTCAAACATCATAATTTTGACACAAAAAGTCAAACTTTAATGCACACCGTCATAATTTAAGCCAACATTTTATGGACTATATCATACATTTTACTTTTAATGTGATAACTTTAACTCATTATCATTATATTTATCTAACAATATTGATTTGTTGAGTTCGATTTTGATGTAAAACCTCAAAATTCTGAGTTTTTATTTCAGTATGTGTACTTTATAAGCCAAAATGTAATGTATTATCTCATCATTTGGACTTAATACGACAAATTTGGATGCATTATATTATAATTTTGACCTAATAAACAAAATGCATTTGATTTGGTGTATTGTGTGATAATTCTGGTGCACCATATTGTAATTTACAGCTATTCTCCTATGGTTGGGTGAGGCTGGAAATCATTAACAATAACATTAATTAGAAAATAAGTATTAAAAATAATGTAAAATGTGATAAACTGATTAAAAACAACCTCTTTTTGTGAGGTTTGAGTAGGCAAATTGCATATAGTTGATCCTAAAACACTATAAAACTCTATATTTTGTGTTCATAAAAACAGACAACATCTTAGTTCTGTTGAATATTTGCATGAAAATGTCGCAACATGACGGATTCGTGTTTGTATAAAGAGTTTTGGGATTTAAAGCCTCCTGTTTTTTCAATCTACACGTCAAATAAAAGTGAAAAAATACTGTCCTGGAGGGTTTTCTTCTATATTATAGTCCCTTTAAACTATGTAAACGAACTAAACTGCTATATTTCTTTGTTTTTCATGGAGGCGGAGTCTTGTGAGGAGACAAACCCACCCTCTGGGGTGTCGGTCCAGCTCGTTGAGGACGGTGTGGTCGCAGTACTCGAACACCAGGTGAAGCTTCCGTTTACGCCGAAACACCTCGATCAGATTCACCAGGTTGGCGTGTTTCAGTTGCTGCGAAGACACAGAACAGAGAAAGAAACCGACGTGACGGTCAGAAACAAACTAAAACCGGCGTGGAGGAGGGTTTCATCCGCGGTTTGCTCTTATCAAACACACTAAACCGCTAACAGGAGGTAATAAACATGCTGTCGCCCCTGACAACGTGTCCTATTTATGAGGTGCCGGTGTCCAGCGGGCCGCTAACACTCCCACCACCGCATGACTAATTAAACCACCAACAGTTACACCAGCGCATCTCTGATAATTACCGGGCCGCATAAAAGCAGGCGGCCTCCATCAAACGCAAACAAAAACCAAAAAAGAAGGAGTTTTTTTTTTTAACTACTTTTGTGCAGAAACAGACAAAAGTCCAGCTTCCTGTCGTCCAAATAAATTATAGAGACGTTTCCCCGCAGGGTTTTTCCTTCCTTTGATTAATGCTCTATAAACCTGCTGCTGCTCTCCTCTCGCTGCAGATTTAACTGCACCGTTTCCCTCCTGCTGGCTTCACCACAGAGCAGCAACACTTTATATTTCATGGCACTGAAAACAAGATTTAAACCCTTAAAACGTCAAATAAAAGCCTGGAATCAGAACAGGAAAGAACAGAGAGTCTAACAGAGAGTTTAACTGTACAGATGTGGTTTAAAGCTCCTTTAATTAAGACAGAAATAATGTGATTTAGTATAAAATCTCATCTGCAGTTCAGCTGATATTTGATTTAGTTACTTGCCTGAACTGAAGCATCACAAAAATCAATATGGAGGACAGAAAAATGTGCTGTTAAGTGAAAAATCTGAGCTTTTTCTCTTGTAATTTTGACTTTTTAAGACAAATTTTGGCATGAAATGTCAAAACTTTGACTTTTTACATTGTCGTTTTATCTGATAATTTTATCTTTCTGAACCAAACATTCGACTAGTTTGAAAAAGTTTGACTTAATAAGACAAATGTTAACATATTATGTCATAATTCTGAGCAACAATCATGTGTATTATCTTTTAATTGGACTTTTAATGTCGTCATCTTAACTACATAAGTCAAAAAACTGGACTATTTTTATCATCAGTTTGACTTAATAAGCCAAACATTTATGTATTATATGATCTTAACTACATAAGCCAAAACAATTAACTAGTTCTGCAGTAATTTTGACTGAATAAGCCAAATATTTATTCATTTCATCATAATTCTTCCACTTAATATCATAATTTTGCATTTTCTTCTTATACCCTCTATTTTCTAGTCAAATTTCATGATACAACCACAAAATTTGGACTCAACAAGTCAAGTTCAGACATATGATTTTATAATCCTGACTTCTTATCTGATAATTTGAATTTATTGTCATAATTTTGGCGCCGCAAGTTCATAATTTCTACTTTTTAAGTACAAATGTGCCATACTAACTCATAATTTTAACGTATTACCTTTAATTTGCAGGTAAAACAAACTATTTTTCCTCATCATCTTGACTTAATAAGCCAAATAATTATGTATTACATCAGATATAAAACTCACATCAGATCATAATTTTGCATTTTCCTCTTATAACGTCTACTTTTAAGTCAAATTTCAATATTCTACCTAAAAATTTTGACTCAACAAGTCAAGTTCTGACATACGATCTCCTCATCTCAATTTCTCACCTGATAATTTAAATTTACTAAGTCAAATATTTGACTATCTATCCCATAATTCTAACTCTGAAATCCATTTTTAAGTAAAAATATTGACTTTTTATTTGATCCAAATCAAACATTAGACTATTTTTCTCCTAACTTAGACTTAATGAGCCTTTTCTTCATTTAACTTTTACTTTAAAAAGGGAAATTTTGATGTGTTATCCCAGAATTAGGACATATTATCTCATTATTTTGACTAAATAAGCCAAAATCTCACTTACTAGCTCATAATTTCTATTTACAAAGCCAGAACTCTATTTAATGTCATAGCTGTAAAGACACTCCTGTCATTTTTCTGATCTTCACGACCTTTTCATTTATATTTCCTGGTAGAAATGAGCTCCCACAGGCTTGTACGAGGTTAAACACAAGCCTTGTTTGGTTCTACGTTAATAATAATGTCAGTGAATGTAAAAAATGAAGATGTAAATTACTTTTTTTTCTAACTTGAAGCAGGTTGTGTTGTTACCTTGAGCATCCTGATCTCCCTCAGTGCGATCTTTTTGATGATGGGGTCGTCCTCGGACTCCACGAACTTCTTGATGGCGACGATCTGACCCGTGTCCCTGTTCCTGCACTTGAAGACGACGCCGTAGGACCCCTCTCCGATCTTCCCGATCTTCTCGTACTTCTCCATCGTCGGGGAGAATCAGCCGGCTGCTCGTTTGACGGTGGATGAAAAGCAGGGAGGCAGAAAAACCGAATCTGAAAATAATCAAAGAGACAGAACAGGAGGTGATCTCAGCAGGGAAACAGAGGGGAAGGAGGACAAATCAACCTCCTGCTGCTTTTAGGAAACATAAAACTAATTAAATTTCATATTTGAGGCTACTTATGTCATAATATCAGCTATAATAGTGAGTTATTCCAAAAAATATCATGTAATTTACATGAATCTAACACCAACATGAGCTTTTCTGCACCTGAGCTCTGCCTGTGTTTAACCTGGAGGATCAAAATGTTCAGATAACCTCTTAAACTGCCTCCAAAAGATGCTCGGAGGGAACATTACACCTGTCTCGGAACAGTTAGATTGCGTAACAAAACATTTGCAATGCAAAGTATATTAGGTCGGTTCCCCGAGGGCACGGAGAGAAAACAAATAACAGAGAGAGTGAAAGAGCCAGGGGAATAAAATCAAAGTGCTGCACTTAAAAACAACACTAGGGTGGAAAAATATTAAATAAATGTAATAAAAAGGGAGATTTCCTTTCTGGACTGCATGTTTATAAGTCACACATATGATGAAAATACAGTTATATTAACCCAGAAGTCTGAGCAAAGTTGCCTTCTAACACAAACAAGTACATTTCAATGTATCAGAGGTCAATATTTCAGTAAAAACACTTCTTATTTGTTGTTAAATTAACTGTTTACACTCACCTTCTGTGAAAATGTTTGCAGATGTTTCTGAGGCAGATATTCAGAGTCAGAAGGTGGCTCCTCCTCCTCCTCTTCTTCTTCTTGCTCCTCTTCTTCTTCCAAACGCCGACCTGCGAGGTGGACGATCTCAGCTCAACTGTCCCTGCAGCTCCAACCAGCTCCTGTTTTAAGGCGTCAAGTCGGATACAACCGACCCTCTAATCTGGTCGTGCTTTTCAGAATAAAACAACAAAAACAAACCACTACCTGGATTTTTAGGGCCAGTAACTCCATTTATTTGGATGTTTCCTGTAATAAAACGACCACAGAATAGATTTAAATGGCTTCATAAATCTTGATAATTGTTGTTATTAATCTAAATAACACATTTAATTCAGCAAACAGCAGGGGGAGTTTACAAACCTTAATTGAACAAAGATATTTTATTATGTGAATCTTTATGAAGACGAGCCTTTTGTTCGTGGTTGTAATGATATTCATACCACAAATACTGCTATAAAGAAACACATATACCATCATTTAACCCTTTAAACACAGCTTCGTTTTAGCGCACTAACCTGAAATAACTAAATACCTAAAAGAGCATTTCTGCCGCCAGTCATTAACTATCAAAAGCGACACAAAACTATATTTAATTACATGACCAAAAACATACTAAACTGTACAGTAGCATCATTTATTTGTAAAGTTTAAATACATGCGCTTTACTCTCGTGTCAAGCTGCAACGACTAATCGATCAGTTGTCGACTGAGAAATTAATCGCCAACTATTTTGATAATTCTTTCCTCATCTATGAAAGTAAACTGAGTATCTTTGGGGAAAATAATCCACAAATTAATGAATGATGACTAATGAAACTAATGAAAATAATCATTAGTTGCATGCTGAAGTGATACTAAGCTAAATTTATTTCCAGAATTGCATTAAATTTTGTTTGTTTTATAATACCAATAATAATGCATTGGTTTTCTATAGCGCTTTTCTAGACACTCAAAGATGCTTTACATTGCATTATTCATTCTCTCCATACTCGATGGTGGTAAGCTACATATGTAGACACAGCTGCCCTGGGGTAGACTGACGGAGGTGAGGCTGCCAGTCTGCTCCATCGGCCCCTCCGACCACCACCAACCACTCACTCTGCATCCACCCAGGCTTCCTGGTGTTCCAGTCTCCCATCCAGGTTCTGACCAGGCCCTGACCAGGCCCAACCCTGCTTAGCTTCTAAGATCTGACGGGATCAGGCATCCACAAGGTGGTAAGGCCACACTATGTACTGTGTAGACTCAAATTTGAGGTCAAATGTCCGACACTAAAATCTAAATAACAATACTAATGTTACTTGCAATATGTTTATCAATAGTTTATGCAATATTAGTTTTCATTTACATTATTGTAAATGTAATGAGCAATATTTCATTTTAAGGTGCAATATTTTATCATTACTTATTACCTCATTATTATTGCCAGTATTACGTTTTACTTTTCTAATCTAATAATATTTTAGCTCACTTATTTTGGTTCATTAATGCATGTTACTTATATGTTGGCGCTTTTTACTTTTACTATATTTGTGTTTTCTGTCATTTGTTTGTTCTGAGCAAGAATTTCCTTTGGCATTAATAAAGTTTAATCTTCTCATAATGTTGTGTTTTACTTGCACATCTTAATAAATTAGCAACACTTAACCGGATTGCTAAATTAGCTTGTTGTAATAAAGTGCTTAACATTATAACAAAAGCACGAGAAGAGAAGTAACCAAGACTTTTCTTCATGTGTGTTTTTGTAAATCATCTTCAGGACTTCTGCTTTTACTTTGAAAGTAACGTCTTCTGACCTGCAGCTGTTTCCTCTGACTCTCTCTGAGTAACTTGACAACATTTCTGCCTTTGCCACTGTGGTCCCCATAGGAACAGCTGACTCCACCTCCAGCTCTGAAAAAAGGGAGAGCAGGACTCCTGTAGAAATTCACATGTGGGATGATGTTTATAAACGAACAGCCAGGTAAACTACAGCCGCCTCCAGACGATTCTCACATCTGAAAAACAAGATTTTATCACTCCTGGACTCGTTTCTTACACATTGGAGTCTGTTTCATGTGTCCTGGCTCCTAATCCACATCTGTATGACATCATGTTGTATGACAGCGGCTGCAAACAAGAAAAATCAGCCACACTGAGACCAATTAGTGCAGCTTAGTCAAGTCAGAGGAAAGGCAGACTAAATAGGGAAATAATGGAAACTAATACTCACTCGTCTTCCATGTTCTTCCCACAGGAGACTCCTCGTCAGCGCCGTTACATCTCACAACAAAAACAAACCACAATCCGTCCGTGTCGTCATGTTAACAGCTTTTTTTATTACAAAAAAACCAGTATACATTAAACATTTTGCGAAGGGAGTGCAGAGATGTTAATAAAACCTAGCATAGTCCCTCATTTTGTCATTTTGTTTTAAATAAAAAAAAAGAAAATGTACAAAAGTGCTTACATGGTGCAAATAATGAGAAGTAAAAGGTCTATAAAAGAGGAGGGTAAAGAAAAAAAAAACATGTACATTATATCCAAGGTCTAAAAATGCAGCAGAGGAGGAGGTGCGACTATATTACACAGCTGTAAAAATAACCCGGGAACGGTTCACTAGGTAGTTAATCCTCACACAGCTCCGTCGCCGCCTGTAAATCCAACTCTTTACTGAAGACGAGGTTAATAAATATTGCTTAAATAACCCACAGGGCTCATGGGTTTTCGGTTTAATCTGATCTATTAGTCTGGCTACAGAGCTGGTAAAATCTCCTCTAACGTTTGCCACCGGCAGTGATTATGAGCGGCAGACAATAACACGGTAAATCTCCCATTTGTTTCCTAATACAATCACGACTCCTGTGGATTTTTAATGGCACTTTTGTCGATAATACCTCTAGATAACTTGTTTGTAACTCAGTCCACGGTATAGAAAAGTGAGAAAAATGCTAAGTTTGTTTTGAGTTTTCACCGTTTCTCCGCCTCCTCCTCGGTTTCCTCGTCGCTCGGCGGAGCTACAGTGAACGTCTTGCTGCTGCTGCTGGTGGTTTAAGGCTGCTCAGGAATCCACGCTGAAGAGGCTCCTCTTTTACTGACCTGCACATCCTGGGATCAGTAACAAAAGCTCCCAATAATGACCGTTTTCAAAACCAGACGTTTCCCTTCGCAAAGAGGTCGAAGTCCGGACAAGTTTTTCTCCCAAAACTGAGGCGTCTCATCCGAAGAACCGTCCAGTTTCCAGGCTCAGGATCAGTAACTGTTCTCGTGACCTGCTAAGATGTAAAGGTTGCTCAGAGCTGTCGGGTTGTCGGTCGGCCGGCTCTCCAAAACCACCACCCTGCAGAAGAAACACAGGAGCTGGAGTTAGGAGGGAAAGCAGAGACATTAAAATCCCTCTTTAGTCATTAATTAAACCCATTTCTGTGTATCAAGGTTATATATTTAGAAGTTTTCCCCACAAAAATAACCTCTTCCTGCTTTCAAATACTCCTTATGTGCTGATCTCAAGCACACCAGCTCACTTACAAGTCTGCTCAAACACTGCAAAACTACTCTACGCTACACAATGACAAGTTGTATTACTGGAATAATTCAACCACACATGTTTGCAGAAGATTTTGCAGAAGAATAATGATGCAGAAAGAAACAACATGTAAGTTGAGAGGATTGGTTTCTTGAGTTTAACTTGTCTTAACTGCTTATCTAGCTTGTAACATGTCTTCTAGCATATAAAAAACACCATATGGACATGCTAACAGAGTTAAAACTTGATTTTACTGTAGGGAGTCTTAAAATAAAGCTGGAAAATAGAACCAACTCTAATTGGAACAGCTGTACCTTTAATACCAACCTGGCAACTCTAGAAATGAGCCCAGTCACTGTGTATCAGCAGGTGATTAGCTTAGCTTAGCATAAACACTGGAAACAAAGGGAAACTGTTAGCCTGCCTAAGTCTAATTTTTTAAAAAAACATTCCAACCAGCACCAGTGTTACTAATCAACATATTACATCTTGCTTAATCAACAGAGGTTAAACAGATGACAGATAAGATGCTTAAATGCTTAATGTGTCCCCGATGTTCAAACTAATTGCGAGTCCAGATCTTACACAACCTGCCTCCTTCTCCTGGAGGACGATCCAGATGTTTTACCCGAATCTTCACTTTTCCACGACCGGCACTTAGTTTCTAATTATCTCCTCGTCATCACAGCCCTGCTCCTCTCAGAGATCCATGACAGCAGTGGCGTCGAATTGCCAAAGACTTTCTCTGTTGTTGACCTCAGTGCACATTCTTATGTAATCCCCCCTTTACTGAAATAAAACGATGTGTTGCTCAGTGAGCTTCAGAGGTGCTAATGTGCAGGTTTTTTTATACTTTAGGCAGAGACAGTTTACTGCTTACTACTCCACGCTTCATATTTACCATGTGGATACAAATGGTAGTGATCCTTTTGTCTACTGGAGTAAAAATGTCTCAAAATGGTGAATATTAAATAATAAAAATTAAATTTGATAAGCTTTAGATGGTTTAATCTGTTCTTCTACATTCATGGTAGGGACTGGTTTGACCTCATTAAAATGGACAAATGACTTAATTATGTGTGTTGCAAAACGTCCTTGAATAATGTACATTTTTTATGTTTTATAACTATAATGTTGTACAAACCTGACAAACTGACAGGCTGACAGAATAATTTAAAAGCAGCTGATGAACTTCTGTCACCAGCAGCTTGTAGAAAAGTGTAACTTATTGATAGGAAACTTAGTAATAATTGATCTGCACTGACAGCTAATGACAAGCCTGGTGGCATCATGTTGGTGGTATCAGTCTGCAGATATCATTGTACTGACAGAGCCGTGCATGTTAAATGTCACATTAGGCGACAGTCAGATGACGGTCAGATCAGGATGGCAGTGGAAGCATCTTCAGATGCCACCCGTCTCGCGTTGGTGACAGCTGAGCAGGGAAGCTACAGTCTATACTGTCCGTTCCATCAGATGAAATTACAGAGGCATGGAGAGACACTCAAACCAGGCTGGCAGTGCCCAGGCGGCGGTGAATAAAACATGGGGGGCTGGGCAGCAGAGAGGCTCGGTGCCACCGGCAGGGCGGCTTGATCTGGAGGCCGAGTGGCACCGCTGGGAGATCCTCCTCCACTGAGCATGCTCAGTTTGAGAGAGTGTGAGCTAAATCACGTCCTGCTTAGTCTGCAGCTGAGAGCAACCATCAACACATCTGGCTGTGCAGGAATTAAACGACTGCGTATTACAATAACTACACCTTTGTGAATCTGTATATAATAAAACATTGTTTTACATTTAACTTTGGTACACTGACGATGAGATCAATCAGTTTGGAGGTTAAAAAATGAGTCAATTAATCCTCTGAACCCACAAAATTACACAATTTATCAGAAAGAAACAAAGAATGATCTGATTTTTTCAACTTTTAAACTTGACAAACCCTTCAGTCCGTCTACGAATTTATTCAAATCCAAGCTTAAAATCATGATATTTTACTTAAATCACTCTATTCTACAACTATCTGATAAAACTTCACTAAAAACTACCTACTTGCACTAAACAGATTTAGTGAAAAACAAAAAATTCTGCACTTAATTGCACAACTGAGAAGCCATTAGTGACTCAGCTACGACCAACAGCCACATCATTAACATTTAGGGACATTTTGGCTGAACTGGGCTCAACTGCAGGATGCCTTTACTCAGCAGATAGGAGACTAGTATGGAAACTAATTAAAAAGGTAAGTAGCAAACTATAGATATAGATAGAGCCACCATTTTTTCCAGCATTGGTTACACCTGCAGGTATTTGGATAAATGCTGTACATGTTAATTTCAGGTACTTCAACTTTAAGGGTAAACATTACATGCATGAATCACACATATAGGAAATATTTATTGATGAATCTAATGAAAGTTAATTAATAGATGTATTCGTTATGGATGTGATGTTTTAAGGCTTATTTATTTATATTGAAAGAAGAACAACTCCAGGAGCTCCAGTTTGAAGAGCTGCTGTATGTTTTTACGACTGTGAGGTGTCACATATAACACAGCTTGGCCTAAATTTCGCTGCCACCAGATCGACTGATGCAGCAGGTACGAAGCGAAAACAGTGGCAGAGTATTTCAGGACAACGTCTGTGGAGAATTCAGGGACAGCAGTTGCTCGGAGCCATTAGCCTGAAAATAAAGTGAGGAGAGAAAAACATGGCTGCACGCAGAGACAGGGCGACCAGCGCAGCGAGAGATGAGAGCTCCGAGCACAGGTGGTGAGCAGCTTGTTTGGTGGTTTCCAGGTAATCGGAAAACACTGAGGCCTGAGGGAGGACAGTTATAATCAAGAGGGCCAGCGTTCACGGAGTTCAAGGGGAGAGTGAAGTAGTAGTGGAGATGAAAAGACAGACTGATACGGAGAAGCAGCTGGTATTCTAGAATAAATCAGCTTGTTGATCCTTTTCTCTGTTTGTCGTCTGCCTTCTGCTCACTCATGTGCACTGACGTAGCTGAGATGTAAAAACCTCTGTACCAACCTGTCGGATCCGAGGAGGCGGAAGACTCTGCTTGGATCAGAAATCTCCTGGGTCACCTGGAAATGAAAGAACACGAGTGGTTTAAAACGACAGATGGTTCTCTTTATATCTCAAGTAGCTTTAAGGGTAGTTTGTAATGAATGAATGGTGATGTATGAAGTCACATGTGTGTTTATTCTTCTATAGTATGTTGTGTTAAATCAAAATCTTCTCAATAATCATAACCAGAATCTTCTACACTTACACTGAACAGATAGATCGACTATTAAAGTTGATCTTTTTGCAAGATGAAAAAAGATCAGTTTCCTTTATATCACAGCAGTCTCAGTCTTTGCCACAACATGTAAATTATTGCTCCAATAAAACATGTTAACCTAAGTTTATAATTCATTTTTAGACAACAGCCATGTAAAAAACTCAGCTGTGAAACTTAACTTCTGACCTGCAAGATATTCCTCTGGTTGCCTGATTGATGATAACTGATGAGATCAATCAGGCGCCGTGATCATCAGATATCAATTTATCGATTCAGAAATTCAGATTATTAACAATTCAGGATTAAAATCAGGCTTACTCCATACAGTTTCCACCTGTATTAGAATGATTTTCTACTATACCGTACAGAGTAAGTAAAAGAAACCTTTGCAGTTTTGTCTCTGCAAATATTTTACAGCAAATTTTCTTTTAATAAATTAAAAAAGTGTTTTTTAAGCTGACTATGCTTAATATAGCATAGAAATATTTTATTGATTGCCAAGGGGAAATTCTGTTGTTACAGTAGAAAGCAGAAAGAGTAAACTGACCACCTCCACAAATACATAAGTATAATATAAGTATAGTAAACAAACATAGGAAAAAAAGTATAAAATGCAAAATAAATTATAAAATATACTCGAGTAGAATTGCACCAAAATGAGACATGCCTATAAAGCAACAAATGCACAAATAAACTACAGTAAAAACATGCAGTCAAATGAGGCATTAAAATATCCTCTAAACAGCGGTGCGACATGTGCAAGAACAGCAACACAAAACATAATTAGCATAGATTTAGTTCATGTATAATGTCCATCGGTGGATTAAAAGGCCCATCGATCAGTTTGAGAGAACAAGTTCCTCTGCTGTGTTTTATTCTTGGTAGTGGAGCAACATGACGACCACGGTTTACCTCTTCAACAACATGATGTCTGTATGTTTTTAATAAGCCATCGATGAATGAGCGCTGTCTCCAGGGACTTTGTGTTACTGTGTACCTGGACATCCAGCAGCTTACCTGCTCTAGTCACAAGATGTAGCCCGACACTTCGCAGTGTAAAAGACAAGGGCCCCTTCAAAACACTCGCGTGTTGACATGTCATGAAAACGTGTTGACAGATGTGAGATAGTCGGCGGGTGACACCTGCTAGGTGTAAGTCCTTGGCCTCAGGAGAGATCCGATCTGTTTAAGTCTAAGCGAGAACAAGGTCTCGGGTGTTCAAAGGAGCACCCACCGAGCCGAGCACGGATCACCAGGCTCGCCCCCCTTGAATGCCTTCGCTTTTGAGGGGAATCATAATGAGACAAAGGCTGAATTATTTAGTGCTGCTCCCTGTTGTGTGACGGGTTTCGTTTATGATTGAGCATGAATTTTGCATGGCCGCTGACATTTCAAAAATCCTTGCTATGGTCGAACTGTCAAGCCGGGCTGGGCGCAGACTCGGCAAACAGGCCTTCTGTTTCATCCGAGTGCTGCGGGGCCACGTCTGACACGGCCGGCTTTCAAAAGGGTGGCCCCTATCGCCGTATCACTTTTCATTAAAACAGAATGCTTCACCTCCCTGCGATCTCTTGAACTTTTATTGTGCCGCTGAGCGCAACTCGTGATCGGGTTAACATGGAATCCCTCCCTGAAAGGTGGACAAATTCATTGCCTCGGCCCGACACAAAGACACTTTGTCTGGCTCCCCCTGAGGCCTGATCTCCTGGGATCACCTACAGCATGTATCCAAACATATAAACGGACAAGACTTAGGGTCTTTGTTGATCGGTGACAGAGGTGTTTGTTCATGTGTGCAGCCAACAGGCCTGCAGGGAGGTGACACGAACTGCATTCAGTTTCCACTCGAGCAGTTACTAAAGACCCATGAAATTTTAATTACAATATTGTTTATAATTACCAAAAATAATCAGAAGTGAGGATGATTTAATGTTAGTGTTAGGGTTTTATTCTAGAGTTATCTGCTTAAAAAGACTAAAAACAGTACTGAAGACTACAGCTGCATGATCGTGCCCAAGATGATCACAATGACTTTTGATCAATATTGAGATCGTGATTATTTATCAGTATAATTCGTTAATTTTAGTGACAAGATATTTCTGCACAACACTGCTTTGACTTCCACGTTGTGCTAATGTGCAATTTTTTAATCGAAATATAACTTTAAACAGTCGTCATCTGAATATTGTGCATCTCACAGAGGAAAAACATAGATAAAACTGTAACCAAAACACCACACTGAATATCAGCTTATTTACGGGCACTACAATTTACCAATGTTCCCTAAACGCAGCTCCTACCGTAGTGTGACTGCGAGGTGGCTGTTCATAGAAGAGCTTCTAGTCTCCATTCAGTTACTGCAGTGCAGCAACTCAAGGTGAGTGACCAAAAACTACTTTGAACAAAGTTAAATAAGGTGTTCTAATATCACATATATCCAGTTTGAAATTGAGTGATTTCATCTGCATTTGTTGTTTTCTATGAGTGGAGTTTCCTCTGATATTGGATTGATTGTGCAGCCCTACTGAAGACAATATACAATAAAATGGTAAAGAATCTTAAAAAAAGATTCATGAATCTGTATTTCAACCAACACTAAAAAACAGAGTGGGTAAACTAAGATTTCCCCCTGGTTTAGTGGCTACAGTATATTTTACCTCATTGGACTTGAAGCTCTTTCCCTGCATGCCGTGTTTCCAGAAGGCCAGAACACTGTCCTGAAGGCACACTGTTCAAGTACAGAGGAAAGTGTGCGTTAGATCAAGAAAAACACTTTGCAAAAAGTATTTTATGACTTAAATATGCATTATTGCTTGAAATTGAACATTTGTCAGCTTATTGTGCTGGGATTTCAAAAAAATATATGTTTGTTAAAGTAAGGGATTTCTGGTTTTACACTGACATGAACCACAGACAATAGGAGAAAAATACTGAACTCCTAGCTGCAGAAGATGGGATCCATAAATTCTAGTGTTGAATACTGTTTGGCATTATTGTGCATTCAGTAAACCAAAACATAATTCCACATCTCAACTGAAAGCGCCTGAGAATGGCATCATCTCATGCCTCTAATAGTCTAAAAATAGTATCAGCTGCAGTGGGACAGCATTCTAGCAACATTTAATTGATGGTGGGGAACAGGATAATTTACTTTAACACAGTTTCTTTACACAGCTGCACGGAGGTGGATGACCTGTCTAAACTCACCAACAGATCCGATGCAGAAGTCAAAGCTGAGCTCGGAGGCCAGCTTCTTGTTGGACTTCAGTCTGCCCTGGAGATTAACAATCTTCAAATTTTCTGTGGAGAAGATTTAATTTGTTAATTGTTAGAACGGTGCTGCATAAGACCATTTACATGTGATGTACATGTGGACTACTTACGGTCCAAACACACCAACACTGTGTCTCTCTCCAGCTGGGTGACATGGATTGCATCCACCTGCTGATTATCTGTGGAGGGGAAAGGTGCAACAGTGATCTTCTTCTTCAATACTTGTATATAACTCTTATTTATATGAGACAAAGACATTTTTAAAAGGTCTAATCTGCTCTTTGATATTTCTTCTACGTTGCTGGATATGCTGAGTCCATCTAGCTGTCCATTTTCTACACAGGTTTTATCCTAGGAAGGGTGGATATGCTACGAGTGGCTGTTTACACTTCAAAAAAAGCCACAAGGATGCTTGATAGGAATCTCTGATGCAAACTGTGTCTACATTGCACTGGTCTGCTTGCTGTCAAGAGAGGAACCGTCTCTTTCTCTGTTTTATGGCGGACCCTGGTTAAACTGTTGATGTTTTAATGGTATATTTCTCCTCTAAAGGACAGCAGTGTTGGTCCAAATGTCTAGTAGCTCAACCTTTCTACAGAACAACAGTGTGTCTTTCTATTTTTCAAATCTATTAAGGGAGAAAATGTCTGACTTACTGGTCCCCATCTCTGTGAACCAGGAGGAGCAGGAGTTGAGGTTGATAGTCTCGAAGCGCACCACCTGACCCGGCTCTGTGCCCTGGCTGATGGCGACGCACACCAGAGGATACTCCTGCTCCGGGACCACCAGCATCTCAAACACCTTCAGCGGGCTGGGAAGAGGGAAGTCAAAGTGCTGCAGCAGGAACATAGAGACGACACGAGGGTTAGTGTCAGTGATGTTCTGATGTTTAATGATGTTTTCACCCAAAGTATCGAGAACTTTAAGTCCCAGGAAATCTTTTTACTATTTGTTGTTTGCATTCCCAATATGGTCTAAACACCCGTGAACATTAAGCAATAAGTCCGCTGACATATGAAAAGTGATAGCTGTTTATACACGTCATTTTGTGCACAACTGTAATACACACTACACATAGGCAGGTAGGGGTAATTCAGAAGACTAGGGATGTCCTGATCAAATTTCATTCCGTCACATCTTACTGGAGTTATTTTATATTTAGTATCCGGCAATACCCAAAATAATTTCCCTCAATAATACACAATTCCAAGTACTGCACACGGGCTGTAGTACCTGGTTAGGCTACCAGGTGGAGCTTCTTCGATTTAATACTGTAGCAACCTGGGGGTTTAACTTAAAGGGGCACCGTGACATAGTTTACTGTGACGCTTAATGATGTGCAGCCAGCATACCTGTGATAAATCTAGCTGGGACTAACTATGACAGCCTTTTATAGTAACAGTGGCATTTGCATCCATCAGCTACCTTTGTTTCCCATAATGTGTGCCCATAGCTTAAAATCGCAATTTCAGCAAAAAAACAAATGCCCAGTGTGTTGAAACTGTATTAGAAATAAATTAAATATTAATCAATAATGATGTATTTATTAAGGAACTTTTTCAAACTTATGATACCTGTGTGAAAGTGGACGTAAACAAAAAAACTCAGGCTCGGATTAGTGCCGATCAGTTAAAGATAGAACAGCCCTGATTCTGCTTGGGACGTCAGCAACAGCACTAGGAATGGAGGAGATTGAAGCACTGCTGCTGTTTTCAAATGAAATCACTAAATCAATGCTGGAAAACTCATGAGCATTAGCAGCAAAGTGGATTCAAAACACCTACAAAGCTGAAGTGAAAGGAAGCAAATGGATTTTATGAGCTACTGCAGAGACGGACCATGACGTGACTGAGATGCACTGGATGAAGCAGAATTCTGTGAGTATTTGATCAATCACAAATGTTTGGTGCTGCAATCTGCACCCTTTAACATTCCTGAACTTTCAGAAAGTAGAACCCCCTAAAAAGCAGTAAATAATTTCCACAAAATGTATTTTAAGCAGTGTTCCCAGCAGTGGAAACACACTGAGGTCCTCCATATGTCCCCAGTTCCTGTGGAAAGTTCCAGTGGTGGAAACGTAGCTTCAGAATTAGTTTTGCATTTTAAAGCTAGAGACACTTTGCAACAAACGCAAGGGGAGTTATTATGCTTATAAAAATTCCCAGAAACCTGTACGACTGGAGTTAAAATGAGTGACAGGTATTTTCTGAATTAAACTACATGGATATTTCTGGAGGAGATAACACAACCAGGCACTCTTTTAATAGAAATGTGTGGGGCACAAGGAGTGTTTGAGTTAAGGGGAAAATAACCAACTGACCTTGATGAGCATGAACCTCTGCATGGGCTCATACCACTGCAACAGGACAATCCCAGACTGAAGCGCTCCACACAGGTACTTGTGGCCTGTATATGGGTTTCTCACTGTGAAGTAGATCAGAAAAGAGCATGTAGATCCTTCATAACAGAGCATACAGATTAAAACAGGGGTTCAAAATAATGGTGCAGCAGAATGGCGACCCACATGGTCCCTGGAGGTGATTTAAACACACAAATGTTGCTTGCAGACATAGACCCTTCCAAACATGGGTGTAATGGCAACACAAATAACATAACAGCCTAACCAACATATTATTATTTTATCGTAATTTATTATAAGTCAGTAGCAGAATACATTAAAGTAATCTACATGTAGTAACTGTGGTACTGAGTAAACATACAGTAAGAAGGAGAGACAGACTCTTTTTTTAATCTTTTCAATCATGCCAAAAATATCTCTAGTCTTTGTGAAATTTTATTTGATTTCTGCAAAACTCAGTTTCTAACAACCTCCTTGGGAGTCCTGACACCCACTTTGGGAATTAATAAATTAAAAGGCTTGTCCAGGAGAAACTTATCGTAATTAAAAATATGAAAAAATCTAAATATTTACATTTATACAGATGAAAAGTCATAAGGGGTTACAGAAAAAAAAGACAGCATGACTAAGTGGGGACCTTTCTCCTTGTGTATTGACACAACTAAATATGTTGAAAGTAAAGGTAAATAAAGCAGAGTGGTTGGGAGGGAAAGGCCACTCACCAATGCAGCACTTGTGACAGCCCTTTGTGTCAGGGATCTTAGTTGTCAAGGCAAATCTCCTGAGGAGAAAAACAGCAAAGTTGTTGTGACCACAGTCTTAAAAGGTCTGATGACGTCTAGAATCAGGGAAGTTGGCCAGCGGTTCTTCTTTTTCTGCACCACCGCAGTCGTTTGTCATGATGGTAGACAGTGTAGAACGACAACAAAGCGACTGCACAGCGTGAGCGTAGCAACGTGCTTACAGTTACAAAAGCAGAGGTGTGACCTTATTACGAAAGTGACATGAATGTAAATAAGACAAGATCTGGATCCAAGTTCAAGGTCTGTTGATCTCACCTGGGCAAAATTTTATCTGGGAAGCGATGAGTCTGGAACTGAGCAGCCAAACCAGGCTTCTTCAGCTGCTCAAACAGCCCGATGAGATTGTGGGAGTACAGCTGGAAGCTTCTCCCTGCAGCAGAAAACAGCATATTAATCATCAACCATGAGTAAAACATGTAGATGGTGTAGTAGTAATCTAAACTAAGAGTTAAAATATACAAAAAGTCAGTGAACATTTACTTTATACATCATTTGGAATTCTTATGAACAATCTTGGACCATGTGAGGCAGTTTTCACATGTAGAAAGGTTAGATGTGAACAGGGGTAAAAACAGAAGTGTGATGATGATGTGAAGCATGATTACCTTCTGATGAAGCCAGTTAGTAGAATATCAAATCAAGCCAGGCGAGAGGAGGATGGACAGTGTCCAAGGGAAGAGGAGAAGAGAACAGAGGTTAAGTATACCAAGGGGCAAACTGCTGAAGGTAAAACCGAAAGTAGACCTTACGCTTTGTAAATCCCATCCTCAACTGTTTAACTCAGAAAAGGACTGACTCGTGGGCCAAATGAAGACAGTTTGGTTTCAGATGATAGGGGATTTTCTGTTTAAGACATGAAACCAACTACACTTGCTTGTGCAGCTAGAATACGCTGTAACCTACAAAAATCAATACATCGAAGTGTTTCTTCAGCAGTAGAACACGCCGTAAAGTGTCCCTTGTGAGTCACTGCGCTACAAGGACAAACCTCTTACAGAGGCCCTCCGACAGCAAACAAAAGAAACAGTTATTCTAGGGCTGCAGATATGGAAGTGACTGTGTTGCCTTCAGGGGCAGGCAGATAACACACGACAAAGAAGCAGCAGGTTATGACAGTGGCCAGTGAAGCAGGATGCTGCGGTAAGTTCATCACTTACCCGATAGAGACATCAGGTTGTTGTTGATAACGTACAGCCACGTGCACTTCCTCGGGAAAAGCTGAAAAGGCAATTAAACAAAAATGAAACAATCACCACATCATTAGCTCAGAGAGAAGGAAGAATGAAGAGTGGACAGCACATTGATTTGTCAGCTGAACACTTGCTCAACTTCTTAGCTTCAGGTAGGCACACAGACTGTATATAAAAAAATGGAGCCACCATGATGTAACTCGTGGATTATCATCTGTAAGTCTATAGTTCAGTATATTCATCCTTCGCCATCTTGCCATCTTTTGAAACTGAATTTGACAAGCAAGCAGTGGGTCTAATTGATGACTTAAAGATGTTACACATGCCCATATAACAGTCACATGTGAATTACATGATAGCTATGCCCTAAAACATCCCTTTATTGTGCATTTTTCTATAAATGGGACCATAATTTACAAATTTAACATCATGCTGTATTGAAGTAGACTTGAAATTAGCAATTAAAACCATAAACTCATTAGGTTTATGCTTAGTGAGGTAACAGATCAGGTGTGAAGCAGGGTCATTTTCTCATAAACTTCTATACAGTCTGACTTAATTGTGCATCGTCCCCCTGCTGGCCATTACAAAGAATGCAGGTTTAAATCACTTCTGCATTGGTTTCACTGTTCAGACCTGGAGGTTACGTTCATCTCTTATATACAGTCTATAGACAGGCACAGCAGGCCTGCTAAGCTTTCTAAAACTAATGCTAGCAGGTGGACTTAGTTCATTGCATTTGGGTTGTTACACTCCAGCATATCCATAATTATTACCCACCAAACACACTGGTTATTCCATTTCAGCTGGTAAAACTGACCACTGTTGGTAGAAATCGAAGTCAGTTTTTGTCTAATTCTGCCTGAAATCAAGAATCTGTTGCTTCAACTGCATATGTGTCGATGCAAGAATGTAAAGCTTGACAGGGAACAGGAATTAAGAAGGGTGGGGTTTACTGGCTGCTAAACTGAACACGTAGCACATGTGGACCATTCATGGAGCAGCTGCTGCAACACTACACTTCCACTATAATCAATGAAACACCAGGCGTGAGAGCAGAGCGCATGTGCTGCAAATATAGAAGCACACCACTCCTCTCTTTACATATTCCCCACTATTGTATCAGGCCCCAGAAATGGGTCATAAAGTGTGTTTATCTTTTTAAAAGTAAATTACTACAGAGCAGAAAATTATAACTTGTTATCAAACAGTGTTTTAATCACCCTGTCAGCTTATATTGGGCCTGTATCAGCCTGGTAACATTATCCCCTAACATAGTCTAATTCAGCCTTTACCTATATTGCACCATCTTGGTGAAAAAATTGAAGTTTTACAACACTGTGCTACATCCAAAAACGACACAACAATCCTAAAATGGCATGTGTTGCCAAAAAACTGGTCGCACATCCACTCCACGAACAGTTTGCATTCATTATGTGTTTAATGTAGCCAAAGCATTAGCAAAAACTAGAATTACAATTCTATGCACGGCTTCAAGAGGAGAAGGAGTAAGTATTTCTGCTCTAATTGAACAAATACTGTTTTTAATAACTGTAATGTGGCTTGGTTTCAGCTTGTTACCTGCTCCATTGTGGCTTCATGCAGCTCGTTGAGATTCAGCGTATAGATGCCATCCTCTGTCCCAAAGATTAAGTACTGATCTGAATTTTAAAAAAAAGAAAATGAAATATTGGCTCTGATAAAACATATTAATTCTGCATATTTGTGCGCTGTGCTGCGTGTACCTTTGGTGTCAGGATGAATCCATGATGTGGCACAGTTGATCTTCAATGGACAGCCATCAAACACTTTAGAGAAACAGGCTCCCATCTGCAATGAAAAGCAGCGCAGATCAAAACAGGCAGCCTCTGGCTCAGCAAAGCGCTAAAATGTCAGCCAGGGTTTAATGAGCTGGAGCAGAGCTGAACCACAAAGCAGAAAGCTCTGCGGACCCCAAATATCTACAGAATGCACAGCAGCAGCAGCTCAGACCAGAGTTTAATAACAGTGTCCATGAAACCAGACCAGCGGGGAAGACAGCGAGGGACAATGTAGATGATTCACTCACCAGTACTTTAGGAGTGGGTGGCAGGCCGTTGATAGCTGGTTTCTAAGGAGGAGAGGAGGAAACAAAAACCATAAGATAGCAAAGATGCAGAAGACCCAGACAAAGCAGCAACAATTATTTTAAATTTAGCTACCTAATTTAGCTGCAGTCTCAACAATGAGCCAAACAACAAACAATACTGACTGTTTTTCTGTGTGTGTCAAAGTCAATTAAATGTTCAACACGAGTGCATGCCAGATCTCCATCGTTAGCTGTCAGCACTTGGACATGACGAAGGGAAAAACATCATATTTGAGGTTCCAGAGCGAGGTCAGCCAGCTTGATGGAGACACGGTACGTATCAAATATAGGCTCTACGACCACATTTGAAATTTTTATCCTGAAATGAAAGAAGAGAGGCGTGGCTACGATGGAACATGATGTGCATTATCTTTAAACTCACAGGGAATTCCTTCTTCTCTTTGCGGTGCTGCCGGTTGGGAGGTTGCTTGGGACTGCCTCCATTCACGCTGTCATCCGAATCATTATCTGTCATGAAAGGAGCAGGCGTTTAAAGTTATTATGAGGCATAATCGTCAATCATACAGTCAAACCGGAAGAAAGTAAATCCAAAGATCAGCCATGTTTACATCCGACTGCCTTACCTTTACATTCAGGTTTAATGGGAGCTTGTAAAAATAAAAAAAGGGGCTCGTTTTAGAGACCCACAAGCCATTTAACAAAAGGTAAGCGAACAAGGCGCTGCAGAGACTCACCAGGATCAGAGGCGTGGGACAAAAGGCCGGGGCTGCTGACGCTGGCTGAGAGGAAATCTGGAGATGAGTGCTCCACCTTGTTGCCCTGCTCAGGTGTGCTCTGTCGACGAGCCACCTGGCTTGGTCCGTTCTCCGAGTTGGGGAACCTCCGGACCGTCAGAGACCTCTCATCATTAAGGCCGATTTCCTCCGAGGAGCTGTTCAATCGTGGCTGAGAGGGAAGCAAGAAAAAGTTCAGTCTTCACTCAAAACACTGCACTTTTAACCTTCTGAACCCCAAAATCCACCAGTGGGTTTGAAAAGAATGTCATCTTCGCCAAAAATGACTCCATTTATCAAAGCCAAAAACCGCAAGATCAGATGGAATTGTCACTTCTTAACTTTCCAATGGTCCTTGAACTACTCATCTGTGACAACTTAAGCTTAAGATTGTGATATTTCATTATGTTTTGTTTAAAAATTTGCCAAAAATAAACAGGTTGCACCAGATTTTGCTTAAAAAATGGAAAAATTCTGTGCTCTACGGCACAACCATGAAGATTTTAGTGACTCAGCTGCAGCCAACAGACACAAGACAAAAAATCTGAGATTTTTCAGTTGAACTTGGCTGAACTGCAGGCTGTGCAGAGAGTAAACTAGTATGGAAACAAATATGAGTAGTAAAATATCCATAGTATGTAGAGTCACCATTTTTCCAGTATTGGTAACACCTGTGGGCACTTGGAAAAATGCTGTACATGTTGATTGCAGGTTTTTATTAATATTTGTGACACAAAAAATGAAATGAATTCAACTTTGGTTTTCCTATTTCATGTTTTTTTACATTATAATTGAGTTCTACTGCACAAAAGATATTTCTGAGAGCCCACAGTGAGTAAAAATGTGGCTGGAGCTAAGAAACTCCCAGAAACTAGTTGGGGTTCAGAGGATTAGAAGCTGTAACCTTAAAATAGTAAAAAAATACATAGATTTGAATTTTAGCTCATACCTTTGGGGGCAAAGGAGGAGGGACACCTGGCTTGAGGGTCGACCTGAAATATTTACAGAAAGATGTAAACTACAGTAACAAATGGTGAAGTATTTATGATGAAATTTGACGATATTGACGTAACCCACAGCTCTACTTCTTCAAAGGCATCTTCGAGATGGGCAATGTGTCCCCTGCAGGGTACAAACACAGCAATCAGTGTGGAAAGTGAGAGTCATCAGGCCTCAGGAGGGACGTTAATGGAGCAAATGTTGATGTAAAATCCCTCCATGGAGTCAAAAGACTACGACTCTCTGGGGAAATGGGGGCGTGTTTGGTGTGTAACAAGCTTTCTGTGTTAAAACAAGACCTTAAATCACCTCTGAGGTCTGTCAACACCATGTTTAATTTGATGTTAGTTTGAAACACGGAGACCAAAATAAGATCTGAAAACTATGTTCAGAATTAGAAGAAGTGCTGTCTCTTTACTCTGTGAGCCACAAAACTCAAAATAAAGCAATATGACGCAACTTTTTACTAAGATCCAGACAGCTATCAGTGCCTTCTACATTCTAAAACAGCAATGTACAGCCCTGTTTGTATTTTCTTCTCGAGCTACATCACTGCCGTCTGTGCAGTTTGGATCTACAGCTATAATCACACCACACATGGCGGATGGACGGGAGTCAGGGAGGGTGATTCGTAAAAGAGCGAGGGGTGGGAAAGGGTGGCTACAGCACACACAGTGTTAGTGTTACCGTTGGAATAACTCATCCTCAACGCTTTTGAGAAGGCTCCTTCGAGGGACAAGACGAAACAGAGACCGACAGCCGAAAGAAGACAGAAGGAAGCGACAGGAGAAAAACAGTGAAAGCACACGGATAAGTGAGAAGAAGCCTGAAGGCCAGTGTGACATTTCAAACTGCAGATGGGAGAAGGGTGAGTTCATGCACAGGTTAGATCCAGTTAGTTAGCAGGTTAATGTGAGAGACAGTGAGGAGCATCCCTTAGGAAATATTTACTCCCAGAGTTTAAAAAAAAGGATGTCAAACTACAAAACATGCTCGACTACTCTTACGAATTACACGCTTCATCGAAAACAGACTCAGGAGAAGTGAAATAAATACAGTGACAGAATTTTGGTCATGCGTTTGCTCCCTTTTCTCTCATGAGATGCATTTATTCAATACCAGCCAGGTTAAGAGTGAAAGCGAGACTGGGTGTAAATGGGAGCAGTTCCCATGACAACAGTTTCCATGGATTACCTGGTTGTTATTCCTCCCTCTGCAAAGGGACTCCAGGGGGAAGGGAAGTCATTATCTTTACTCACATCCTGTGGAAAGGCACACAAAAATAGAAGTTATATAAAGATGTGCACTTTTAAAATTTGCAGATATATTTTTACTGGTTGAATTAACTAATTAAAAAGAGAAATAAGTAGCAGTTATGAGTAGTGATTGTAACTGAACATGATAATCACCATTTCAGAGTGAGCCTCGGTTTCCTTCCGGAGCGGCGGCTCAAACTGGAGCTTGTCGACTGTGAATGACAAACACGGTGTTGTTGTTTTGTTTTTTTCTTTGCACACACCTTCGACACTAGAGGGCATCAGCGCCCAACACTTCAAGACACACAAACCTCGGGAGTAGGACTCTTGTGGATTAGTACCAGGAACCTTGGGAAACACGCCTCAAGTTCATTCTTAACATAAAATCACGTGTAGGAATGAACCAAAAGCAGATCAGCTGCTTCCATTGCAATGTACCTGCCAAAACACCACTGATTTATGCTGCCACTATGTGAATGTTTGGTCTGCAGCCTGAAGATGAGTTGGTCACCAAAGACAAACACAGATTACACTTGACACTAACCAGATCTGTTCGCTTTGGGGAAATATTGGTGAGGGAGCAAGAATTACAAATAAATCATGGAAGAGATTCTCCTGAGTTTAGGTTTGAGGTCACACTCTGTCAAACAGTTGATCCAATGAGGAAGACTGGTTTAGTGTCCAGTGTAAACACGGTGTGAACCCGCCGCAGTTATTAAGGTGAAAGAAATCAACCAACCTGCCAATAAATACTCCCACATAATCAGCTTCTCATGAACAAAGAAACTCTGTATTCAAGAATTCAGACCACAGATTTGTCTCCCAGAGTGTTTTTCTGCTCGAGGTATGCTGATAATGTGGAGGTGCTGCAGTTTTGTAAAAACACAGATAACAGCGAGGAGGTTATGAAACCAACACACAGCGAAAACGTTTGAGAAAGTGAAGTCGAAGGGGTCAGGTAAGACGTACGAGTCTGACTTAACTTCCTTGTTAGGATGTGATTAGTCATCTCCAATGTACTTTTATTTCTGTCAGTCTGACAGGAACCAAGATGTCACAACACCCAAATTATTCAACCTGAATCAAGCTAAAGCTACAGTCAGTAGCCACTCCATGCAGAGGAACTCACCTTATTAGTGCCACTAGAATCTCAAACTATTATTCTGTTATGCTACAACATTATCCTATTTCTCAGGAGTGAGCTGGGGAATTAGACAAACACACACTGTCTCACTACGCTGTCACTAACCTGCATCCCCCCTGTGTCCCTCAGTGAAGCTAGGACTTGAGAAAGGCCCTCCTTGGTCTGTTCCATTGTTTGCTTCATGGAGGAGGGAAGGTCAGATAATGGTGAGAAATTCAGATAAAAACCAAACAGGACGTGCATCTGGTACATACGATCACAGTACAAACAAGCACAGAACACAATGAAGCACAGTATGCATCGCTACGCATGAATACGACAAACATCTGACGGACAGACGTCGCACCGGTGGACTAGATTGAGCTAAAGTGATGGAATGACAAACAACCACAGCCTGATGACACGACGGGCACAACACAGCGCTCAGTAGGGCTGCACAATATAGCGTTTCAGGGCAAAGTGCAATGTGAAGTAAGGCAAATTAACTTAATCACATTATGCCAAAATGTTTTGTTTTTTTTTTGCTTGATACCAAAGAAAACTTGCATAGTTCTCTTTTCTCATGATTAAATGAAAAGAGAAATCTGTCTGATACAGCAAAATGTACTTCTATTTAAGGGTTCTTGGTTTTTTTTTAAACTTTATTTACAAAACATTTGTTCACAAGCAGACTCCACATCTGCACAGCAAAATAAGCGAGGAAAAGGAGAGGAAAAACTTAAAAAGAAGATATGTTTGCAAAAAAAAAAGCCCACACTGTGAGTTTTATGGAAATATTTTGGCTGCAGAAACGATGATGTTGACCAAAAACAAGTATTCTGTCAGCAGTATCTTAAAAGTGACCAAAGTGCAAAGCCAGACAGCAAAAAGTTATTTTGGATGCCTTTGCCAGTGTTGTACTATATTAGAAAGGTTGCAAACTTATGGTTGTTTTTTTGGTGTTATTACATTATTCTCGATTTAGATACACTTCCCCATAAAATCAGCCCAATAATTCCAGACTGATTTACTATTTCCAGACAGCATAATTCAAGTCATCCGGTAATAACTCCTGTATTTTTTTTATACTGCAGACTCAACTAAATAAAAACGTTGCTAATATTGTGCAGCCCTGCCGTCCAGCTTTATCTACAACAACTAGCGACAACAAAGAAACTCAACAACTTCCCTGAAGGGTTGCAAATTAGGAAATATGTGCAAACTATTAAAACACATCAAATTCAGCTCTTTCTAACTAAAAACTTAACTCCTCAGGAAACCTCAGTCGCCCTTCAGACAAGCTATTTCACGTTATACTTTTAGTTAAAGATGAGAGAGAATTACTTGCTACTTAAAAATAACATGTTACACAGAAGCCTCATGGACTCGACTACATCCACTTTCTCTTCCGTGAATCCCCGGGCTATTTTTATGCACACTACCACATGCCGTGGTCTGGACGAGTGCCAGAAAGCGCAGCAGGATTAGCGGGATGACCCTCAGACGAGCCACCGGATCTTTATTGACCTAAACAGCCAGGCTGGCCGACACATGGACCAATGACAGAGCAGATGCGAGGCAGGGGGCAGGCCTTGGCGGTGGGTTTGGGTTTTCTTGTTCACTTACAGTCGATCTCTGAGCGCGTCCTCTCGGCTCTGGCGTGTTTGTTGGTGGAGCGGATGGTGTGTCTGACTGCAGAGAGGGGCTGGAAAAAAGAACAGACGAAGAGGCAGATTTTAAAATAAAGCAATGGGTTTTAACCCGTCGAACCACAAAACACACCAGCAGGGAAGGAAGGCATCTTAAACATAAAACATACACCATTTATCAGAGCCAGAAATTGTAAAAACTCTTTCCAACCATCCTTAAACTAGTCATGTCTGATATGTGGTTCCTTTGGGAAAACTTAACAGATTCTAAGCTTAATATTGTGATTTTTCTTCAAAACCACTTTATTCCACATCCCGTTTAAACCATTTACACTAAATTCTGTAAAAAAACAAATAATTCTGCGCCAACCAAGAAGCCACGAGTGACTCAGCTGCGACCAAGAGTCACGAGACACAAACATTTAAAGACTATTTGGCTGAACTGCAGGCGATGCTTTTAGAGAACAGATAGGATTCAAGCATAAAAAACAAATTACAAAGATTTAGAGCAAAATATAATACATACTTTAGCCATAAAATAAAGCATTAAGCATGGCACAAAAATGGTATGCAGAGGAGCAAATTGTCAGCAAGCTATTAGAGGATACATTCCGCATGGGGAAATATCCTTCTGGAGATGACGTGCAGAGTAATGTGAAAAACTGCTAGTTTGTTTAGGTTGTAGTAATGTAAAATAACTATAGTACATGGAGTCACCATTGTTTTCCAGTGTTGGTAAAAGGTGTGGGCATTGGAGAAAATGTTCTACATGTTGATTCGAGTTTTTTTCATTTTTTGAACAATAAACAATTGAAGAAATTCAGCTTTTGTTGTTCCTTTTTAAAGATTTATGGCATTATAACTGTGCCATACTGCACAGAATACATGGGCGAGTTCTCTCTACATCTAGTCATGGTTGTGCTGTTTACATAGAGGTGCAGGACTTTATATTGCAGAGAAAAATGAGATCACAGTGAGTAAAAATGTGACTGAAAAAGCTGGTGGTTCAAAGGGTTACCAGCACTAGCAGCATTTGACAAGAGCTGTGATGTAAGGCAAACTTTTAGCAACTTATGTAATCCTAACTCTGCATTGCTTTGAGTAAATAGGGACAATTATCTTTTTAAATAATCTATAGACATATTCTGAAACTTGCAAGTCAAGTTAAAGCTGAGAGCTGCTTTTCTGGTGCAGCATCACATTATTATGCATCCCAGAGGCTGTTTGTTTGCAAAGAGCTCCATTGCTTGCAGTCAATAGCCTTCGGGGTTGTTTCACTCATCGCGGCCAAGACAGTGCCACTGCTGTCAGGGGGAGAACAGCACAATGGTCTTTTAAAAGGCGCTGGTACCACCTCTTTGGCTGCCACATAGATGTGATGTTGATTCCAGTTGGAATAATAATGTCAATGGAGAGAATCAAGAAGGAGGGGGGAAGGGAAGTTTCAGGGGAACATGAAACCAGACTTCGGCAAAGCTTACTGTTTAGCTTTCGGTGCCAAGCTGCAGGAAAACCACGCTGTTCTGATGTTTACATTCACTGCTGATAGAAAGTCTGACGGTGTTTGCAAAGTCTGTTTTACTACAAGGTTGAGTATCATCTACTGTGACAGAGGGAGGCTGTTATTGCAGTGACTTTGTTCTTTTTCATTCACCTGCAACAAGAGATTCACAAAAACACCAACTACTGGCTCATTGACTTCAGATTTTCAGGTTTATTTATCCATGCAGCCATACTTTCGATTCCTGCTTTGTTGGCCATGCTAGATGTAATTTTTCTTCTCAATTTCTTCAAGTAAAGACACATTTTTCCCATCATCACAGAGCATATTAGATGGAAACAGTCATTACCTCCAGGTCATCGTCATCCACTTCACTGTAATGCTGGTGGTTGTCTGGGTTGTTCATCTTATCTAGGAGGTCGACGGCGAGCCTCCTTGTCAAACCCGTCTGGGCCACAAACACATGCTGGAAGAAACCATAAAAGAATAAAGATATTGTTATCTTAAGAGTTTTATCAGCAGTCTGACATCCCTAATCTGACATACACAAGCCAGGAAAGTAGCTGCAGAACCATATCATCCCTAAAGAGAGATATAAGTCCTAGTTCTAGTATTATAGGGTAATTAAAAGGGTGTGTGTTAATCATCAGCTTCCAGAACTACTGTGTTGGGACAGCTAGCCTCAGAGGTAGTAACTGTGTTAATAATAGCAGGGCAGCATCTTTTAAGAAACAGTAGCACTTGAGTTTATATTCTGCCTGAGGCCTAAATATTAAAAACAGGTGCTAAGTGAACTTTAGCTCCTCTTTAAATGAGCTGATGCACTGTAGCTAAGATATAATTACAAAGCTTTAATAAATTGCTGAACAGTTCGAGGCCAGAGTGTCACTGCACGCCAAACGGCTAGAAATTCTGCCAAAACCACACATAAGCTCATTAGAACAACTAAAGTCGTGCTGGATTTAGTCAGACCGACAACTTCTTGTTTGTCAGGCCTTTCGGATTTGCAAATATCAAGCAACAACAGCTTGTTCTTGCAGTTAAAAAATGACGACATGCCATTTAAACAGCAACTCAAAGAAGAAACTGCAGAAGACAGTTAACATTTATGATGACGATAAGGTTCAGCTCTTCATTTTGAACATTTTAATGTCTCAGTGACATTAAAGCATCAACTACACATTAAAGACAAGATTTATTACCGAAAGAAGTTTCTCTGCAGTGGGCCGCTTCTTTGGGTTCTTTGTTAGAGACACTTTGACAAAGTTATGGAAGGCAGCAGACCTGGAGAACAAGATAATTCTGTTTTAGTACGCTGATTACTCATGGTATCCTCCAAGGCAGAGGTATGAAGTGTCATATCGTAATCCTGCAAGAGTAAACTGATTATTCTGAGACACTCACCATTTGTTCTTGTCTTTTAGCTTGGGAGGCTGGAAGCTACTCTTGGACATCAAAAACAAGGCTCTACAGAGGACAAAGAAAAGAGGGAAATGGGCTTCAGTGAAGAATCGTAAGGCCTGAAAGCATTCACTAAATATATCTAAAATGTATTTTGTGTAAAACAGGACGGCCGTTCGAGTAATCAGAAGACGTGATGAAACATTAGGGGACACACAAAAGCAGGAAGCAGGCTGAGAAATTATGCGAGGAAGTTCTGACCGATCGTATTTAGGTGGAAGTACCTCATTGGATGCAGGTCAAACATCGGAGGCTGCAGCTCGGCCAGCTCTATGGAAGTGATGCCAACAGCCCAGATATCACACAGCTGGTTGTAGCCGCCGTTCTTCTCCACTGCTGCCACTTCTGGAGCCATCCTAGACACAGGCAGGACAAAAAACTACATTAATGATCACTGCAGTAAAACCATGACAGAAAAGAAAGAGCCTTCTATCTGTCAGGGGTTTAATGTCTTGCTTTAGGAAACTTTACAGTGGGACAATGAAGTCGTATCTTTCAGGTGAAGCATTTCAGTTACCACTAATACACAGTAGCAATGTTTCCATGTAACTGTCAAGCAATTTTGAAGTGTAGTTTTAATATGCCTGTTAACTGCTTTAAAGTGAATAAACTATTATTATTAAACATTATTCTTCAAATAGGGTTGTCAGAAGGTGGCAGTAAAGGCTACACTTGACCGTAATAAAGAGAGTAGAAGAAGCTGGAAATAAAACCAGTTGTTTGCTAACGGCTCAAAAAACCTTTAAGAAGTAGAAAAAAAAGTTTTGCCATCTACGAGAAAAAAAACAGGGAGAATTCTTCACAAAATGTTTTCAATCAAGCAAGTTATAATTATTTTTTCATGTCAGCTGGAATTAGTCATGTTTCATGCTGTCTGGAGACAAAGATGATGAAAAATAAAGAAACAGTTAACCAGTATTGTGAGTTAAATGTTTGCTACATTAAAATTTATTTAGAAAACACATTTCCAAAAAGTCAAAATCCACCTCAAGCAGGAGCGAAAACTTTTCTGCAAAACTTAAGGGCGCAGTACTTCAAAATGTGCATTATAACTGTGCCACACTGCACAGACAACACATCTAAGGTATCTCTACCTCTAACCTTGGATGTGCCGTTTCTATAGAGGTGCAGGAGTTTACATTACAGTAAAAAATGAGCCCACAGTAAATAAAAATGTGACTGGAGCTAAAAAAAAAAACAAAACACACACACCAAGAAACAGCACTGGGTTCAGAGGCTTATCAGCAGGAGCAGCACTTGAGAGGAGCTGTGCAGTAAAGCACGAGCAACTTATGTAATGCTGACGCTGTACTATCTTAAGTAATTTGGCACAATTATGGCATTATATATTCTAAATAATCTACAGAAACAAACTCTGAAAAAATATTCTTTCTTGTTGGATGGTTCATGCTGTCAGGAGACGAAGGTGATGAAAGAAGCAGTCACTAGTCATGTGAGTTTTAGAGCACTTTACGTTAGATCTTATTCAAAAAAACATTTTTCCATTACATATAATGCGTGATAACTATTTTGAAACCACCTCAAGCGAATGCAAAAACTTTTCTGCACAACTGAGGATGTTTTTGTGAACTTTTTTTTGATGCAACACTTGAAAATGTGCATGAAAATACATAATGGAAACACAGCTAGCATCGCCACAACCTGGAGAGAAAAATGGTGACACAGACAGTGAAGTGGAAAATATTCCAGTATGTGGCTGCAGGTCTTTAATCAGTGCTTCTTTGAAAACGACTTTCAAAACCCGTCAAGGGCCCAATGGCTTGGTTTACGAGGGTGACACACTCACCAATAAGGTGTTCCGATGAAGGACTTTCTTTTGGCAATGGTGGCTGTTATTTTGGCTGCAACTCCAAAGTCAGCTGTAACGAGGGTTGACAGGGCTTTTCAGATTACGTAACGCACACAGGACTAAAAGCAACCGAGGAGCTCAAGTCCTTCAGAATTAAGACGCCAGAGAACTACTTACCTAACTTCACATCTCCGTTGTCTGTTAGAAGTATGTTGGCACCCTGGAAATAAATAAACATTTCTTTAACTTTGAGAAAACACATGCAAGACGGCATACCGATATTTTAGCACCAAGATTTAAAACACTGTGCTGGGCTGATGTTTTGCCCGAGTGGCTCATAACAAAGTGCCATTTATGTGTTAACGTTTCCCAGGAACATCTGGTCTGGTTAAAGCATTAACTCCTGGTCTGTTTCTGATCTGACTTCCAGTCAAGCAGCACCAGGATTACAGCTTTTTGACAGTTCCACTGACACTGTTTCTGTTGGCTGTGACTGACAGTCTCTCTGGTGGCATCCTGCGGTGAGAGTAGAGGAAACAGGAAGCGCTTGCTGCGTAGCGCTGAGAAAAGATAATAGGTGTAGCCCTGACCTTCATGATAACACATGAGAGCGAGGCTCCAGCCTTTTGTGCATGCATCGAGCACAATCAACTTCAGTTCAACCACAACACTGCGGTAAATGACACTATCGGTCACATGCTGGCGGGTGAGCACATCCCTGGCTACGCTTTTCCTGTGACTTTAGTTTACACCTCTGCTTGGCTGCTGTGTCACAGAGGAGCCAGGCCTCTGCAGCTACAGAGATATTAATAGTTTTGAAACTACGTTTTGAAATTTGCTGCCTGAAGAGTTTCCATCTGCATGAATCTGAGACCAAGTGTTTGCTTGTGGACGGACATTTGAGCTTAAAACAAGACAAAACAAAAAGAGATGATACCTTGATGTCACGGTGCATCTTGCCCTTGGTGTGCAGATACCCCAAACCCTGTAAATGCAAATAAAGTATTCTGTAATGAGTTCAACTGAAACTTTAATCTCTGTAATATTCATTTAAAATATTACTTATATTACCTGTATGGTCTCTCTGCTGACATATGCAATCTGAAGCTCTGACAAAGGTCCAGTCACTGTAACAACACAATTTAATTTACTGTTTGCAGGGAATGACAGGCACATAACATACACACAACAAGTACTTCTGGACTCCATCTTACTATTTATGAATAAGAGAAAACTCACCATGATAGATGTCCTGCAGAGATCCTCCACCACAGTACTCCATACATATCCAAAGTTTCTCTCGACTGGAAAAAAGGCAGACGAAACTACCAAGTTAGGAACTTTTGCATGAGTAAACACACAACATAATTAAACAGCTTCAGCAGCTTCACTTCCTGAAAGACTTTACCAACACTGTAATGAATAAAGCTGAGTACACATGCATAGGGGTGAAAAACTGTCTGTTAACATGTTCGTGGTTTTGTAACATTTTGGTAACTGGTTGAATAGGATGTCTGACATGATTGGGGTGAGCAAAACTATGTCAACCGTCTCTTTAAAGGCAAAAAATAAGCGGTAAAACTGCACATTTACAACTGTGATGCCAAACCAACAGAGAGGATGACACTGCTCACTGCTACCAGGTTTCCAATCACAATTATGCTGCTCTTCTGAAGCTGTCGTTTGCAGATTGATATGCTCTCATTGCGCTAAACCGACAGCTTTCAGGGATCATTGCTAACCCACGAACACCATGTTTTCACTATTTTGAACCAGCACAACCTAACTGAGACTACCTGACCTGACTTACTTAACATCTACTGACCATTTACTCAGACTCGGCTCTGAACTAAGTGACACTGCGTCAGAGAAGCCGTCTGCGCGGCTGCATTTTGCTCAAACAGATGGCCATAAAGTCCAGTGTAAACTCTGCAAACTGTAGCTTTCTTATCACAGCTCAACAAACAGCAAGGTATATCATGTTCAAACAGCAGTCTAACGTGTCAGTTCTTGCTCTGGGATCAACAACTGATTTCAGAAACTATATAAATAATGGGCAGGTGCATGTTGGTCTGCTAAGTATCTCGTTCTATAAAAAAACAGGTTAAAATGATGTACAATGCTGCAAATACTAGCATTTTTATGCCTATTTATAGTTAATTCAGGCTAACAGGCTATCATTTGTGGCAATAATTAATAATAATTAATCTAGAAATCGACTGGTTGATGAGTAGGTATATTTCAGTCACCAACCATGTTTTTTTAACTGAGAGCAGCTGTATAGCTTTCACACCTTTTAGCTGCTCATGGAAACCATTTTAGGCAAAGAGACGGATCAAAAGGAAACTTGAATTTCCTCAAATAAATGAACCGTGGCTCGCCTGAAACAATTACCTTAGATTTATAATAATTAATGCATGGTGGGCTGCTCATTAACATTTTACTGTAACCTGTCGAGCTCTGTGTGGCGGGACGATACGAGACACGCCTGCTGTGATAAGACATGCATCTCTCTGCACTAACAGCCATATAAAACAGTTCAGAGGCTCATATTCCAGTTAAACCTGCTGGAAGTCGGAGGCAGTTGTGGGCGGACCGGACCTACTTCCTCTGAGATACCAGCCGCAAAACACAGACTCCATTAAAACACAAGAGCGGCAGCCTGGCACTGAAGGGCCTAGTCAGCACCAGTCAGTCCAGTTGAGGAGTTTGAGTCATACTTTCACACAATGCTGTGACTAAGTAATTAAATGCATCATGTGAGTTTCGGGCAGCGGCTTGTTAAATCCTTTTGACAGTTACATATGAATTCCACAACTGGACTGGCTGCGAGAGAGGAGAGAACAGCGAGTATAAAATGACAAAGCAGGAGTATTCTGAGCTGGATCTTACCAGAGGTAGCTCCCAAAGTAGGCCACAATGTTGTGGTGCATGCATTCCTTCACCATGAAGATTTCCTGCTGTATGATGGAAAAGTCATCCCCTGGAAACAGAGGGAGAAATCACTCAGACACATGGACAGAAATTATCAGTTTTTCATTGTCTGCGTAGCGACTTGCTCCATTTTAAAATGAGAAATGACTGCAGGCATTAAACTGGGGTAATTTACAGCTCATGTACACAACAAAATTGGTGTTTTTGACGCTGAAACAAACCTTGACTTTGACAAAAATCAAAGCAACTGGAATGCCTGAAAGGTTGTCTTCAATTTTAGGTTTTAGAAAACGCTTTCCTTCTGGTTTACCAGACTGAAAAAAAGCCACAAAGTCATCCCATATTTACCTCTGACTATATGGTTCCCAACTTCATTTCTGTGTAAATACAGCAGATTATAGAACAGCCAGTGACATTAGAAGAACATCTTGTACTTTTAAAGTTTATGCGGTATAGGCCAATATCCAGGCTGCCTTCCAGTGCAGCAGTAGGAAGTAAAAAGACAAAAATATGTAAGTCCAGCTGCTCCCAATTGTGCAGAGAGACAGCCCTGGAATACATTAGCAGGAGGTTAAGATCTACCAGATTCTGCCAGCTTCAGCGCTCTATCAGCCGACTGTCATCACAGGCAACACTCCAGATTAAGCTCATTTAACGGATGCCCTCTCCGCCAGAAAACATTAAAATCAAAACAGCAGGCTGCACATTTCTGCTGCTGGAAACTACCGACGACAAACCATTTTTTCCTCTTCCCTAAGCATATGGTCAAGTGTGTTGGTTCTGCTCTGTGTGGTGGCATGTAAACACGGCTCTTCTCGATGTTTGATTTCTGTTATAAAATCATCTGGCTGACATTCTCGGTCCAAAAGTCAAGCACATTTTGGCTACCGGCGCTTAACCTTGACCTGCCATTCGAAACAGAGCAGCTCAGCTCCAAACACAGGTGGCTCGTGGTCCAACGCGACTAAATGGGATTTGAACCCTGGTAGAAAACATGCAAAATGGAAACCACAGAAGCCCTTGTATCGAGCATAAACAGTTTGTACCCAACTGCGGTCCTGGTTTGAGCCTGTCTGGGAGGGTTTAGGCTCTCTCACGTGAGCGTCGGAATTAAAATCTCGCTGGAATGTCAACACGTGCCAAACAACCCAACCGATAAACAACAAAGCAGTAAATTTCCATTCGCTTTGGACTCGAACTTATCAGTGTGTCATCACAAGGGTTATGAAGTGCACCTAGCAGACGTCTTATGTAATCTAAAATAACAACCAAGCATACCTGTTATTATTACACGTAGAACAGCATCTTATAAACAGAATATTTCTTCTCCTCAGGTTAATACAAGTGAAAGTCAGGATCCTTTTTTTCTTACTCAGCCAAACAGAGCAGACAGAAGAGAAAGCAGGTCACAAATATTGTTTTTATTGTTCACAGAGCTGACTGTGCACAAGGAGAGGACCACGTATTATGAACATGCACTGAGGACTGTGTACATCCAGCTGGTTTTACATGGACCTTGGGAGTAGATTTATAATTATTATTCAAATAAACAATTAGTCGTCAACTATCTAATTAATCTGCAGGTATTTTGACCATCGTTTTTCAAGTATAAAAATCCAACTTCTCTGATTCCAGCTGCTTAAATTGAAATATCTTCTGGTTTATTTACCCTTTTTTGACAGTAAACTGAATATTTTTGAATGGTGGACAAAACAAGACATTTGATGACGTCATGTTGGACTTGGTGAAACAATGTGACCAACTTTTTTCACCATTTTTCAGACCAAACTAATCGAATTATCCAGAAATCGACAGACAGATCTATCGACAATATAAATAGCGATTATTTGGCAGCCCTACTTGGGTGAATGATATTAATATGACTTTAAATATTTGATTTAAATTCCCAATTAAACCCCTTTTTAAAAATATATTTCCAATCCTTTGCTCAGCTTAACTTAGGAGTCAGCCAATGTGTTACTTTAAGTGTGAATATCAATCATTAATAATCAAGGGCACTTATAACTAATAGTTAGGACTGCTATACACGTGCAGAAGAATGAAAATGTTGGTGTCAAAACTTATAGTAACTCAAACTCCAACACGTAATGTCACTGAATGTTTTTTTCCATATATGTCTTTGATTAAAGAGAACTTTTCAACATTTATCCTTCAGTGTTGAAGGATAAATAAACTTTATTATTACTAGTCAGACCTTGCTGTGTGCAGGAAATTGCTTGAGACCACAGGAAGGGAAGTGAATGCATCAGAGCCAAAGTAGCGCATTTTTAAATAATTTATCTTATTGGAAATCATTAATGATAAAAATAATGATACCGATGACCAGAAAAACAATCGATCCCTACTTCAGATCACCACCAGAAGGCTAAAAATATGGAAGTGAAGTGCCTGTATTATTCAGCTAGAACCCCTCCCTTCTCTCTCTCTCATTTTTATGCATAATAAGAGATAATAAGGACATAATTAATGTCTCACAGTCCCTCAAAAGCTACTTACAGCAACTGCTTTATAGCTTTAACACAGCTTGAATAATGACAAATGTGAAAATCATTTCCTGGCTATATCAAAAAACCCCACAAGGAGCATCACTTGTAGGAACTAATTAATTACGTTCTAATTATGCACCGCTTCATCTGTAATTAGGCACATTGGGGGGAGAACTCACGGACGTTTTCAAATATAGCTGTTGACGGACAGAAAATGAGCCACAGAAATTTTCTGCAAGTGTAATTTCAGTGGCACGGCTCTGAACTTGGTCCTAAAAAAATATATAACGAGT
The DNA here is from genome assembly GCA_024666655.1 of Dascyllus trimaculatus. Classification (NCBI taxonomy): domain Eukaryota; kingdom Metazoa; phylum Chordata; class Actinopteri; family Pomacentridae; genus Dascyllus; species Dascyllus trimaculatus. The sequence goes on along the minus strand of CM045462.1, from coordinate 23,298,244 downwards.
CGCCCACCAATCTTCTCTTCTTGGTGAGTCGAGGCCGAAGCCACTTCCTCTCAGGCTGAGCGCTTCCCCCTGCTCTGATTATGCACATTCTCACCCGTCTTGTCAAGTTTCAATTCAGTATGTTGTAGTTATTCAGCGTTAAGTCCTGATCAATCTCACACTGAGATGATTTAATAGGTGCTGTGTCAGTTTATGCTGAATATTTTCATTTCTGCAGGTAACAGAACTGGGAGTTAACTTTAAAACTGATCACTAAATAAGAAGCATCAAAGAATGACATTAGAAAACGCCTGCATCAAGTTACTGCTTATATCCTGACGTGACAGCTTATAGAAAATTAATTAAACTGGGAGAAGCTGTTCAACAATAAAAGGCCTTGCAGCAGAATTTCTCACGGGAGCTGTCAGGAGGTTGGTGCAAACAAAGAAGCTGAAAAGCTTGGCTGTCATAAGAGGAACAGAGGTATAAAAAGATCTTTAAATGAGCATGCACTCTCCGAAAAAGAGAAACTCTCCTACGTCATCTACCACGAATGGTCAGCAAGTGCAGACCGACGCTAATTTGGTGCAAAATGGTCGTTCGTCTTCTAAGTGATCCGAATAACAAGCCCCACAGCCTTGCAGCCGGAGGGCTTCACCACTCCTAAGTCTGCTCTCTGTGTCCCTGACTTCATGCCGGCGTCACTTTTCCTGGTCAAACCTGTTTGATTGCACGGTCCACCCAGAGCTGTTTACCTTGAGCACAGAAAGGAGTGACTCTTGGCAAAAGCTAGAGCAAAGAAAAGCGAGGCCTTCTTAAAAACAGCACGGCCAGGGCTGGGCTGGGATAATCCTCGTTTCAATTCTTGCTTCAGAATCGCAAAAAAAAGAAGATACTGAACATACGAAAGGTGGTTAAAACCTGCGCAGGACTACACAACTCTAACACATTCAACTTGTGCACTTTGTCCAATTTCACCACTAATCTTTTTGGTATTTCTGTGCTCTCCATTTCCATTTTACCTGCTAAGTTTGCACCAATAACATGTGGTGTGACTGCTGTGCAAATCAGGGAACATGCATTTAAATGTTCTATTCTGAAGCCAGACAAACTCGTCCCTTCTCAAGTCTTTCACACTCTGACACTCTAATCCTAACTCCTCCTCCTTGGATGTTCCTGCAGAATATATATTTGTCTTGTCTTTAATCTCTCCACACACCGATCAGAGGAGGGAAACATGCAGACTTTAGTTGACAGATCAAACACCGGACAAGTTAAATATTGGTCCTAAGTCCAATCACTAACGCCAACAGGGGCATAATGAATGAAAGAGAAAACAAACACAAGTGAATCTCTTCTTCGCGGCCTGGTAATCAGCTGAGCTCTGTCTGGTTGCTGGTGGCACAAAGCCCTTTTTCGTAATCCCACTAATCTGGATCGCGCTAACTCTGTCACTAGGTCATCACCAGCACAGACCCCGACAGTCACCGACGCATTCCTGCTCTTCCTCATGTACACAACCTCAGGACATGCAAGATTTGGAAACATTACTACTTTAGAAATCAAGTCTTTGATCAGTATTTAAAAGGATTAACAAACTGAAGGTCATTATTTCCCGTATTAAATATCAGAATATGTCAAACAACGCTGGTTTTATGAGCACACGGGGATCAGCGCTTTAGAGTTTTGGCACTGCGCAAAAATATTTTTCAGTCTTTCTGCATATTTCATTCGAAAGCCTGGAAAATAAGTCATTTTCCAGACTCTCCGAAAATGTGAAAATAACATTTTTTTTTCCTCTCTTCACTGTGATGGGAATAATGAACCAGAGACGATCACTCTTACCTGGTTCCAACTTTATGATCTTCACAGCAGCAAGCTCTCCTGTTTGTATGTTTCGAGCCTGAAAGACACACAAATAAAAAACACAATCGTGAGCTGCTTTTACGGCGACTTATTCGACCGCGACTCCCAATAACAAAACACTGAATATATGAACAGAAAATAAACCTCCAGTGTTGATTATTAAGTGTGTATTTATCACAGAAACCTACTGCTGATTGATGCTCCTCAGCTGCAGAGATTTGCTCAGCTTGATAAAACGTACATTTTTAGGGCTGGTTATTGGACAAAACAAGATATTTTATTCTTTCGCCCTGAGTTCGAGGGTATTTTAATAGGCATTTCTTTAGTATTTCACACATTTCTCACACAAAATGTTTGATAGATTAACCAGAAACAAATGAGAAAACCACTGCTGCAGCACTGTTATGCAAGATATCATTGCAAAAAAGTAATTTATAAAAGTGTGGCGTTGTTAGTCAAACAAAAAAAGCAGTCTGCGCATGCTTTTATTGAGAACTTATGATTGTTTTATGTCTTCTTTTGCAGTTGCAGCTGACAACATTACATAACATGATACTGTGTTCTGACAGGACATGATCTTATAACCTACATGAGCATTAAACCAATAAACCGGATGATTTTTTCGCCTCTATGAGAAAATGGCAGCTGCGAAATCGGGTAAATTCAACCTGAACGACTGGTTACCTCGAATATATTTTGAGAAAAGGCCAAATACATTTCAAACAAAGCTGTTCTTAAAAAGCATTATCACCTAAAGAGGTTATTCGGTCAGCAGTGTTAGTCAGCAGGGAGAGGCTGGAGACAACTATGACTTATCAGTAAACCTTTAAATGTCTCAACTGTAAATAACTGATGGTTTAGTCAGTCTTGCAGTTGCATAGTTTCATTTTTTAATACCGTTTCTTCTCTGTATTTGTGCATCGCCGGCTTCACAGTGTGACATTTTATATCTCCAGCAGCCTCATCCGACTCCGCAGAGACAAGAGATTTCAAGATGTGTCGGCCGTTTGTGAAATATCAGCGCCAAAGTAGGCTGCACCGACTTCCAAATCCAGGTCAAGACGGGATGCTCCCTAATCCGTGGGAGTGAAATGTCGGGACGAGCAGCTAAATCAGCCGTAAACCATAAAACCCTGCAGCGAGGCCACCTTTCAGCGCTGGGAATGTGTTGGTTGATTTGCATGTATGAGCGCTGACCAAACGGAGTCTGAAACGGCTCTGCAGATAGTATCCCACATTTATGCAAACAAGCAAATCATGTTACAAATAATATGCTATAATAGAGCTGCATTGACTCCTTAATTTAGTTTCTTCCACATCTGCTGCTTCTCGATCTTCATCCTCATCAGACGTGGCATTTATGTGTCAAGTAGTGAATTCATGTCCAACAATTTTGATCAGCCAATAATTGGTTTGGTGCAGGAAATAAAGTCCAAATTTTCTGATTCCACCTTTTTAAATTTGAATATTTACTGATTTCTTCACTCCTCCATGACAGCAAACTGAATATCGTTGGGTTGTGGCCCAAAAAAAAAGACATCTGAGAACGTCATTTGGACTTTGAGAGACACTGATTGACATTTTTCTCCATGTGTGGGTGATTTGCATATATAAACACAAACCTAACAGAGCTTGAAATGGTTCCGCAGATGATATCTCACATGCATGCAAACAAACAAATCATGCCACAAACAGGATTTTACAACAGAGCTGCACTGTTTCCTTAATTGTCAAGTAGTAAATTCATCTCCAACAGTTTTGATAATCGGTTTGAGTAACTTTTGCAAGACATAAAATATAAATTTTCTGATTCCAACTTCTTAAATTCAAATATTTACTGGTTTCTTTGCTCTTCCATCACAGTAAACTTAATATCTTTGTGTTGTGGCTCAAAAAAAGACATCTGAAGACGTCATTTGGACTTCGAGAGACACTCATTGACATTCCTCTTTATGCGTTGGTGATCTGTATATATAAACACAAACCACCGCTCTGTAGATGCTATCTCACATGTATGCAAACAAACAAATCCTGTTACAAATAGTATTTTACAACAGAGCCACAATGACTCCCTAATTGAGTGTTGACTAGTTAATTAATCACCAACAATTTTGATCATCGCTTAATGGGTTTGGGTCATTTTTTTAAAGAAGAAAAAGTACAAATCGTCTTATTTCAGCTCCATAAATTTGAATATTTTCTGGTTTGTTTACTTTTCTATGACAGTAAACTACATATCCTTGGGTTGTTGCCAAATAAAACACTTAAGGATGTCATTTGGGCTTTGAGAGACGCCACTTGAGCTCCATTTTCTGAGAATTAACAACTCATCTATTAGTCAACAATGAAAATAATCATTAGTTGAATCCCGTTTTTACAATAAAGAAGAGTTACTGCTGTTTATGTACCGCATCATGGCACATTTCTTCAGCTCCTGTGGTTTTAAATAATGCCTATTTTTGAACTATTGTAAGCCTGCTACTGTTCTGCTTTCAACTATCTGTCTGAGAACCTGCTCACAACCTGTATCTCACTTTACACTTCCTGAGGCAGCTAAAACCCCAACCTGAGAACTCAACCAGGAAAGGAGAAGTTCAGCGCCGACTCTTCACACTTCTGATGCAGCAGACAAGACAGCTTTATCAACCTTTGACTGAAGGAGGGAGCATGTAACAGACCTCTAAAGAGACGAGGTCTGACACGAGATCAATCACCGTGTCAGACTGAGGTGAAACAGGTGTGTCTGATGTCTGCATAGATCTAAGGTCGCTGTGGTTAAGACGTCTCTTCACAGCACAAACGCGCAAGGAAATATTCCTTTACATCTAACTTTTGAAAACTTGTTCAAAGCCTCTGCACGTAAAGGCTTATTGACATGTGCAGGATCAAAAACTCTTCACTGAAAATCAATAGCAAAGCGACCACAAGCACAATTCCTTGGTTCCTCGTTTGGCATCCGACTTCCACACAAACAGACAAGTCAATATTCAGTTCACATCCCATTCAGACCTCTTGTAGTCGACTTTCTTTCACTAAACAAAACTCATTCACAAACATTTTTTTCCTGGCACCAAATTAGAGCAAGATTCTAGCACAGGCTTTGTTTTAAACCTTTAAAAAGTACCAATTCTAAATAAAACTGAGGAATATGAAGGCATACGACGACTAACACTGCGAGCCAAGGGCATGACCTGACAGCTATTAAATTATTCAACTGATGATCAATCAATCAGTTCAAGAAAGTGTTTTTTCAGTGACATGACTCTGACCCTGGTCCAAAAAACATATAACATGTCCCCCCAAAATAATCTTGGTGAATTGAGGTCAAGTTCTCTGATTCCAGCTTCTTAAATCTGAATATTTTCTAGCTTCGTTCCTCCTCTATGACAGTCAGCTGAACATATTTATGTTGTGGGTAAAACAGGACATTTGAGAACCACCTATATTGACAACTCATTCATCCGTTTGAGTCATTTTTCCAGACAAAAAGTCAAAATTTTCTGATTCCACCTTCTTAAATTTGAATATCTCCTGGTTTCCTTTCTGTTTCTATGACAGTAAACTAAATATTTAGGGTTATGGGTAAAACTAGACATTTGAGAACATCACCTTTGGGTTCGAGAAACACTGTTCACCATTTTCTGACATTACACAGACCTAGTTACTAATTGATTAATTGACAAAATACTCAATAGAAAACAGTCTACTTCCAGCCCCTAAAGTAAATAAACTAATCATCAACAGTGAAAACAAAGAGTCTCAAATTAGTATAATCAAATCCCTTGTTCAGCATCTAAATTTAATACAATCAGAGAAATCAATACTCCATTAACATTCCATCCAGACTATATGCAGACAGTTTTAAAGAAAAAAAAGGTAAAATTCTCTGATTCCAGCTTCTTAAATTTGAAAAATGTCTGGTTTCCTTCTGTTTCTATTACAGAAAATGGAATATTTTGAGGATATGGGTGAAAGAAGACATTTGAGAACGTCACTTTAGGACTTTTTGACAATATATAGACCAGTGGTTCTCAACTGGTCCAGCCTCAGGACCCACTATGTCTCCATTAATAGCAGTCGCGACCCAAAATTGTTGAAGTTTGCTGTTTTTGTTAACGAATTAAGCTTTTTTGGGTGTAGTCTTGATGCATTTTGATACAACTTGGGAAAATTTTGGCTTATTTTTTTGCTCATTTTGGAATATTAGGATGCTTTTTGCCAAGTCTTGGGCATATTTTGACCCATTTTGACAGATTCTGAGCACATTTTCGAATATTTTTGGCACGTTTTAGCATAAATTTCTCCAATAAGCTGGCAAAACCAAATCTAGAGGTTAATAGTGGGCAACTACTGGTGTCACGACCACTAAATATCCTGCTACTGAAAGCAAACTGTGTCATAAGAAACATGTACTTTAAAATAAAAGACTTAATACCACTACTTTTTTAAGGGTGGGGGGGTGCTTCTGTGACCCTCTAGAAATGGCTTCGCGACCCACTTTTGGGTCCCGACCCAACAGAGAACCACTGATATAGACCAAACAACTAATTGATTAATCGAGAAAAGAATCAACAGATTAATCAACAGTGAAAATATTCACGACTTGCAGCCCCACTAAACTGTCAACTGCCATGACAAACAGCAAAAATGTGTTTCTCAGTTTAGTATAATTAAACATAGTAAACCATTAAAGGTGAGGAATGCTGCGCACATTGAGGTTTATCCGCGCACGGCAGCCCAGAGGAGGAGTTTTCCCAGTTTGAGGTGTTTCCGCTGTCAGTGCAGCGTCGAACACACCCACAGTGAAACGCATGTTTAGACAGGGGCCTGATCATATTTCAGGCCGCTGCAGCCCTCCGAGCCTGCGAGCTCTGGGAGAATACCAGGCGCAGCATTCCACCGGTGGCCTGTTTGGGGGTGGGGGGTGGCCAGTGAGGCTTTGTATGGAGAGAGGCCACGACAGACCGGCTGAACTATCACGTCTGGATCAGATGGTTCGTCTGTGACAGATGGATAAACACCAACATTCTCCAGCAAAACACACCTCGCTGCAGCCACACACACACAGTGGGAAAAATCTGGCTGTTTCAGGAGCTACCACGTTAGAATAAAAACTGCTATAGTTGACATAAAAACAGCAATAAAATAATGTTTTTCCTGGATTTTTATAGAAAAGGAGAAGCAAAAATGTCCTTTTAGACACGCGAATAAACATATTTTCACTGTCCATCACTGTTTAGTACACTGTAAACTAACATTTTTTATTTTTCTTGCACATTTTACATTTTAAAACGTTTCTACTTGTGTTTATATTTTTGGGACATGTTTTTCTACTTATGTTAATCTTATATATTTTGCATGGCAGCAACTACAACGTAAGCAATTTTTCCACTACAGCTTCCTAGAGACAACGTTGATGTTTCAACCAACAGCTCATAACTCAAAAACATTTAGCTCATAACAAGGCTGTAACTACTGTCTTATTGGATTATTTTACCGTTTAATTAATTAGTTGTTAGGTATATAAAACGTAGGAAATGAGCTGAAAAAAGTGCTTCCCAAAGCCCAAACTCACACTGTCAAAAGATATTTAGTTTACCTTTATAGAAGAGTAAAGCCAGAGTCAGAGAGAATTTAGACTTTCTTTCTTAAAAAATAACTCAAACTGATAACTCAATTTTCAAAATAGTTACACACTAATTTAATGGTTGACATCTAACTGTTTGATCACTGCAGCTCTGGTAATAGCAGCTGCTGGAACAGGTGAGCGTTTAACATTTTTGCAAGATGAATCACGCATCAGAAATCAAAAAAGCCGGCAGTTAATTATCCATCGATTGACTGATCAAATGTTGTTTCAGCTCCACTTCTTCCACTACTAACGTTTTAACTCTCGCTCTGTCCTGCTTCTGTCAAAATACGGCTGCTGCAGTGGCATCTCGCTTATCAAAGACATTTAATACGTTAAATAAACAGTGCACGGAATAGTTCCTTCTTCTTCTCTCTTTAGTTGCACAGATATCAGTGTGCTTTAGTTGGCAGGTTTGCTGTATGTCATATGTACCATCATGTCATCAATACTGAAGGCAACTTGTAGATTGAAACATTAGGACTTTGGAGACGATATGGGGAAAATCTCTGATTGCAACTGGATTTTTTTTAATATTTTTTATTAAAGTCAAGCTTCAGTTTATTATTCACTGTGCAGATTAAAGATTTAAAACATGTGATGGAGCATTATCACGTGAAATGCCATCAAAACACCAGGAGGAAGGCATAAATTTGTAAAACCACTGACATGTGAACTTAAACCCTGGCTCAGACGCACTCTTTAACATATTTCCTAAATTGCAGCCTTTGAGATTTGCATTGTGTTTCGTGACATATCATGCATCTTTTGCTTCATGCAAAAACGAAAACTCAGACAGGTCTCATTTTTCAAGAGAAGTCTCTCTGACGGATCATAATTTACTACAATTTAAGGGTTCTTGGGTATGCTATGTTTTTTTTAAATCTATGTTTACAAGACAGAGTTTGTTGACATGCAGACTCCACATGTGCACCACAAAACGAGTTAGGAACAGGAGGGAAACACTGAGATTTGGTTGCAAAAAGAAACACAATATTAGCAGTGTGGAATTAATTCAGCTACAGAAAGAAGGACAAAAACAGAAACTCTGTCGGCAGTGTCTACACGAGGCCACATGAATTTTAATTTGCTCGACCCCCTTAAATCAGCCCCACAAAGCTCTGCATGACGAGTGCAAAGCCTGATCTGAAATGCATCCAGAGCGAAAAACTATTTCGGAAGACTGTTCCAACGTCGCACCACATGAGAAAGGCTTTTTTCAATTGTTGTTTTCCTTTGCAGAAGTACTCCACAACAACATCCGTCCAGTCATTTCAGAATGTTTACTTCTGATGTCATTTGAGTTATTTAGCGAAAACTCCTGTTTATTTTCATATCGCAATTTATACACTGCAAGAAAAATAAAATACTGCAGTGTCAGTTTTTTCCAGTATCGAGCAGCCGCATTTGAAATCGACAAATTATTCAACCCTACTAAACACCATTTAAAATGTTGAATATTACTGCATTACACTTGACAGTTGATAATATGACTATACTAGTATATTTTGGGGGAATGGCTACTGATGCGCAACACTTTCTCCACTAAAAGAAGGCAGGTGGACAAATTGGACAAGCAGCTACAAGCACTCAGTGTTTATTTGGCTTAACCAGATCCGTCAAACTGGTTCAAGAAACCGTTTCAGCTCAAAATGATGCAGCCAGAACAACTAGGAAACGACAAATCATTTAGTTTTTTTTAAACTAATGCAAGCAAAACAATACTAATCAGTTGTTTCTACATGACATGCATACAGAACTTGACCTTGATTTAAAAGCTACTGTTAAATAAGGCTGCAACTGTTGATTATTTTATTGATTAACTGATTAGTTCTTTTATAAAAAGTCAGAAAATGGTGGAAAATGTCTTATTTTGTCCATAACCCCCCAAAAGACATTTAGTTTACTGTTGTTTTGGAGGAAAGAAACCAGAAAGTATTCATATTTGAGAAAGTGTACACAGAGAATTTTGATATTTACTCTTAATAAATACTCAGACTGACTAATTGATTATCAAAGTAGTTGCCTAATAATTTTAATAGTTGAGAAGCAGCTGATTTACTCTATTTCAGTAAAGCAAAATAGGTTCAGTTCATGATCGTGCAGCCTGAACAACCAGGAAAAGACTCAAGTAAAAAATAAAGTTATATAATAGAAACTGATGCAAGCAAGCATAATTACACAGCTATATCTACATAAATGGAGGCAGGACTTGGCCCTCATTCAAGAAACTACTGTTAAATATGTTCGCCACATGTTGTCATGACTTACAAAACAAACAAACCTCTGGCTTAAATTACAACGAAGGGCTGATTAGTCATGAGATGGCAAGCCATGGTATCTGCAGCTCTAATGACAGACTGTGGGAACCAATAACTCCACTGTACCTTGTACACGTCTCCATATGTACCACTTCCCACCCTCTGAATGAGCTCGAAGTCATGCTGGGGGTTCCTCCTCTGGATCTCACCGCTTGGCCGGGGAAAGATGTCCATGGTGGCTTGAACCAGAAAGGGGGATCCTTTACATTTAGTTGATCAAATCTGGCTGTTGGTGGTTTGATGGAGCAAAGAGCTTGAATATGAGTCAGTCAAGTGTTACTCAAAGGGCCCTTCTCCGTGCTCCATGTCCTGGTAAAAAGAGGGGAAAAGTTTGGGGGGAAAGAGTTAGGAAAAGGGTGCAACTCTAGCAGAAACATGACAGGCTTTTAAGCCTTATAAATCAATAATAGGAGTAATGAAGCAGACATGGTTGTGGCTATTTAAGGTGCAAATGTCACACCAGCACCATTAACTTCGAGATATTTAATTTATTAACCACTAACATTTACAGTAAAGTTAATAAGGAGTCTTTCTGAAGTATTTAACAAAGCAAAAAACACTAAAACAACACTAGCTGGTGCATAAACACTGTGGTCACTCCAGCAAATAGCCGGAGCCGGTTAAGGGGGGCTTAGCATCCGAGGCGAGTCGGCTAATGCTAGCTAACTAGCAAACTTAGCTTCGCGTCCGCTTCTAAAACTTCAGCCGCTCGTACCTTTCACGACACAAACACCGCCGACGAGCACGTCCTGCATTTTTTAGAACCTTTTCCGGCCCTTTAGCCGTGCGATGGCGTCGAATAATGGCACGAAAAAGAGAAGCGGTGCCCCTTTGTTATCGAGGAAACAGTAGTAAACTTCAGTTGGCTGCTGCTGCTGCTGCTGCCGCTGCTGCTGTTCACTCCGTCTCCCTCACACCACTACGGTCCACTTCAATCCCCGCAGAAGCGTTAAGTTGTGCCGTTGACATGTCATTTCCCTCCGTGGGCAGTTTTAGAGACGCTCGGGACTCGTATGTAAAATATAATAACGGTAAAGTACATAAATAACGTATTAACGCTGAATTTACTGACAAAAAGCTCCCCTAAAAGCAACAGTGTGCTGCTAATCTCTGTAGAGTCGCAGTTACAGGACTCTGATGCTGCGTTCAGGAGCACCTCGGAACATCGAGAGTCAGTACAGGAAAGCGAGCACAGGTTAGAAAAAATATTAACCCCACTTGGAGTTTTTTCTTTTTTATTGCTTTTCAACGTTAAATCATGGTCTGTTTAATTTCCTTTTTGACAAGAATTTACAATAAAGACTCTTTCATGTCAAAGTGAAAACGAATTTCTACAAAGTAATGTCGATAAATTAAAAATATAAATGCATAAAATAGGTGATTGTGTAAGTGTTCGCCCCCTTCAAGTCAGTATTTATTAGATGCCCCTTTGGCTGCAGTTACAGTTTGGTGGATACCGTGTGGATAGGTCTAAATTAGCCTTGCACATCTGGACACATCTGGAAATTTTATCCATTCTTCTTTGCAAAACTGCTCGAGCTCTGTCGGATTGCACAGCAATTTAAATTAACAACCATTTTCAAGTCCAGCCACAGATTCTCAATTGGATTAAGGGGTGGGTTCATCAAGTAGTCTTTCAAGATTTTTTCTAGAATTTGGTGCATTTATTTTACCCTCTACCTTTACAAGCCCTCCAGAATCTGCTGCATAAAAGCATCCAACTCATGATGCTGCCACCACCGTGCTTCACGGTGGCAGTAGTGTGACTGTGATGATGACATGACATTTCCTCCATCCATTCAAAATGTGTTTTGCTTGTTGACCTGGATGTTTGGGCTTCACTGTGCAGAGCGATGCATAAGCAGAGGTTGTCACATATTCACAGTCATCTTCTGAAAAGTTAAAGTTTCTCACAGCTATTCTTGTACCTGAGTAAGTGCAAGATAATTCTGTTGACCACAACTAATTTTAAAGCCAGGCGTGTTCCAGCACACAACTTGCGGAACCTCAGAAGCCTGATGGTGAAACGTGAAAACCTCCAGGGCACATAGACTGAGAATAGACGTGTTCACAGAGTGTGTATTTATTTTTTTATTTAACATTTATGTAAACCTAAAGTACACTGAGGTATTAAGGCTTCATTTACAGTGTGGCAGGATAAGAAAATAAAAGATGTACCTACTCAGATAAGAAACTCAGATAGCAATAAAAATATTGAAAGGCAAATATAAAAAATGAATAGAGCATTTAAAATTTTTTAAAAAATTAATGAATCAACTTGTGCAAAAGCAGTTGGAAGTAAAACAAGATCATGTCTTAATTTTTGCGCGACAATATTATTCAGTCTACTCAGTTCAATGTATAACCTACCGCACTGCACTCTTTTTTATTACTCTACTCTGTTTTTCTATGTGCCTAGTTTTTTTTTTTTTTAAAAACAAAAAACATTTTAATAAGCTACTGGATGCTTGAATTTCCTTTAGGATCAATAAGGTTCAAATCTAATCTAGTAATTGACTCTAATATCGTTAAAAAAATCTATTTCTATATCTATTTTTATGTTAAGATTTTTATATAAGGCAAGAACTTAATGCATGTAGACAAAAGAATAAAAGGAACAATAAAATAAATGTAAAAACAAATAGAAAGGTAATGTTATAACATGTTATCAGACATTTTTTTGATTACTGATTGATACATAAATAGACAAAAAATTAAATCATTGATTCCTTTCACTGCAAATTTGCAATGACAATTAAAAGAAATTCTATTCTATTCTATAAGCAGCAACAAAATTATGTGTAAATTATATAATTTAAAAAATACAAATAAAATAAAATGCTAAAAAATAATCTACTAAAATACTTGTAGGATTAATTTCTAAAAATAAATAAATAAATAAGTAAATAAAAAATACTAAGACCATTAAGAGCAGCTAAAGAGTCATTTAAAACATGTACATCTTAAGTTTTATCTGGAAAATATCAATGAAGGAGGAACATTTGATTGAAAAATAAAATGTCAAACAGTGTTTTCTAAAACCCAAAATAATGTGTAATTTTGTTTACAAACTAAAAATATTTAGTTTATTGTCATTATGAAGGAAAAACACATCTACATCAAATCAAAGCTTTTATTTGCAGCCTATTATTAGATGTGTGAAAAGGGTCTTTAAGCAGCTTTTAAAACCAGAATGCTGAATGACTGATTTATTTGTTTCGAGTATATTTTGCACCGAGCTTAGTAGAAGTGCTCACATTTACAACAGCACTCGAAGGCACCACGAGATCCAATTTCTATGTGCTTAGCGCCACCTACTGCTGGAATCCTGAGCTGCATGCTGGGTATTTTTACAGCACCGGTGAGGAAAGTCGGCCTGGCCGCAGCTGCGAGGGGGAAAAAAGAGCCACATATTCGGTGGCTGCACTTATTTTTGCACATCGTCCAATGAACCGCACTCATTTTTTCCGCATTATGAAGCTTCTGCTGCTGTTGCAAGTAGAAGAAGAAGAAGGAACAACAGCACCCCCTGGCTTCACGCAGCCTCCTCTGCATCACTGTGGGAATAAAATAATAAAAAGAGCTCCATCATCCTCCTCCTCCTGCACCGTTGTGCTGGAGATAGGGCATCCTCCCCGCCGCCGACACTCATGACTGCCGACTAGGGCCGCACATTTGCGCACAAACGGAGGGGATTCAAGGACCGCATCATGGCCAAACACCGTCCAGACAGAGACAGCTGGGGTGAGTGTACGTAACATTTCATTTTTCATGCCTCCCCTTGACGCACATACATGTTCCTTTATTTATTTGTCGAGCTGAGGGTGTAAAGCAGCGCAGCCAGTTAGGTGTTTATTCCCCCATCACTGGCGGCTCATCTCGACATCCTTGCAACAAAAAGGTGCGTTTATGTGGATGCTGCGTTGAAGATGCGCCGCGTTCTGCAGGAACACCCACATTTTTGATGGAAAAAAACCATGAGATAGTGGAAATCAGTGATCAGTAGGTGCTCAGCTGGGGGTGTGAGGCCCCAGAATAAGCTTGAAAAACCACATTCTGGTTTGTTATGTTTGTCATTGTGCTGCATCTGATGTAAAATTATGTAATCCAGAGTATCATCTGCAGCCCTGATCATCCACTAGCAGCATCATGATCCCCTCTGACATCACTCTAACTTTAAATCCAGGCCTGCAAACAGGGGGAAGGAAAACAGGGGGTGAATAAGGGGAGAAAAATGGGGGGAAACAGGAAGGAAGATGCTGCTGAGACTTTATCTGCTGTGACCCACTTTGAACAGGCAGAGCTACTGACGTCTTCGGCTTGTTTTAAGGGCAGCAGCAACATGATCAGGTTAACCGGGCAGGCTCGTGTTGGGCCGGGGCCGGGCCGAGGCCTCTGCAAGGAGATGGGAGCTGACAGGAAGCCGTGGAGGATTCCTGGTTGAATTATTCACCGTGCATTCTTGGCACAGTGCATTAATCTTTAAGCGCTACCCCCGATTTTTCAACTGTAGCTTTGAGGGAGTTAATTTTGCATCCTCCAAATCAACCTCACAGCCCTGAAGATTGGAGGGACTTGAGTGTTGGGAGCTGAAATGCCTCCTAGTCTCTTGCACGAGACTGGAAACTCACTGAGTCACTGCCTGGAAGGCTCCGGGAAACAGCTCTGAATGATCTCATTGGACGCAAACAGATGGGATGGATAGCAGGGCCTGATTTATTGTAATTATTATTAACAAGCTCGCAGGCGATGCTATTGATCTGAGCCTAACAGGATGGAGTAATGGACGCAACTTTCCTGTTTCCTGGCTTAATGGACCGCTAAGTTTGCTCATCATCTACTGTGGGGAAGTTCTTGATGCTCAATCACTCACACAATAACATTTCAGCTCTTCCTTCACCATCTTTCAAGCTTTTCCAGCACTTTCCTACGTTTCTAAACCCGTTTCTTTGTCTTTCAGGGTCCCTCAGTGACAAAAATGTCTACGACTGGAGCTCAGAGGAGGAGGAACCGGACGGACGAGCCCGGCCAGTCCAGGTTCTGCTGGTCAAAGACGACCACACCTTCGAGCTGGACGAGGCGGCGCTGAGTCGCATCCTGCTGGCCGAGGAGGTCCGGGACCGGGAGGTGGTGGCCATCTCTGTAGCCGGAGCTTTCCGTAAGGGCAAGTCCTTCCTCATGGACTTCATGCTGCGCTACATGTACAACCATGTAAGTTTCTGCATGTGGGCAGTGTTGAAAATGACATATGTAGGCTCCAACATCCAAAATGTAGCACAAATAATCAGTTTTCTGCTGTTTGGAGGTGAATTTGAGATGTTTTTACCTCAATATAAGTGCATATTGAGGTTCAGCCAAAAGCTTTGGCTAAGGAGGCTCCCGATAACTGATAATATTCATGTTTCTTTCAAAGTCACACAATCCTATGAAGGAAAAGTCTCTGATTTACCTCATGAATGGATGTTTTTACCTGGTTAACATGTCCATATGGTGTTTTTAACTGCTAGAAAACACATTATGAATGAAAAGACAGTCAACACCATGGTTAAGTATACCTACCTTGAACCTACAATGTCCATATGACAGTCTCAAAAACTTGGATTCAGACTTTTAGGGTTTCGTTTGCATCAAACCTGAGGCAATAAGGGATTATTTTCATAGAACTAACTTGTAAATATGTAGCTCTGATGCACAGAAATGAGTATTTAAAAATTTAATCAAAAACCAGGAAGAGACTGCACATTGAGGTTCAAGCAAAGTCTAAGCCAGCACTTTTCTTGTCAGGTTCACAAAACCTGATAATGTTTCTTTCAAGGTTATTATATCTTGTTGTGAAGGAAAAGTCTCTGATTTACCTCATGACTGGATGTTTTTACCTTGGTAAAATGTCCATATGGTGTTTTAAATGCTAGAAAACGCATTATGAATGAAAAAGGCATGGTTAAGTATACCTACCTTGAACCTACAATGTCAATATGACAGTCTCAAAAACACGGATTCAGACTTCTAGGGTTTCGTTTGCATCAAACCTGAGGCAACAAGGGATTATTTTCATGGACAAAACTTTGAAATATGTAACTTTGATGCACAGAGATGAGTTTTAGGGTTTAGGGGTTTAATCAGCAACCAGACACGCTACAATTTTGGACAATGGCAGTGGCAGCAAAGTCCGACTCAGCTCAGTGCAAAAGTTTCCAAGGCTTCAAAGGTATGGGAGTACTTCAGATGATCCCAGAGCAAAAAAGGGTTTGAAACTAAAGCTGCAGAGTTTTGCTGGCAGATGACAGCAGCACAGCACAATGCACATCTCAAGAGAAAACACACAGGTTCTTATATGTGGTTACTTCTCTCCTGCTCTCTGTGCTCACATAAATGGTACTTTAATACAGCCGAATTGCCGGTAAAGCTATGCTCACTTACATGTCTCCTGTTTCCGTTGTTAGACAATGGAGCAAGTGAGAAATAGTGACTGAAACGCAGTCCATTGAGACCATATTTCTATTTCCAAGCTGCTGCTTTGCATCGCTAAAATACAGATTTTATAACCACAGTGCTGTCTGACAAACTCACTATGAATATGCGTTAAAAACGACACCTGTGCTGTTACTTCCATGTAAAAATGATCTCTCAGAGACAAAGTAAGAAGTGATAGAAAGTCCCGACGTTGCATCCACAGTCATGCTTATGTCAGCTGCCGTGCGGTCAACTGTTTTGTCCCGCGCCGTCGATCACAGATGCAGAGAGAGTCTTCTTCCTGAAAGGGGCGGGGACAGCTTTAGCTCAGCTTGATTTGAAGATTTGAAGCTGCAGACACTGAAACAGCCCATTTAGAACAGGGCTAAAAGCAAGGGTTATACAATCATAGTGAAATGAACCACCTTGGCAGTATTTTGAGCTGAAAAATTGAAGGACACACATGTGAGACTTTCATTATTGGCTAAAAACAGATACAATATGGGTCCTTTAAAAGATTGTCATAGTTTTGAATGCATGCACCAACCATAGGTGTCCAGATGTACATGTATAAACCATATGCAGGGATCCGTATATGACTTTGCATTCTGTATTTGTGCCCATATTTATCTTTCTTTTTCATGTATTTATATGTAATCAAGTGTATATTTTTTGCTCACAATCTACATTCAGTAAAATACCACATACTGTTAGAACATCCAGCCTCTGACTTTCATATTAAACTAAACTGTGCTGTTACGGTGCTCAGGCGTCTGAACTGTGGCTCGGAGATTCAGACGAACCTCTGACCGGCTTCTCCTGGAGGGGAGGCTCAGAGAGGGAGACCACCGGGATCCAGATCTGGAGCGAAGTGTTTCTGGTGGACAAGCCAGACGGGAGAAAGGTGAGACTCACATCATCCTGCAGCAGACCATTAGCAGTGCGATGAGGCGCATAATTAAATACGACTCTGACACTTTATTAACCTTTTCACACTGCATATTTTAATATTTTCATTAATCTTGGTATCATTTGGACACTTCTTTCATGCCTGCAGCAGCCAAACGTCTCCTACTTTTGCCCTTTTTTTGCCTCAGACTCCATTTAGAACCAGCTGTTCAATCGATGCTCGGTCTAGGAAGCCTCTGTTCCCTGGAGTCCGAACACTTCCTCCACATACTGTATTAAGACTCACTTCACTCAGCACAACAGAGTCGAGGAAGCGCACACGGATCACTGCAGCACAGTTCACTGTCTTTATCTGTTTCATTACGCAGGTGGCCGTGCTGCTAATGGACACGCAGGGCACGTTTGACAGCCAGTCGACGCTGAGGGATTCAGCCACCGTGTTCGCTCTGAGCACCATGATCAGCTCCATGCAGGTGAAGCGACCTTGACTCATCTGACCGAGCTTTACTTTAGATGAGACTGTGCATCTTAATGTGCGTGCTAAACGTATATGTGTATTTTTAGCCAAGCTCGCAGGATGGCAAGTCAGTTGGTCCTCTCGATTTGTCCGGAATGACTTTTCGAAGTGATTGTTGGGGTGAATACCAGTTTTTTTCTGGTGTCATTGTGATGTTGACAGTTGTAGTTTGGGGTGTCTCAGGAATGATTGCCTGTGGGCTACAAATCAAAGATGGACGAACCTTAATTTTGCATGGCTTTAAGCCCTTATACAAATTATATAAGCAAGTTTTATAAAATGTCACCTCCTGTACAGTTATCACCAATGAAGAAACCAACCACAGAGACCAAAACAGTTTTTTATACCAGGCTGTAAACATGTTTATTCCTGCTGTAAAGTTGGACATTTTAACATGACAGTCTATGGGGAGTGACTCACTTTTGGAGCCAGCCTCTAGTGGACGTCTGAGCCACTGCAGGTTTAGGAACTTGTGTTTTCGAAGCCCTAGATTTCGCCACCTTGCACACCTTGCAATCTTTGGCGATCCCTTAACTTGACATCTCGTACCTGTTATGGTGACTGTGGCTCAGGTGGCAGGTAGATAAGCGCTATTTAAGTACAGACCATTTATTGGTTTATGAACAAACTGTCAAACTGCGCCTCACCTGGATTCACACCCGTGGTCACTGCTAATGTTATCATGCAGCTGTAGTGTTATACCACACCAAACTAAGACACAGTGTACCTGCTAATCTTGTTAGCACTGTAACTGTCAGTATTTTAGCATGTTGATGTTAGCATTTAGGTCAAAACAGCACTATGCAGTTGTGAAGCAGTTACTTCAGCAAAAGTAACAATACTTTAGAGTAGAATTACTCTGTTAGAAGTAAAAATAATACACTTAAATTCTTACATTAAAAAGGTACATATAATTCAGGTATAATTCACAATAACATATATTATAGGATTATAATTATTGATGCATTATTATTTACATTGCTGTAATACTGGAGCTGATAAAGGTGATTTAACTACTTTATACAGTTTGATTGCTGAGATCAATGAAGTTTATAAGTCTATTTTTAGATTAGTACATCATAATATATTTGTTGAATATATTCTGTATTATTAAACTAAATCTGCAAAGTAACTAGAGTTCTGAAAACAAATTAGTTTAGTAAAAAGCACAACATTTGTCTCTGATTTGTCGTGGAGTGGAAGTATCAAGTAGCCGAAAACAGTGCAGAACTTGAGTAAATGCACTCCTGCAATTAGGGATGGGAATCAAAACCCGGTTCTAGTTGAGAACCGATTTCCAGTGTTTCAGTTCCTTGGATCATTTGCCAATTGTGAGATTTATTCCCTTATCGATTCCAGTAAGGTGCAAATGAGACGTCATTCACCAGTGCAGCCAGCAGGAGACATGGCGCCCAAGAAGCACAAGGCTCGAAAGTTTGGTTACGTTTCACGAGAAAGGACGACGACAGGGCAACTTGCAATACTTGCAAAGGGGATGTTTCATCAAAGGGAGGGAATACTACCAACATGCAGAAAAATTTGCACACAGCATGCGATAACTTTGAATGAATCTGGCGTTTTCAATCTGCTCCGGAGTGATTCTCAACCCAGCAGCAGCGGCAACGTCAGCGCGTCAATGAGAATCGATAAGAGAATCGGAATTGTATAAATTTTGTCAATTTCCATCCCTACCTGTAATCATGTTTGAAGTATTTTTTTTGATAGATGTGCCACATATTGCCATTTGTAGATGTTTTAACTGAATAATAATAGAACTGAATGATCTCTTTCAGGTTTACAACATCTCACAGAATGTACAAGAGGACGACCTTCAGCACTTGCAGGTAAAACGCTCAAGTTTCAACAGTAGCTGCTCAAACAGCAGCGTCCAGATTAGAAACCTGTTGCCAGATATGTAAACTCTGAATTAACACGCGCCTACAGATGTTTTGAAGTACTAGAAGCTGTTGACCTTTCAGAAATATGTAGTACTCAATCACAACACTTCAGATTGTCGCTGATGTTGTCTTTCCTACTTTGTTTCAGCTTTTTACTGAGTATGGTCGACTAGCAATGGAGGAGACTTTCCTCAAACCCTTCCAGGTACTGGATGTCATTTTGACTTGCTGGATTTTTACACTTTGCTCCCTAAAATTAACCTTTTTATAACAATTTATTGACTGAAAATAATTTTAAAATGAGCAGCCATTCTGAAAGTGTCGGATTAAAAAGTCAAACGCTGCATTTTCTTTCCTAGTCCATGATTTTCCTCGTCCGAGATTGGAGCTTTCCATACGAGTTTCCCTACGGACAGGAAGGAGGCATGAAGTTCCTGGAGAAGAGGCTGAAGGCGAGTCAAACTGACGTCACTTTTAATCCCATCACATCATTTTCCTCTGCAGGCTTTGCCTTTAACAGCGGCTGAGGCCGGTTTAACTCGATCACGTCTAAAACCTGATACCTGTGCTGGTTGTGTTTTGCGGTCTAGATCTCAGAGAACCAACACGAAGAGCTGCAGAATGTCCGGAAACACATCCACTCCTGCTTCACCAACATCTCCTGTTTCCTGATGCCTCACCCGGGCCTCAAAGTGGCCACCAACCCACACTTTGATGGAAGGATTAAAGGTAAATTCCCCCTGTTATTTATTTATTACAGATTGACATTTCATTCAGAGTAGTTTTGCTTGTGGTTGGAATTGTGAAAATCAAGGTCAGGCTTGAAGTGGAAGCTTTTAAATGGAAAAAAAAGTTTAGCAAAACACAGATTTATGTTGAATAAAACAACATAAAACAGTTTTAGTCTTTGCTCCGCCTAGCAGTTGCTCCACAACTTAGTCTGGACTTTAATACAACTATTGGATTGACTGTTATGAATTTTTGTGAAGGTATTCGTGCTCCTCAGAGGATTTATCCTTAATCCTTGTGATTTCTGTTAATGTCTGACTTTTCATCTTGGAACAACAGGAGGTCAAATTTACTAATTTAGAGAAATATTTCCACATCTACTAGACCGATTGATAAATATTGGATGTATTGTTTTGACATTTGGTGCAGACATTTCTTCCCATGAGCCGCGGCTGCACTTTTGTTTAAGGGGGAGGGGGAAAAAAACTCTGACAGAACCAGGCTCAGGGAAGGCAGACATCTGCCTTGACCAGTTGGGGTGAAAGTGGGGATGAGGGGGGTGTTACAGGGCACTAAATATCAGCAAGCTAACATTAGCATTTGGCTCAGACTACATCCTCACAGTGATGCTAGCTTGGCTTCAGGCTCAGAGGTGTAGGAAACAGTTAAGTGTAGGTGGCATATAAATGTAGTACTTACAAAAGTACTTCATACAGTGTATGAATAATGCGCATGAAATGAGAACCGCATTAATATTTCATGGTTCAGAGTTAGAAAAGGATAAAATTTAGAGTATCTACAAATCGTAACAAAAGTTCCTGAATTTTAAAGGTGAAAGACTTCCCTTGTCCCCCCTTTTCTATTATCTATTCTAGAAGTTTACCCTTCCTAGGTAACTTTTATAAGGGTCCCAAGTCTTAGCAAAAAGGTTAGATTTACCCCTGAGTGTTCTCCAGCCCCAATAACATCCATGTCCAAATGTCAGAATGGTGGGGTGGTAGATGAATTCCAATTTTAAAGAGTGACCTTTGTAGCAATGAGTGCAGCGAGGACCACTGCCCATCTCTGGACAGCCGTGAGGTGAGAGTCCATTCACATAAGACCAAGCAAGGCAGTGCCATGTGCAGTGTTCACCTCTTATAAAGAGACTCACCTGATTCAACACAAGTCGACAAGCTAATTGGTGCTGGAAGTCACACAGTTAGTGAAATGGAGATCATGTGAGTGCAGTAAATGTGTCTCAAGTGATTGTAGTATAAAGACACCTGTTTATGAAGGTCAAGTCACTGGTGAATGAGTACGTCTGGATGAACTACACCATAAAGACAAAAGCACACTCCAAGCAACTCTGTGAAAAGATAATTCAAAAGCACAAGTTAAGTGGATGGATACTAGAAAATTTCAAAGTCACTGAATATCCCTTGGAGTACAGTTAAGAAATGGAAGAAATATGGCACATGTGTAAATCTGCCTAGAGCAGGTCATCCTTAAAAAATTGAGTGACCGAGCAAGAATGAGACTAGTGAATGAGGCCACCAAGACACCTATGACTTTTCTGAAGGAGTTATGAGCTTCAGTGGCTGAGACGGGAGAGACTGTACATCTAACAACTGTTGCCTGTTCTTCACCAGTCAAAGCTTTATGGGAGAGTGACAGCAACTACTGAAAAAAGTTCACAGTAAACAGACTACAGTTAACCAGAGGACATGTGGGAGACTCTGAAGTCAACTGGAAGAAGATTCTTTTGTCTGATGAAGCAAAAATTGAGCTTTTTCGCCATCAGTCTAGACACTATGTTTGTCGAACACTGCACATCATCACAAACACACCATTCTAATTGTGAAGCGTGGTGGTGGCAGCATCATGACATGAAGCATGGTGGTGGAAGCATCATGACATGAAGCATGGTAGTGGAAGCATCATGGCGTAAAGCATGGTGGTGGCAGCATCATGGCGTGAAGCATGGTGGTGGCAGCATCATGATGTGAAGCATGGTGGTGGCAGCATCATGGCATAGAGCATGGTGGTGGCAGCATCATGGCGTGGAGCATGGTGGTGGCAGCATCATGACGTGAAGCATGGTGGTGGCAGCATTGTGACATGAAGCATGGTGGTGGCAGCATCATGATGTGAGGCATGGTGGTGGCAGCATCATGGCGTGAAGCATGGTGGTGGCAGCATCATGATGTGAATACGGTGGTGGCAGCATCATGACGTGAAGCATGGTGGTGGCAGCATCATGACGTGAAGCATGGTGGTGGCAGCATCATGAAGCATGGTGGTGGCAGTGAACATGGTGGTGGCAGCATCATGGCGTGAAGCATGGTGGTGGCAGCATCATGATGTGAATACGGTGGTGGCAGCATCATGACGTGAAGCATGGTGGTGGCAGCATCATGACGTGAAGCATGGTGGTGGCAGCATCATGATGTGAACATGGTGGTGGCAGCATCATGATGTGAACACAGTGGTGGCAACATCATGACGTGAAGCATGGTGGTGGCAGCATCATGGCATAGAGCATGGTGGTGGCAGCATCATGGCGTGGAGAATGGTGGTGGCAGCATCATGACGTGAAGCATGGTGGTGGCAGCATCATGATGTGAAGCATGGTGGTAATTGTGTAATTGTGACCAAAGGTGCTTCTACTAAATACTGACTTGAAGGGGGTGAACAATTATGCAGTCACTTATTTTACACTTAAAACTTTTAGATAATCGATGCTACTTTCTCGGGGGGAAGGTAACTGTTTGCTGCTGTGTCTGCGTTGTTCTTCTGCGTCACCACCAGAACACACTGTACGAACTCACCGGTGGCTCTTGTCCTTGTCTAGAGATTGACGGCGAGTTCATAAACAACCTGAAGGTTCTGGTCCCCTGGCTGCTCAGCCCTCGTAACATCGATGTGAAGGAGATCAACGGCAGCAAAATCACCTGCAGAGGCCTGGTGGAGTACTTCAAGGTCAGAACTAAGGACTGCGATGACGCACAGGATGAGCTGTAGTTTATAGTAAAGAAAAGCTCTTCTTACAAACTGTCCCCCAAGATCAGCTTGTAGAGATTTCTCTTTAACATTAAGTTGTCCTGTGCAGTTCCATTATACATTGTCTAATGATGATAAAACCGAGTCTGATTCTGACTATCAGGTGCTAAATAACTGCTAAGGAAGGATCACCATGATACTTCCCCAGTGGATGACTTACATTAATGTTTTTTTCTATTAAACTCACATTTTAAATTTTATGTTTCAATATGCAAATAAGGTCTTATCCATTTAAATATGTGCTAATCTGCATAAATTTTCAAATCAGAAATCTGAACATTCGATAAAGCCAAGTTCACAATGCTTGTTTTATACTGTTAGCATATTCGGGTGTTCTCTTTTTATCTCTCCATGATCAGAAAGTACTGTCAACAGGCAAAAACACACACAAAACTCCACAATTTTCACTGTTTATCAGAAAAAAAGGTTCTATAAATCATGCTGTAAATGATATATGAACAAACTCCTCTGTAAAAAACTAGAATACTGACTAAAGATAGGAATAAAACTAGAAAGTTAGAGATTTCTGAGTATGAGAATAAAATATATTTTGAGGAAACAGCCTTTAAAGATATGCACTATTTAACTGATATCGCCATGAAACAGGACAAATATTTTTTGTCTTAACACAGGTTACGAGTTTTCTAAAATATTATGTTTTAAATAAGCAAATGCAGTATAATATCAGTATGCTTCTCTTAACTCAGCCAAAGATGTAATGGGAGCAGAATATCCCAAAATGTAGAAATTGACCAGTGAATAAAATATAGGAGTGTGTTTCTGCACACGACTGCAACTAAATCCAACACATTCATATGATTTATAAAGTCGCTGCTCTTGATTTTTGTTATATTTCAGGCATACATCAAAATTTACCAAGGGGAGGAGCTGCCACATCCAAAGTCAATGCTCCAGGTACGTTTCAATCATGTTTTGTTTACAATATTATCTAATATAATAACAATATTAGCTTTATTTCATTTCAGGATTATAGAGTTAGTCTGTATGTTGCAGTTAATATTTGGTGTTTAGTACATTTTATTGTACACTTGCATGCTTCATTTGTATACTTTATGTCTTACCTGTGCTTCTGCTGCAGTGATATTTGAATTTAGTTTACCCTGCTGCATCTGACGCTTCAGTATTTGAACGCTGTATTTCCGTGTGTTTCCACTCAGGCCACAGCAGAGGCGAATAATTTGGCAGCAGTTGCAGCTGCGAAGGATCTGTACAACAAAAAGATGGAGGAGGTTGGTGAAAACAGCATTTTTAAGTAAATCCAAAACCCTCCACTAGCTGCTGAATCCTTCTTGGTAACTCACTGGTTTCTGTTTCCAGGTGTGTGGAGGCGATCGGCCCTTCTTGGCCCCCAGCGAGCTGCAGGCGCGACACGGCGTCATCCGAGAGGAGGCGCTGCAGGTGTTCCGGGGCGTGAAGAAGATGGGCGGCGAGGAGTTCAGCCGCCGCTACCTGCAGCAGCTGGAGGGGGAGATCGACGAGGTGTTCGTCCAGTACATCAAGCACAATGACTCCAAGAACATTTTCCACGCCGCCCGCACGCCGGCCACGCTCTTCGTGGTCATCTTTGTCATGTACGTGGCGGCGGGCATCACGGGCTTTGTGGGCGTGGACATCATTGCCAGCTTGTGTAACATGATCCTGGGCCTGGCGCTGATCACGCTCTGCACCTGGGCCTACATCCGCTACTCCGGGGAATACCGGGAACTGGGCGCCGTCATCGACCAGGTGGCCGGAGCGCTGTGGGACCAGGTAAATACAAGAAAACATGAATGAAGATAGGAATAACCCTCACTGCTGAACTCACAAACCTAAAGTAAAGATAAAAGTCTCCTAATACTACACATAATCAGGGATACACAAAGCATACAGACTCAAGTAGACAACAGAAAACACAGGCGACACCCTTAACACTAAGGAAAGTCCTGATAAAGACAGAAAATATTAAGTTTTGGAGTGAATTTAAACATCTCAGCTCAGCTAAAATACCTAACAGTCAGATATCACCACTTACAGGAAGGAAGACGTCCTGGTATGTTCCAGAACTTTACACCAGAAAGAGTTCAGTTGACAGTAATGAATTAACCACCTCAAAAAAAGATTTCTTTCCCATTAAAAGTAATATTCATCCCCCAAATAGTCACTTATTTTTTAATCTTTTATGGCATATTTTCACTATTATATATTAACCCTCTGAATTTCAGGCACTTTTCTGGGTGTTTTTTGTTCATTTTTACTCACTGTGGGCTCGTTTTTCACTGCAGCATAAAGTCCTGCACCTGTATGGAAACAACACAACCCTGACTAGATGGAGAGAGAGAACTCAAAAATGTGTTCTGAGTAGTTTGACTCAGTTATAATACCATAAATCATAAAAAAGGAAAAGAGGAAAGTTGAATTTCTTTGATTTTTCAATTTAACAAATTAAAAAACATGTAACATCAACATTTTTCCGTGTTCCCACAAGTGTTATCAATACTAGAAGAAAACAGTGGCCCTAAAATCGATAGACATTTTAGGATTCACATTTTTAATTTGTTTCCATACTTGTTTCCTCTCTGCTCTGCGTAAACACAGCCTGCAGTTCAGCCGAGGAGTCCCTGAATTTTTGTAAAGTTACTGTTGGTTGCAGCTGAGTCAATCATGGCTTGAAAGTTGCACCTAAGACTGCTGATTTTTTTTGTTTTTTACAGAATCTGATTGGGGCAAAACGTCTCTTTTTGGCGAATTTTAAAGTATAATTAAGTGATTTTGATGAAATATCTTGATTCTAAGCCTAACGAACTTTACATTAGATATGATTAGTTCAAGGACAGTCGGAAAGCTAAAAATCAAATGATTCTTTCTGTTTTTTACAGTTTCTGGCTGTGAAAATTGTGTAATTTTGACAAATTATTAAAGATAACATGGCTTTCACACCTGCTGGCAGGTTTTGGAGTTCAGAGCGTTAGATTGTTTCAGGGCCCTGACATGATGCACGTTGGCTCAGTGTTATGAATTAGAAGAAAATGAAACACCTTCAGATGCTAATATAATCTGGATAAAACACACTATAGTCCTTTATAAAAGTTCAGGATAAAGATAATTAAGTTGTATGGAAGAAGGCAACTTTAGTTAAATTAGGCAGAGTAAAAAATGTCTTCACTTAAGTGTATGAAATTGTTGCTGGTTATTTTTTCTGACGAATTATTCAATAAATAAACAACAACAGCAGTGACATTAAACTAAATCTGTCCACATCTCTATTAGTAACTGAGGTGATCCAGTATCTTCAAACCACTAGGGGGCAACAAGCGCCTTTAAATGACTGGCATAAAATCCATTCGGATCCATTAGAGTGAGAATTCATTGTTCATGGAGACTCTGTGTTTCCTGTATGTGTGATGCTATGACTGTGTGTACATGTGCACTCACTTTATGTATGTGTGTTTCTTTTAATGCATCTGCAGGGGAGCACAAATGAGGTAAGTGGGAGTGTTTGCTAAAGACGGGAGCAGCAAGAGCATCTTTTAAAGAGCAGGGATAGAGTCTTAAACGTCTGAATTCAGTGAAAAATATAAACAGTGACACATTCCTGAGGCTGAATTATTAACTGGCAAAAATAAATGAAGACAAACGCACCAATGAAGCAAAACTAAGGCATGATAAGTGGCTCCTGTCCTGAAATAATCGAGTTAAGACCTTCATTGTTTCAGTTTTGTGCTCATATGTGCCACATTTCTTAATTATTGTTAATTATTGCACTGGGAAGTTTAAAAGTAGGTCGTTTTCTGCTGAAGAAAACCGCCTCAGTTTTGCCTTAAAGCTCTTTCACAGATCATCTGACCTTGACGTTACTCATCTGCACTGCTTCAAAAGATGCTCGGCTCGGCTCACTTGATAAAAACTGTGCTTTATATTGTTGATGACAACTTTTTTGTTCTTTTTTTTTTTAGGTTAAATTAGCTGCTTTCTGTGTGTTTTGATTGTTAAAATCACATTTATCTGCTAGAAATTTAAAACAAGCCACCAGACTGTTAAAGGTGTCCCTCAAGGATCAACATCAGGCCCACTGTTATTTACTCTGATCATTATTGTTAACCAGCTTAGCACTGTAACGCCCATTTTCATGCTGATAATAACACTTTTTATGCAGCTAAATCACAACAAATCAGGCTGTATACCTCCCTGTTTTCTGATCTAACTGATTAAACCAAGCTTTATAAATACCTAGAATTATCTTGACTGCACAGGCCGACAAAACACATCGTAAATATCAAAAATGTAAAGTCAGAATTGCATTTTTATACCAAAACAGAGCTAATTTTCTGCTTAAGTCAGAAAAAATACAACAAAATCTGTTATGCAAATATCCTGTCTCCTGTTAGCGGCAGCCACCTTCCTTATTTCTCTATTGGGAAACATTTTAGGTCAATATCTGCTGTTTTAAATGTGTCGTATAAACAACAGTAACTTGACTTAACTACAGCTTTCGCTACTTTGACTTTGACTTAATTAGCCACAACATTAAAACCACCTGCCGAAAACAGGACGCCTTTTTGCCCCCATAACTGGGTGTTTATATGGTTGGGTGTTCATTACTGATGGCTTTTTATCTATTTACCTACTGAGATATTATTAAATATTTAACCCTCTGGTGACTTTCTAATCTTGAATGACTGAATGACTTTCCAGCTTATATTTTTAATCTTATGTGTGACAATTTTAATTATTGTGACTGTGTCTGTTTGGGTAATGGTGATGTGGAGTGAATGGATGTCACTGTTGTGATCTTGTGTTTGTATGATTTGCTCTCAGAGGGTTGTACTATTAGCTGTAAGATTGGTGGGTTATAAAAACATACAGTGGATGAGGAAAGTCCTGCAAACAGCAGTGCAACATGTGCAAGTAATGGCAGGAGCGCAACGGTAGCAGGAAAAAAGTTAGCCAGCGTGACCCACTTTCTATCCCCTAACCCAGCGGTTCCCAACCACCGGGCTGTGGACCGGTACCGGGCCGCACAGAAAGAATAAAAACATTCTATTTTATGTCTGGCGGAGACTGCAGGGTGTTTTACTTTGAAAAATGCCCACATCGTCTTCCCGTCACATCCGTCTGTGCTCGTTTCCCAACCTAACCCCCTGCCAAAATTAATAAAAAACAAATGTCTCGGAAGAGCTTCTTTGAAAAGAGGGAGAGACTCGAAAAAGTAAAAACATTTAGCAAAAAAAATAATTTTATTTGTTTAGGACACTTTTTTTAATTTAGTTTTTTTTTTTGTTATGAGCACGATAACCAGTCCGTAGAAAACTGTCATGCTTGCCGGTTCGTGGTGCAAAAAGGTTGCACACTGCCGCCCTAACCCCCTCATCTACACCCTTACCCCGACCAGTCGAGGCAGATGGCCGCCTTCCCTGAGCCTGGTTCTGCCGGAGTTATTTTTTTCCTCCCTGTGAAAGGTTGTTTTTTTTTTTGTTCCTTCCCACCGTCGCCAACTGCTTGCTCACAGGGAATCCAAAAGGAACTTTGGATTGTTGGGTTCTGTGTTGTTCTACACTATGTGAAGAGCTAAGAGATGACAGATGTTGTGAATTGGCGCTATATAAAAGAAGTGGAATTGAATTTGCTCCGTAGTTCAGCCCTCTGGCCCCCTTTTGCAAACATTTGTTGATGTCGGTGGGATGTTCTGAATGAATTAATCCATTTCTCCTCTCCACAGGCTCTGTACAAGCTGTATAATGTAGCGGCCAACCACAGGCACCTGTACCACCACGCCTTCCCCGGGCCTCAGGTGGACGAAGCCGCCGAGGAGCAGGACAAGAAGAGGGACTGATTAGGAAAAGACAGAACACTGCAGGGACTTCTGGAGGAACATCCTCACCCATCAGGCACTCTTTTATTCTGGTACCGGCTCCGGTACATTCACTACTTTACTCTTATGCCGGACTGTGTAACGTTCATGCAGGCAACAGACGCCCTCTACCATCACTTTTTGAGAAAAAAATCACCTGTACAGATACCGTAGGCACTCTGCTGGAGGAGCCCTGCGCATATCCAACCTCCAGTCAGCTCTTTAGTTCACATTTTTTCCATCGTTTGTCTCCATGATTTTCAAAATAATAGCCAAACGTGTGAAAATCCTCCCATATCGTGACGATTTGTTCTGTTCTTTGAAGTTTAGTGCTGTTTATAAGGAACAATATCTATGATGTTTGGAAGCCAAAAATAGCGTACTGTGTGTTAAATACTGATCATCAGCATGGTAAATGGTTAATGTCTGTCATCTTTAAGCTCTAAAAACCAGGTATAGTTTATTAAAAAAATAATTGTTTTAATGGTTGTGACAAAGTGGTATCGTGCCATAACATGTAAAAAAATAATAATTTCACGTCATGCAGACACTCGATGGCACTTTTGTTTTGGAGGTTGGTGGATCAGGGAGTAGCAACGCAACAGAGGAACACGAGTTTACACATCACAGCCGACGTTATCTCACACTTTGCAGTTTTGTAATTCCTCTCACTATATATATAAATATATATACGTGTGTGTGTGTTTGGCTTTCGAGAGGAAAGAGCGTTTCCATTGTGACGCAGAGGCGGCGGCCGGAGCCATTGTTGTGTTTCTCACTGAATGTTCGAGCAAATCCGAGGAATGTAGCTGTTCTGCGGCCACCGAGGAATCAAAGCGAGATGTTATTAGGCGTGGCGACGGGCCCCGCTCTGGAAAAAAAAAAAAAAAGAAAAGAGGAAAAAAAAAAAAGGATCCTCATTCCACGTCTCTTTCATCATCTTCACAAAACTTAAGCTGAATCATCTGTGCAGAGCTGCTGCATGATGAAAGAGGCCCGGGGCTGTCTTCTTTTTTTTTTGTGTTCTCCAAAATCTCTTGCTTGCATTTTTGGTGTTTGAATACTTTGGCTTAGCGAGACTGTTACTGTACATTTGTATACGTGTGGTTTTTGTTTTTGTAACTCTGTGGAACGTCACATACAAAGCAGAAACATACAGTAAAAACTCCTATTCGCCCCTCAGATCTGGTCAAAGGAACACTGTCATGCATATTTAGCAAGTTTATAGTGAGGTTGGACCTCAAGGGTTGAAAATTTCAAGGCACTGCAGCAGAGTGGCTTCTTGAGTCTTCCACAATGTATAATCAACATCACACAAAGAACCATCTAAGGCCAGTTTAAGATCCGTGAGGTTTCTTTCTCTTTTTTTCTTTCCTCTCTTCATGACCACGTTTTGGGTGCCGTGTCCATTCACGAGTACGAAACGTGGTATTTGTTTACGTTTGTGTTGCAAGTGTTTGAAAAGAGATTCGGCGGTTTCATCCCTCCTCATCGACACCGGAACGAACACTCCGGACGCGGCGGGAGCCTCTCGGCGAGCTCCTCCGAGTCGGCTCTGCTTAGTTTCAGCACCGCGTTGCAAAATTTCAGTTACGAAGAAATAACTAATAAAGATGGACCAAACTAATCAAATCTAGACGTGTCATTTTTTCCAAATCTTAGACAAAATACTCAGCTTTGATTGTTTTCAACATAAATTAACTTGGTTGTTGATCAAACCCCTCTCAGCTCTGTGAATCAAAGTTACATATTTGTCTATTTCTGACTCAAAATGACCTGGATGCAACTTTGCTTCCTCTCACTGCAGCTCAAGCATGCCAGCTCACCTACAACTTTGCTCAAACACTGTTAAAATATCTACATCAAGCGGTATGATTGGGGGCAATTCAGCCGTAAATGTTCGAACCGATTCTGGAGAGGTTCTGTAAAGTCCCTGCTTCCCTCTACATTGCATCTCGAGCACACCAGCTCACCTACAACTCCACTTTAAAACTACTCTACGCGGCACATCTGCCATGTTTACGTTTAATCGTCACGCAAACAAACCTTTTGAAATGTCAATAACTTGTCCATTTTGACTTTATGAATTCGGCTTGTTTCTATTAATTGTTTTGGAGTGAAAAAACTGGGCAGAAGGTGGCGCTATAGGCCCCATGGCTGCAATAAACTGAGTAGAAGAAGCTGTAAACAGACCGCAAAAAAAAAAAACACACCAAGAAGAAACAAACTTTGGCCATCTTAAGGAAAACAATGGAGGAGAGTCATAAGGAACTGATTTCAAAAGCTTTTTTTAAAATTCTGTTGTTTCCATGAAACTTTTCTGAAACAATACTTCGAAATGTGCAGAAAAACATGTTAAGGAAACACGGCTGATGGCATAAAGTATTTCCACCATGCATGTTCAAGCCAGAAACCAATTCTGAAGAAGAATAATGATGCAAAAAGCTGCACGCTGCAAGTTCCTTTGGTTTGTTACCGATTGAACTCGTCTGAAAGTGTGTTTTTGAGACTGTCATCGGTGCATCGCAGCTTTGAGGCAGAAATACTCGCATCTAAAAACAACATATTAACACGATTAAAAACTAGATGTTTACCAAAGGGGGTCTTTAAAAATAATTTTAAAATGACATCTAAATCTCCCAGCTCACTGTAAGGTCAAAAATACTTTCACTATTAGACAAAAAGTGGACTTACAATGCAGGTTCAGGACTATCGTGTACAAGTACTGAACCGATACTCTCTCACTAACTCCTAAAGGGGAATATGTGGCTCTTCAGCAGCCAGATATGGTAAATGATAAATGGTCTGTACTTCCATAGCGCCTTTTTCTACCTTAGTGGTATCCAAAGCGCTTTACAATGTGTTTCGCATTCACCCATTCGCACAACAGTGGTGACAGAGCTGCCATTGGGAGCAACTTGGGGTTCAGTGTCTTGCCCAAGGACACTTTGGCATGCGGAGGGGCCGGGGATCGAACCGGCGACCTTGCGACCAGTGGACAACCCGCTCCACCACCTGAGTCACAGTCGCCCCACATATGAACCCAAACAGCTCCAAAAATCCAAAGCAAGGTTAAGATTCACCTGATAATCCTGCTATTTTAAAGACTTGTGTGTAGAGCTGCTATATTACTATTATTACTGTATAATTCTAAGGCAGCAGGAGGTGACAACTATACATTCTTGTGTTTTTCTTCACTGCAGGCTTTATTGCTTCTGTCCTGTATTTGCAAACCACAAGTACAAACTGTTCTGTAAAGATGCGATCGAGACTCACTTAAGAGAAGCGCCGAAACCTATTCTACTGTCACCTAACCAGGCGCCCTGTCAAGGCATTGTAAACTGTTTTAATTTAACATTTTGGAAGTAACGCAACTGTCCTGATCTTAAACTCACAACAGTTTCCACTTGTATCTTAAGAGGAGTCAAAACTGATTGATTAGGAATCAATAGAACCTGCTTTAAAGAACCTGCACTTGAATTAAGTCAGATAAGACACGTGTCAGTCTGTAAAAATGAGATAAAGAATGAAATAAGGAGACTGAATTGCACTTGTTTGGCTAACTTAACGCTCCAGCAGCTGATTTATGTTTCATTAAACACAAACATAATATTCCTGACTTACAGTAAAGTCAAGAGCTGCTCAAATCACCCACCAAAGGTCTTTAAATAAAGACGTGTTTCATATCAAAAGTTAAATACCTGCTCAGGTTTTGGTGGATTGTCGTATAAAGTAAACAGTATGACATTAAAAAAAGAACAATGCACAGGTTTTGTTTAATATAACAGAGGTTGGTTTCAGTTTATGAGGGAAACAAAAGCAAAGGAAAATGAAGTGTTTTCAGATCAGAAGAAGCTGCCGGTCGCTTTCTCCCAGAGGAAAAAGAAGACATGACGGAGTAGCCGGTGTGTTTACATGATATGAGCAGACGTTATAAAACTGCTGCATTTTATTTTTATTAAAAGGCACAAATCTCAGGATGTTTTTCAACAAATATCCGGAGCAGGTTTTTTTTTCAGACTCGTTGCTTCTCAGTCTTAAAAACAGGAATTCAAACAGTTCTCCGGTCGGTGGCTGTAACAGGCGCCACGAGCAGCCGCCTCTTTCTTCATTCTAGTGTTTAATTCAGTCATTCATAAGTTGAGTGTCTCATTCGAGGGACGAGGCCCCCCCGTTAAAGTGAGTCTTGACTTCCTGGCTGATATATTTGGATCAAGCGAAGGCACAGATGTGTTTGGTAAAGAGGCAATTAGGAGTCGATCATGATTTCAAAGGGAGCTCCGACCGCTCCCAAACTGTGGAAACCGCAGAGAGGAGTGGCGGCGACACACATCACATGTTCCCTATGAAGTTCTTGTTGGGCTGCTGGGCGTACCACTGCTGCCGCTGTTTGCGAGCCTCCACCTCCGACAGCAGCGCCTGCCGGTACGCCTCGTACGACTTGACGATGTGCTCCAGCTCCTTCATGAAGAGCAGCTTCAGCATCCCCTGATACGTGTCCAAGTCGGCCAGCTGGAACAGCTCCCACTTCAGGATGTGGTCGTACCTGACGGAGAGGAAAGAGGCTAATTGTACGTTCAAAAAGTGGGCTGGTTTTTGATCATCTGTGGAGCTCATGAGCACAGGAAAGCAGGCACACCACGACCACAACATGCATTTCAGTTTACTTGCAACTAATTTTAAAACCCCTTAAACCTCCTGGCAGGTTTGAGGGCATGTTGTCTTTACAAAATCTCCATCAAGACACCATTCATTAGACCCACAAACTGTAAAACCAGAGAGAATTGCCAGATTTTGAACCTTTAAATAGTCCTTGAATTAATCATCTAGGACATAACGGTCAGTTGGGAAACTTAACCAAGTGTAAGCTTGAAATTATGACACTTCATCAAAATCACTTTATTCTACGCGTCTCATTTAAACAGTCATCAAAAGTAAACTGTTTGCACCAGACCTGGAGAGAACAAGGTCTGGTGCAAACATCTCAGGGCCACAAGGAAACCACTGAGGACTCGGCTACAACCAAGGGCCACATAACAAAAAAAATCACTTCTCGACTGAACTGCAGGCAGTGTATTCACAGAGAAGCAAGGAGACATGTATGGGAACAGATTTAAAATGTAAGTAGTAAAATATCTGTAGCATGTAAAGTCACCATAAGAAGAAGAAGAAAGCTTTAGTGTCTCGAATACATTTTTACAGCACTGTGAAATGTTGTTTTCGCATATAGCAGGAAGTGTTAAGGGCCTTGCTCAAGGGCCCAACAGTGGCCGCATTGGGGTTTGATCCCCTGACCAGTAGCCCTGTGACTAAACCACTGTGCCACCACTTTTCTAGTGTTGGTAACACCTGTAGGCTCTTGTATATTATCATAGATTTTTGTAAACTAAATAAATCAAAGAATTTCCCCATACTGCACATGAGACATTTTGAGTTCTCTCTACTTCCAGTCATCATTATACTGTTTCCATAGAGGTGCAGGACTTTATACTGCAGTGAAAAACGACCCAACAGTGAGTAAAAATGCGTTGGGAGCAAAAAACACCCAGGAACTGCTTGGGTTTCAGAAGGTTAATGTAAAGTAGCAAGCAGTGGTTCTCAACTGGTCCAGCCTCAGGACCCACTATGTCTCTATTAATAACAGTCGCGACCCAAATTTTTGAAGTTCGCTGCTCCTGCTAACAAATTAAGGTTCATTTGGGTGTAGTCTCAACACATTTTGATACAATTTAGGAAAATTTTGGCTTATTTTTTTGCTAATTTTGGTATATTTAGACACTTTTGCAAAGTTTGGGGCATATTTTGACCCATTTTGACAGATTCTGAGCACATTTTGGTTCATTTTTGGGACATTTTAGCATAAATTTCTCCAATAAGCTGGCAGAGACAAATCTAGAGGTTAATAGTGGGCAGCTACTGGTGTTGCCGCCACTAAATATCCTGCTATTGAAAGCAAACTGTGTCATAAGAAACACGTCCTTTAAAATAAAAGACTTTATATCACTACTTTTTTGGGGGGGCTTCTGCGACCCTCTAAAAATGGGTTCGCGACCCACCAGTTGAGAACCACTGCTGTAAAAGACACAAGTAAGTGACTGTTTTAGGTATAAAAATGACTTTTAATAGGAAATAAATCTTTTTGGGGCTTTGACATTAAATACTTGAACATCTTAAAATAACATTTTTAACAGGACTACTGACTGCAGCTGTGAGAAAGGAAACAAAGGTCCCAAGAGACAGACGCTCCCAGCACAGTCTGTCACAGTCACTCGGTAAATGCTGTTCATAAATCCTCAAAAAAAATAGGAATGCTAATCAGCAGTATTCATTTTCTTTATTTAAGGTAAAAATCTGATTTATGTCCAGTAATAATTGGATGAAAATGCTGTTTAATAGGTGTGGTGAGACACAAGAAATCAGTTTAAAAGCTCACGTCTCACAGGCAACAGGTAGAGGAAAAGCCATGAAGACGGGTTTTTGGTTTTTAACTCAGAGAAAATGTGTCAATTAAAGCTTAATTTGAATGTTACTTTCACTGATAACTTTCTTGTGATTCCCTCATCAACAAAAGTATCTCTACCTGTTGTTAATTTGTCTTAATAAGGTGCTGATGTCAGCTATTATATACTGTAATAGAACCATTTTTATTCTTCTTCTGCTT
This sequence comes from Dascyllus trimaculatus, assembly GCA_024666655.1. Lineage (NCBI taxonomy): Eukaryota > Metazoa > Chordata > Actinopteri > Pomacentridae > Dascyllus > Dascyllus trimaculatus. The sequence continues at coordinate 23,262,392 of CM045462.1, read as the reverse complement.
AAATGAAACTCCTGATGAAGAACTTTTGCGTTAACCCGACAATGATGCGAGTCTTGCTGCACACTACTCACTTGAGTGGTGCCCGGGCGTACACCTGCAGCCAGTCGGGGATCTCAGCGGTGTGATACGGGTTCGCCGGTACGAGCACCGGCTGGTTCCTCTCCGCAGGACGAGGCTGATAAGTCACAGGAGGTGGAAGTGGAGGCGGCTGATCGTAGCGAGGCACACTGGAAAAACACGACATATGTTGCGTTCAAGTCTTATTTTGTTCATGTAAAACCAAACACCTGTGCTTTTACTTTTGTCACAGTAAAAGCACAGGTTGGCCTCTGTTCTATTTGAGTGTCCCAGGAAGCAAAGCACAATACAAAGATGCTGAAAATGGAATTCAGTCATCACTAACTTTATAATTTAACAGTGGAATCTGCAATTCTAGAGAACGACTGTTGGTGTTTAGCCAGTTAGTGTATTTAGACATGTGCCAGATTTACTGCAGGGTACAAATTGGGAAAGTGACCGGATATGTTTTAGCTAGAAGACGATGATGAGACGTTCACTGAATTTGACCAAAGCAATAGTAGAGGAAAAGTGAGGGAGAGAAACAGTCTCTCCAAACCAAGACACTCCCTAGATCAAGATAAGCTACACATGACAACTATTCCTTTAACAGGTACAGCAACAGTGGCTTTAACTTGCTTTTTTTGCACCGTTTATCAGAGCCACAAACTGTGAAAACAGAAAGTGTCGTGAGTTATTCAACTTTCCAAAGGTCTGTGAACGTGTCATGTAGGATGTATAGTCCAATTTAAAAAAAGAATATTTAAAAATAAGCTTACAACTGCGATATTTCATAAAAATCACTTTATTCTACGGGTGTCATTTAAAAAATGGCCAAAAATAAACCATTTGCATTAAACAGGTCTCGTAAAAAAAACTAAAAACTCTGCAGTCCTTGGCTAAACTGAGAAGCCATGACTGACTCAGCTGCAACCAACAATCATGAGGCAAAATCTTTTTCAAATGAACTGCAGGCTGTGTTCACTCAGAGTAGATATGAAGCAAGTGTGGAAACAGGTTAGGGAGATTCAGAGAAAAAATAACATACTTGATCAATAAATGACAAAAAAAAAACTGGGTACAGAGGAGAATGTTGTTGGACGATACATTCAGCACAGGTAGATATCTTTCTAGAGCTGATGTGCAGAGTGGTGTGAAAAACATCCAGTCTGTAGAGATTAGAAAATGTAAATAAGGTGAGTCACATAACCTATATTTAACATGTGGAGCCCATGTTTTTTTCCTGTATTGACAACATCTCTGGGTACTTGAAAAATGTTGCACATGTTGATTCCATGTTTTGTCTCTTCAAAAATAAAAATCTAAAACATTTAATTAACATTTTAGTTAAGATATGATTCATGGCATTGTATCAAATCAAATCAAATCAACCTTTATTTATAAAGCGCTTTTCGTACAAAATGTAATTCAAAGTGCTTTACATATTAAAATCATATTGTAATTGTGTTTTGCTGCAGATAAGGCATTTTTGAGTTCTCTCTACACCCAACCATGCTTTTGCCTCAGAAACTACTTGAGGTTCAGAGGGTTACGGGTTTCCAAAAGTCAACATCTTACACTTTTCTCACTAACAGGAATCTTTCCCCTGCAGGAAATAAGTGGAGAGGTGCCGAAAACTAATTACGGATTGCGGATTTTTAAAGGGCCAGCCCCCTAACTGGCCCATTCAGCAAGTTTCCACATAACTCATGAGGCGATGTAATCACTTTTGCGACAACTGCTCCAATTCCGAGTGCATAAAAACGACGACAGATAGTTGTTACTGAAGAAAACAAGAACAGCAGACATAATTTCAGGAGACAAACTATTCAATCTCAACCAATCAATCACTCAGTAAAGAGAGAAGATGGTGTCTGATGTCATTACTCTTATTTCTGTTGTACATACTCAGTTAAAGCCATCTTTATTACTTCATTAATAGAGTTAGAAATGGCTCCTGCTGTTAATATAGAACATTTAATGCATATCAGTTCCAAATATTAGTTATTGATCTTTCTTGATTACCAAAAACTGGCATTGGTCCTAAAAAATATATAACAAACAAACAAACAACATATCAGTTGATCTCTACAGCCTATATGGTCAGTTTTATGCAGATGATGGTGCCGTTTCAGGGGAGAGGCCTGCACTCAGAGAGGGCATCAAGAGGCCAGAAAAATTGCGTTTATTATTGTTGTCTTTCCTGAGTTTAACCAATCAGCATCGAGCCTCACCCAGACGTTTCTTAGGGCCGTTCAGAGGTAACATCCCCGAAAACACCCCTGCAGTTAGAATGTGTACATACGATGCAGCGTAAAACAGCCCGATGACATACCTCGGAGCACACGGATGACGATACTGCGCCCTCTTGTTGATGTGATCCACGTAGTAGACCCCGAACTCGGCGGACTCCACCTTCTCCCAGCCTGGAGGGAGCCCTTCCCTCTCCAGAGGGTGGCTCCAGTGTGTAGTGTTGGTGTTGTGGTCGATGTAGTACTTCCTGCCACGGATGGTCCAGTCGACAGTCCAACCGGCCGGAAGGGGGAGGTCCTCTCCCGTCAGACTGGAGAGGTTCCCCAGAGACTTGGCCTGTATTCGACCTATGCCTGAGGAAAACAAACATGTCGTTTTTAGAAGGCCTGAGGCGGAGGGAGAGATGTCTGACCAAACATACAGAAGAGCAGCTGCCAGCGAAGAGCTCCTCTGGGGATGGAGAAATATTTGGAGAAATTTCTCAAAAACAGCATGTGTGGGAAAATGTCATTTAAAGCAGAGGAATGTACGGCGCTTAAAAGGTCAATCTGATGTGGCAACTGAGCATACAGCAGGATAAGACAGGAATGCAATGAATCACTACTTAAAGCATGACTGATGCAGCTTTAAGTAACGCTGCGGCTCTGGACAGGGTTGTTTAATCCCTTTAACTCTGTTGTGACGGAGCATCTTATTCTGACCGACATTGTCTGATGAATGGTAGGAAATGGGAGTGTTGTTACTTTTGGACAGGAAGGCAGAGATCTCTGCATGGCCAGGCATACACACAGGCGCTTTCAACAAACCGCTGAACTCCCAAACTCTGTGTAAGAGCAGACAGCAGAGTGGGTTCATTCAACGGGTCCTGTACTTTTATTGGGGGAATAACGTCAGCGAGGAATGCCGAGTCGACAGCTGTGTGGATGGACTCAGACCGAGTGAACGAACGAGCCAGCAGGGAAAAGCCTGAAAACACAAGAGAACGTGCAGAAAATCCAAGTATCTCAGCAAAATGGCGGCTACAATCTGATAAATTCTGCACGAGAGTGACAGCAACAGAGCCGGAGCTCTTTGCCAGCTGCTGAGTGAAGGGATGGAATGTGCGAGTGCTCCGCAGAAATGCACTCCTCTTCCTCCTCCTCCACCTCATCATCATCTCTGCCCTTTTCTCCAGGAAAACACTCACTGGAGACCTAAAGCTCGATCAGTGCATCACAGGAATTTCTTTGGATACAGTCAGGAATAGTCCAGACTTAAACCTCGTGATGTGGTGCTTGTACCAAAGACACAAAGTGGGCAACTTAATAATATTAAACCAGTTATACGTAAAAACACAAATCTCAGACAACAAACAAACTCTTTGTTTTGTGTGTAGAAAACGGCCAAGGGACATTTAACCAAATATTAACATTGCTGTATGAATATTTTTGACCCAACAGATTTTGACATTTTTTCAGAAGACCTAAATGAAATCAATGAGAGATCCAAAATGGAAAAAATGCATGATTCTTTTTTTGTAACAAAGATGTGTGTGTTTCAGTGCTTCCATCACAGAAAGTCAAGAGTTACAGGAGTCAATGGAAACTCAAGATTGCCAGGATATATAGGTGTACGTAAATGTCAACTTTTGTTCACTATTATTGTTTCAATTAGGTTTTTCTCAACATTTTACAAATATCCAACTCAAAAAGCTTTATTTTAAATACAAATTACTGAAGATGCAATAGCAAACAATCAGCTATACCCACTTTATCCTTCACAAAAATCTGGAAGGTAAAATCAGACCTGGAGTCAATCAATCCCAGGTGACACTGGGAGACACTGGGTTGGTGCACCCTGGACAGGTCATCAGTCTAGTTGTATTTCCAAGCAAATTTGAAGCGAACCTTTTATATGCAATAAAAAAAGGTTTGAAAAAAGGGATGCAACTTAAGCGTCTTTTCTTTAACTACTTTGAAGTAAACAAACTAGGCTGTGAAGTATCATCAGAAGGTGGTGGTTCAGGCTACATGAAGCATGGATATAACAAAAGAAGGAAGCTGGAAACAAAACTAGAGGTGTGTTCCGATATCCATACTAGCACACTATATAGTACACAAAGATTTAGTATGTCTTAATGCAGTCTGCCAAACATACAAGATATCCTAGTACATCTGGTCAGATTTTATAGAGCGCAGGCCGGCATGCTTTTCCAGCCAGTCTCACCCACAGTCCTCTGTGAATTACATCCGATATGTTATGGCTTCCCATGCAGGGATAACATGTTTGAGCCACCGAGAGCAAACAGACAAGTGACAGCTAATTTGTAGACGGACAAAATTTGAGGCATATTATGATGAAGCAGTACGTTCCAGTTGTATACATACTATATTAAACAGAACACTGAGGGCCGGAAAGAAAAAGTATGTGATTTGGAACACAGTCCGATTGCTAGCCAAATGCTAAGAACCCATAAAGAAGAAGAAGAAACAAATAAAACTTTGGATATCTACGAGAGAAAAGTGCAGGAAAGTCTGTAGGAATTGTTTTCAATCAGGAAAGTTGTAATTATTCTTTCGTGTCAGCTGGTATTAGATGACAAAAAAGAAACAGCTGTCATCAGGAATCAGCCACGTGAGTTAAATGTTCTGTACTTCAGAATTTATTCAGAAAAGATGCTTTTATCACTGATTAAGTGCAAAAACACTTTCAAGAGAAAGTTAAAAAGTGAGCGTAAAATCTTTTTTGGAAAACTCAGGAAACCATTTCAAATTCAGCAGTTTCCACTGATTTTTGATGCGTCAAAATGTGCACAAAAAGACATCATGGAAACACAGCTAATCACACGGCCAAACATATGATACTTCTGGTAATGAAGCGTGAAGTTGGAAAATGAGGAGAAAAGGTCAATGAGCTGCTGATCATGTGTTGACGTGTAATTAACGAGACAACAAAAGCTAAAGCCTGAGCCTATGCATTTTTTTTTTTAAATGTCAATATTCACGTATTTTCCCATTTAAAATAAACACAAAAAAATAATCCAGATTTTTCAATTTTTATAAATATAAGGAGCCCTAGAAATACACACGTTGGAGTCTGTTTTTCTGTTCTTGTACAAACTACATGTTTGCAGTACAAACATAAGCTGATAATAACAGAAAGAATTTGCCAAAATTACACGGATGACTCCTCTGAAACATCTCTGCCTGAACAGCATAAAGTGTGAAATGTAATTATGAAGAAAACAGCACATACGTACACCGATGATTCATAGCAGTGAGCAGCTTGAGGCTCAGACATCTGACTGGGGGGCGGTTTGCAAATTACGGGTTTGCCAGCAGAAAGATTCAGCAAACAGAGGTGAAAAATGCGGAGCTTCTAATGCCTGTTCGACTTGACTCCAAACAAGGCTCCATGATATGCAATAGGCGGGTCTGACATAACACTAAACCGTATACATGACTTCAACAAGTCAGCCGCAAAATAAAAGCTTCTCTGTCGTTCGGGGAGGGTTGGAAAATTCCTGTGACCCCCGACACATTTAATCTGAAGGAAATTACACACTTAAGTCATACTGGTGTGTATAATGCAGAGCAGCGAGATACAAATATTTAATTCCTCAGGAAAACTGGAATTAAATTGCTCTTTTCAGCTTGACAGCCAGTGGCTTGCATTCCTTTCACAGTGGCCAATGTGTGGTCCAAACCCAATTCGTAACACTCAAAACCGCAATCATACATTAGTGCAGTCGCTTTATTTGAACTGTGAAGTTTTCTCAGAGAAGTTGGCAGGGTTTTCTCAAAAACATTCCTCATAAGATAAGTCTGAAATGTTGCAGACGTGCTGGTGTGACTTCATTCATCTTCAAACTTGACTGCTCTGCTTTTAAACTGCAACACTTATAGATAAAAAGCTTTAAAAAATATGAATTTCTGCTCCTTAAAGAGAGAGTGCATGCTGCGTGCTTTCTTGCTTTCCTATTCTTAAGGGTTTAAACTAACTCTGTAAAGGGTGAGAAGTAAAACACGTCATGTTTACCTGATGGAGGTCTGCTTGGAGCTGGGGGGGTGTGCTGCCGGGGAAGTCTTTGGAAGTTGTGTTCATTGTGCTCATAGTATCTATAGTCCTCAGGAAAGCGCTCTGGGACCCTCCTGGGCTGCTGCTGCCTCTGCTGCTGCTGGTGTTGCTGGTTGTCATAATAAGGTTCAGAGGGGTAATAATAGCGAGCAGCATCTCCGTTCTCAGACATGGGGCTCACGTCTGTGAGGAAGGACTGTGATGAGCCTCCGTACTCGTGGGAAAGGTCTCCCAGACTGCGAGGCAGGTATGGAGGTGCGGACATGCGGTGGCTCTCTCGGCGGGCCACCTCATGAGGAGGTCTCTGTACGGGGGCCCGGAGGACGCTCTTGTTGCGGGGCCCAACGGGCTCCCGGTTGGGTGGCACAGGGTAGGAAGAGGGCCCCATCTCTGGCAGAGGGACCTCTGTTCGTCTGGGAATAGTGGGTCCATGGCGGATGAATGAGGGCATCAGATCTGCAACCAGGTGAACAGAGAGAACGAAAATGTTAAAAATAGTGGACACAATAAGCCCAGCACCTGCTCAACTACTATACATACAACAAGAGGCACTCATACTTGAAATATTTTTACTCCACCAGAGCCACAGGTGCTTTATCCATGTCAGACATAAATCTAATAAGTCTCAGTCCATCTCAAATGATCAGGGGCCTTTCGCTCAACTTTTAAATCACAAACTATGTTCAGCTTTCACAACTGATTGAGCAGATATCTCAGACTGTACCCTAAAATCAAAAGCATTACCATGATAGCATAATCCAAATAGAACAGAGCAGAATACAGTACTAGAGTTTGAGAATGGTTCTCAAAATTTAATCCTCTTGTCCAATATTTCAAATTTTGGGAAACACTGATCAACATGTTTCACCATTTTTTGATTTTTCTATAGAGCAAACAAGCTAGCTAAACACCCAGGGCTGCACAATATATCATTTTAACACAGTGATGTGCAAAGCTGAGGAAGACACACATTGCAAGGAGTGTGATGTGAAAGCAAATCTATTCAAACACATGAAGCTACAATTGTTTTGCTGCTCAAGATGAAAATAAAACTTTTGATTATCCATGTCTCACCGAATATAATTTACTCCAATTTAAAGGTTCTTGGATACACAACGTTTTTAAAACTTTGCTTGGAAAACACAACATTATTTTTAATATGCAGAGAAACACTGCCAAGGAAGATTTGGTTGCAAACAGAAACACCATAACAGCTGTATTAAGCATTTCAGCTACAGAAAGGACGATGTTGACCATAAACAGGTCGACTGTCTTGCAGTTGTTGCCACAACACAATGCGACACAACTCATTTGTTTGACTATTTAAATCAGCACCGCAAAGCTCTGTATGACAGGTGCAAAGCCAAACCTGAGTGCCATCCAAAGCAAAAAGCTATTTTGACTATAAGAACAGTTGAAAATGTCTTTAAATATATTCTTTTTTAGCTCTCCACTCAAAAACAAGCTATTATAATGTAATTTTTTAATTTATCATCAAAATCTACAAACAACGGGAATTAAAAAAAGGTTAGTTGCAGTCCTAGGGTGTTTTATAGTATAAAAACCAGCTGTATTTGACACAAACACATTAAATGCCTTAATAATAGCACAATAATAAAACACATTATTACACTTACAGGAGCCATTCTGTCTGAATCAGGAATATGCTCATGATAATTCCTTGCTTTTGACTAAAACTTAAATGTAATGTCCTATTTTTAAAACCTAATATAACTACTTTTCTAAGTTAAGTAAGCGTTAATAATACTTCTTCCATAGGAGCTCAGTACTAAAAGGTAAACACTGATTGCACCACACATATTAAATGTCAGTTAAAGGAAACTAGCAGTCTATTTAACATCCACACTCATTCAGACAAATGCATGCTAACTGGCAACAAATCTCACTTTACAGTAAATTAATCCACATAATATGAAGCCAAAAGTAAAGGTCTTATAAAGTTAAACGTGTCTATGATTGAATAGTTTAGTTTAGTTGCCGTAAATTAAAGTTACAACCGCTATCTCACAACTTTACGCAGCTGACGTTCATGTAGCAAGTTGGTGAGCATTTAAGCTAGCACTGAACTACGCTGTTAGCAGCCTGTTTGTTTACAATAAATAGTTGTTTACAAGTTTATGAACCACGTCAATGTGAGGAATTGTTTCCAAATATTCACTCCAGCCTGTTGGTTAATGTTAGCAGGGTCCAGTTTGACACTTATTAACTTTAACCATCGGGCTAACCGTTGCTAACCCGAGCTAGCATGCTAACTTGTTGCGCTTACTTCGGAGGAGCGGCGACGTTTCCTTCTTCACATATTTCCCGTGTACCTCGGCTGGTTTCGACGCTTCGTTCTTGCTTTTCTTTCGCGAGAGCATAACTCAAGGCTCGGAGACATCAACAACACGGCGCTGGGAAGTCATGGCACGATCCGTCGACTCTGCTACCGTCCCGGTCAGTTAGCGCGGCGCGGAGAGTCAACATTTTTTTAGCTTTCAGGCTGAGCTAGCAGCAGTTAGCCCCGCTGAGCTAACTCTGGGAGCGTCTGTCCGCTCCGCCGCTGCTCCTCACCGGGAATAAGCTCCGTCTAGTCCGGCCTCCCAGCTGATAAACCGCCCTCTGCAGGAGGAGAGAGGAGCGAAAAACACAAATAATGTTGACATCCGAGCCACAGAGCCTTCCACTGAGATAAACACCAGTTATATGTATGTGTTTTGTCTCTTAACTTGACAATATTGCACTTCCGGCAGCAAAAAAAAAAAAAAAAAAAAAAAAGGATTAATGAGACAAAAGTGTTAATAATACACAACAAAATAAAGAATAAATAATAAATAAGTAAATAAAATAAAATAAAATAAAATCCGAGTAAAAAAAACACCAAATATATTACAGGATTATTATTATTTAGTAATATAAATGTAAGAAGAACGTCAGTGAGGTTGATGGTCAAGAATGGTGCAGCTAATTTTAATAGTTTCTATAAAACTGGTGTCATATGTACTATATTTGGATTAGATGGACGAATTCAAAATAATTGAATCCCAAATAAAAGACCTGAGTACAAAAAAAATCTTGAACGTATTACAGGATTGTTATTATTCAGTCATGTAAATGAAAGGAGAACTTTAATGAGGTAGATGGTTGAGAATAGTGGAGCCTATTTTATTAGTTTTATATAGAGCTGGTGTCATATAAACTATATTTAGATTAAATAGGCAAAAAAGATTTAATAATACACTAAAAAAACAAAAAATTGAATTCCAAATAAAGGACCTGAGTGTATATAAGATTATGATTATTCATTAATATAGATCTAAGAAGAACTTTAATGCAGTAGATGGCTGAGAATGATGGAGGTAATTTTTATTTTTTTATATCAAGCTGGTGTCATACATCTTGTGATAAGTGTATATGTAAAATGTTAATGTGAAAAATAACTAGTAGTTAGGGCCGTTACAAAATGTGTTGTTGTAAAAAGTACTATAATATTTATTTATGTAATGTATAATCTGCTGCTGCTTGTATCTTGCATTCTGTAAGTCCATTGCTATGTATTGACTAATAACCCATCAAATGTGATAAAACTGATGCACTGTGGGCAGCAAGGTCATTGCATTTATTACCGGTTATTATATTTGGGCCCAATGGACAAAAAAAATCTAAGTAACGCACCAAAAATGGGGTCAATTTCAAATAAAAAACCTTTACTTGAACATGTATTTTAAAGTCTACACGTGAACAGAATGGCCTCATGTCAGTATAAACATATTAAACGATCGTTGTGACACAAAAATATAAATATAAGGAGAGTTTAACTGTTGTAGACGGTCAAGTTGGAGCTCATTTTAAATAAGATTATTCAAACAGAAGCTGATCATCACCAACTCAGAGTTACAGATATATTAAACTAATTTTCAGCCACTGCTTGAGGGAAATTAATAGCTTGCATCTTTTAGCTCCACTGACATTTACGGATTAAAGAACCACCAAACACCATCCATTCATTCATTTTATTGATACCTTCAACACAAACACCACCCTGTTTCAACTTTAGTGCTCAACCTCCTTCATTTAAACTCCATAAAACATTCATGATGCAGCACAACGTCTTCAAATGCAGCTTTACATATTGCAGCGGGTCACAGAATTACATTTAAAAAGGTAAATATTGCCACGTGACAGACACCTTAAAGTCTTCAGGTAGTGTTAGATCAGACCTTTGAAAAGGTCACCGGATTATTTTGTGCTTACATGATTTTAGTGCCGACAGACGGGTTTCGTCTTTACATAAAGGCTTGGGAAGTGAAAAACACACAGACGACAGTGAATCTCTTAGACGACACGGACAAAAGAACACTTATTTAAAAAGTACACTTCAGTATTGCTCTTCTCTTTAGACATGTAGTAAAATATTTACTTACTCACTAATAACACTGACAAATAATTAACAAAAATGATAAATTACTGTGAAATAAGCAGGTCTTCTTTACAGTCTGACCTCACATTTGGTTCTTCATAGGTCCTGCTCATTATTGCTTGGAATAAAAAGAACATATACAAATACTGCATCTTCAAAACCGGCCAGGTCTTGTGCATTTGGCTCGATCTGTTGGCACAACGGTTCCAGGCAGTAAAACACAAGTATGCTCAGTCATAAACTCAACAGTGCAACGTATGGCTGACTTTCACGAGTGTTTTAAGAGACACGTTAAGGGCATTTGTAGTGGTACGGTAGCGAGGGAAGCGATGGAAGCGGCGCCGGGTTTAGCTCGCGCACTATCTTGTTCAGGCTGGAGATCTTTTCCTCCAGCAGGTAGTTCTTCTTCTCTGCGATCTTCTGCCGCTGCTCGGTGATCTCCAGAGCCTGCAGCAGCTGGGCGTTCTCCACGTACAGGTCTTTGATCAGAACGTCGGCTTTGCCATTCTTGTGCAGCTGGAGATGTAAAAGAAAGGAGACAAATAAGGGTTTGATAACTTCATAATTAATCTCATTTGATGCAAGTATGTAGCAGCCAGTAATGTAATCATTTTGACCATTTTAAATGTAATAAAGCCAATAATGTAATAACGTACATAATACTCTTCAGTGTTTTTACATTTGCAAATTAGTGTTCATGTTCTACTTTGTATAATGGAGTTAAGTGCCATCATAGTGCCAGTCCAGTTATCTAAATACAGTTTGAAGTGAGGACTGAATCGTTTTTCCTTGAGAAAAGTTTGAAAAAGTTTTAATGAAATGTTTTCCAAGAACAAAATGTTGCAAATTCATTTGACAGTGCAACATCCGACAGAGACACTGACATGAAATGATAAATTTACATATCTAAGCAAGGGGCCACACGGTCGCTTGGTGGTTAGAAGATCCCCGGTTCGCGTCCCGGTTAGGACGCCTGGGATCCTTCTGTGTGGAGTTTGCATGTTCTCCCTGTGCCTACGTGGGTTTTCACCGGGTACTCCAGCTTCCTCCCAAAAACAGTCCAAAAACATGACCTCAAATCCTAGTAGTAATTTTAGTTTCCTTTACTAACTTAGAAAAGACATTTTTGTTCATCAAATGGTCAGAAATAAAAGGAAAATGCACAGATTTCAGTCAAATAAGGCAAAATAGACTGACTGTCTTACTTAAAGCGTTTCCACACTATGAATTAGATGTCTGATGAGGACACCTACATGTTCTCTTTTAAACTCAGTGTGGCCAGTTTGTATAAATTCAACTATTTTTTCCCAACACGATTGCCATTTCTCTACCCATCTGTTCACTCAGGTTGAATGTTTTTGTTTAAAAAAAGCATCCCAGGCAATTTATACATCAGATTCTACAGTTGCCAAACACCCCTTTAGTACTATTCCAGCTTTGTAGGCTGCAGCATCCACAAATTCTGGTTTTCCACCTTGTTTTTGATAATCAAACCTCTGTTGATCCCCTTGGGGAAATTCCTTCTCTGCATTTGACCAATCCTATTCATAGTTAACCTTAACTATAGATATTAAGAGCAGAGGGCTGCCCCGGTGTAGCGCCCAGGGAACAGTCAGGAGTTAAGGGCCTTGCTAAAGGGCCCATAGTGGTGGTGACTGAGACAAGCGGTCGCTCTCACTTTCCCACCTCAACCTCTTGTCAGTCCTGGGACTCGAACCAGCGACCCACTGGTTACAAGTTTGTTTCACAAACCCCTTTTTGCTGATATATGTTACCATAATTAAGCTTTTTCAGTCGTGCAGCGGACTTTTTAAGTGTTCTAAGTGTCAAACTGACCTGGTCTTTCAGCTGAGCGACCTTCTCTTTGAGCAGCAGCTTCACGTTGTGCAGCGACATTTCGATTTCCCTCATTCGCTCCTCCATGTTCTTCATCTTCCTCTCCCTTTCATCCTGCTGGGGAGACAGGCGGGGACATCATCAAACTGCTGCAGATGCGATAAAGTCATGATAAAAATGTGAATCTTCCAGCCCTTTGAGCTGGTGTGAATGAAAAACATGAGTCAGAAACCACATCTCTTGTGAGCTAGTCGATTTATTTTATCTCGATAATGATTCCTGGTACACTTCTAAATGAGAGGACAATGCGCTAAAAAAATAAATAAAATATAAATAGGTATAAAATGATGCCATATATTCCAGAGATCTCTACAAAAAATAATTTAATGCATAAATAAAATAAATCCTAACGTGATAAAATAAAATAAATAACAAATTAACAAATAAAATAAAATAAATTTGATTCTATACATGGTTCGCTAGATGACGGGAAAACCAAAACACAGACGTGACAGTAATAAATCTAACGACACACTACGTGGGACAAACAGTGATCTGGTTCAGGTGGATTTTCTAATTATAAAAACACCAGATAAACATTCAAAGGTAATAGTTACGTGACGTTTGAACAGTCCTTGCTTGAGGAAAAAAAAACACAGAAACCAGAAAGATTCACTTTGGTTGTGCAGCAGCAACAAAAACAGGCCTGAACATAACATCTGACAGACAGCAGGTAGCTCAAAGGAACATTTAAATATGTGTAGTGTCAAATACTTAATAAACAACAGACGACAAAGCATAAAAACTGGTTTAGGAATCTCTAGAAACCCTGACAGGACGGCAACATCACCTGCATCAACAGGTGGGAGTGGTTTGATTGTTAGAAAAAGGCTCAGAAGGCACTAACTCTGCCTCAGCGCGACACTCCTCGATGATCATAAGGCAAACAGCAGCCTCTGAGGATTTACATACCCTGTTTAAAAACATTATAAAATACACCTACCCTGTACTCAGGAGAGATATTAAAACTACTAAATGTTAGGTCCCACTTTGTCAAATCGTCTGTACACATGCAGCAGATGTTAACTTAAGTAAAGCATGTCTGACAAACTCTGAATTATCATTATAGTTATTAAAATCCCATTGGGAAAAACACCAGGAGCTTTTTTTCCCCCTGTGTTTTCCTGCCACCTAGCAGCAGTGGAATAAAATTACACCCTCGTGCCTTTTCAATCAGGCACCTCGTTTGTTCACAGTCTCCTATAAGGATGCAGAAAGAATCACAAGACTCCAGACACAGCAGAGGAAGAGCAGAGTGCGAGGAGAGGTTAGAGCGAAGAGCAGGGAAAGACGCCGGGGGTTACAATCCACCGATCCGCCGGTAGCTGTCTGCGTGAGCCGCCCGCTGCTCCGCCATCGGCCCCTGGAGAGAGAAGGCAGGTAAACTTCACCAGAGCTCCACCCTCGCCGCTAATCCTAAACACCTACACAGGCTGGACACATAACAGCCGCTTACACTGTTTTCTAAGGTGGCTATAATCAGAAGAATTAGAAAAAGATGTCAAATAATCTAATAAATAATTGTGAAATAATCCAATTAAATCTGTAAAACAACACTAACATGCCCATGTACACTGCAGAGAGATCATTTTTGAATTAAGATCCACAGTCTTCTTGTGCAAAAATGCCAAATTTTACAGGTCATTTCAATCTCAAATCATCAACTTCATCAGTGATTTGTCACAGCATAATAATAATATAGATATTTATCAAGATATTTGAGTCAAGTCATGTATTAGATGTGACTTGAGTGCCATCCACTGGTGGCCAAATAAACTACAACATGAATAGAAAGATTAGGAAGGGTAAAAATATTTGTGAAATATTGACTTTTTATTGACTTGCTGAGATCACACACACAAAAACAATCATCAGCCTATTTTCAGCACATTGCTTTGGGCATTAAAATATGAGGCTGTAAAAAAAATAAATGAACAGAACCATTTTAAATATCCACACGCATCCAATATCCTTTCATTTTACTATCCTTCTTCCTTCTGCTGCAGCTCACAAGACAACACCGCTCAAGGAAACAAGGCCTCAGAATGTATTTTTATATAAATATTTTCGTCAAGGTGGAGTTTGTAATTCCCTACACCTCTCATCAGATTCAGTGAATATCTTTTGGTCCTCTGGCTGTCCGTTTTGTGTCTGTGCTTGAACTGATCCACTGAACACTATGCTAGTTTTCTCGTTTTCATAGGTGCACCAATCTGTGTGTAGACTCTATCCGCTGAAATGTCTTCCCTCTTTCCTGCGTTGCGTTGTTTCGCATTTATTAGCTCCAACATGACCAGCTCTGTCTCAGCCACTGTTTTTTGAAGTAAACAAAGAAACTCAACATAGTGGCATGAAACTGTCCCACTAACTGCAAAGCGACAGACACACCAGCGCAGTTTAAATTAAGCTCACAGACACGTGCCAACTAGGGATGTAATAATACACCGAACCCATCGGTACAGAGGTGTATCGCAGTACAAAAAATGTTAAGACTATTAAGAATGGCCAATGTACAGAATTGTTTTAATAGAGAACCTCGTAGTGCCCACAGTTGCGGCAGACCTTCCCCGCTTCACAGTTACACAGTACTGTGGAACTAAAAACAAGTAGGAGTTTCCACTGGAACTCAGGATGTGTCGGACCATTTATTCTCCTGTCGGTGACGTATGGCTAGTGAATGGGATGGCTAACGCTAACAGCAAGAAGCTGGAGCTGGAAGACGCTCCGCCGTTGTTAAAATCACTTGTTTGGGATCACTTTGGTTTTCCAGTAAAGTATGAAAAAGGAGTAAAACAAGTGGACAGGACAAAAGCGTATGTCGACATCGTGAAGTGGTTCTGAACTGTGCATCTGGCAACACGTCAAACTTACACAGTCATCTGAAAAGGCACCATCCATCACAACTATCCCCACTGCGAGGTAAAAACAACGAACTGTGCAAACGCTGCTGCTGACATCATTTCATCAAGCCCTGCCTAACAATTCAGAACGGGCGAAGGCAATAACCAAATCCATAGCAACAGATCTACGACCATACTCCGTTGTTGAGAAAGTCATTTTGATGCACCGGCGCGTCCGTCGACTTTAGAGGGTTCTGTACCGAATCGAACCGTGACTTCCATACCGAGGTACGTACCAAAACATGATTTTTGCATACCGTTAAACCCCTAATGCCAACTACGTAAGTATTCACAATCTTTCTCCAGAATTGCACCTTCAACAATCACGTCAGCTTCAGCTACACATGAGGACTGTGGATTCTGACAGTATTCTAAAGAGCATGAACAGCAGGAATGACTGTACATACGGGCATGTTAGTACTGTGTTAAGACAGACCTGGAAACATGGGTGAATTTCCTCACAGAAGCAGTTTATGCAGAACATTTATACTTAGAAAATGTCGCAATTTCACGATTCTATTACTTATTGTCAATGTGTGTTATTTCTTATTTACTTAATTCAACATTTTGGATGTTTAGAGTTACTTATTTCACATACAGTCACTTGAATGATGCTCACTGATGTAGCGCTGAACAAAGATGTGTTTAAAAGGTAGGTCAGCACTTATTATAAAACCACCAGCATCATGAACACAATTTAGTTATACGGTGCATGCAAAGGTTCAGTTTGATCTAACAGCTGTGCACTATAAAGATTTATATCATCAATAAACTCCAGTATGTTCTTGAGAACTTATTGGTGACTAGTAATATCATGCTACGGGTACAAATAAAATGACAAAAGGTGACCAACTACATCTATCTGTTGGAGGAGATGGAGGTTTGTGCCGTATGGGTCTAACAAAAGGTGAGAAATGGAACAACAGCCACCAGCACCACACCCAGACGATCACACCACTCTTCAGTCTCGAGATGGAAAGTCAAATAAAGACAGTGAGTTCAAAAACAAAGAGACACACAGGAACCGAGGACTAAAAACCAAATCCAGAAAGTAAATGCTGAACGTGTAACGTAAGGAGATGAGGACAGACGAGGTGCTGAGATGGATGCTTGACAGGAACAAGGAGCAAAACCAGGCTCTCAAACACAAAGGAGAATGGAAAATAATAAAAATAAAAATAAAAGAGGATTATCACAGCTAAATGACACTCAGTTCAGGTGTTTGGAAAGTGATGCACGTTTTTAAACAGTTTATTACTGATGTCAGTGGTTTGTAAGGATGAAAATTCTACAGTTCTTTAACCCTCTGAACTCCAAGCAGTCTGGTTGGTTTTTTTTTTGCTCACTGTGGGCTCATTTTTCACTGCAATTTAAAATCCTGTACTTTTATAGAAACAGCACAACCATGACTACCAGTACAGAAAACTCATAAATGTGATTTGTATCATGTAATGAAGCTATAATGCCATACATTATTAAAAAAAGAAAAAACAAAAGGCGAATTTTGTTAATTTTATATTTTACAAAAATCGAAAAAGCCTGGGATTAACATGTACAACATTTTTCCAAGGCGTTACTAATACTGGTGATTAATCGTGGCTCTACATACTTAAAACATATTACTACTAATGTTTTTAGTTTCTTTGTGTAATTGTGTGTACACAGCCTGCAGTTCAGCTGAGTTTTTGTCACATGAAACTCGGTCGTAGATTAGTCACTAACAGCCTCGTGGTTGAACCAACGAATACTAGATTTTTGCCTCTGATAGAATCTGATGAGTAAAAACAATTTATACTTTAGCGATTTTGATGAAGTGTTGTAATTTTCGGTTGAAAATTTGATGGTTCTTTCTGTTTTTTACAGTTTCTGCCTCTAATTTTGGAGATTTACTACTAGATGACGTGTATTTGAACCCCAGTGGGAGGTTTTGGGTTTCAGAGAGTTAAAAAATCTGATTATTTTTAACCTGAAGTTATTTCCTTAGGGCTTTTTCTGGGGTTTTAATAGTACGCTGTGCAAATGAAGGGGAAACACTGGTTTTTAATAGTTGCTTGCATGCAGAAAAAGTAAACGTACTACGAATCAGTAATGTAAAATGCATTACTTTGCACCTGAATTGAGTGATTTATGAGAGTGAAAGAACTATAACGGGTGTATAGACATTTAACTCCCATTATATCCCTTCATAAACAGATAAACATGACATGTGTGGTGCACGTTTCCCCTCTTACAGGCTGTAATGATGAATTTAATATCATTAGGACAACAAATAACCATGATGTGACATAAAAAAATAATAATGACAGTGACAGAAAATGATGTAATGATACAGTGGTGCTCAATATCCAGGCTCAGTTTGTATATCTGCAAGCCAGACCAAGTATTTTTTCTATCCTGCGAGTGATAATTTAATTTGCAAGCCTACTTGAGTAGAACGTCAACATGCAACTCTCTTTTAGCTTTTTGAATATAACTATATATTTGACCAGGTCTGCTATGAGGAAGGTTTAAATCGCACTGTACCTGCATGTTGTCCGGATCTTCACCACGATGCTCTCCCCTCGGGATCCTGTGAGGTGACGGAGGAAGAAGTCCGACTAACTGAGCCTGAAATGTCTGAAAGCAGAAACAATGAGTGATGCAGCTGTAAGAAAAATGTAAATTGCATTTAACATTATTCTGTTTATGAACTCCCACTGAGACTGTAGAAATTCCTTAACTTCCACTCAAAATTTGGCAAAAACTGAGGTGAATGCAAACAAAAACTTACAGCAAATCCTATGTATTCACTGTTAAAGCTCAAAAGAAAGATCAGAAAATTGGTGCTTCAATTTACCTCCAGCAGCTGTGTGGACAGTCGAGTCATTTGAGCCTTGAGCATTTCGTTTTCTTGCTGAAGGCTCTCCAGCTGGGAGTGTCTTTGTCCAGCTTCACAGCTCTGAAATCAAATAATGCGATGAGAATTTAGGAGGTCGTCACATAATCAGGAGTATTAAAAGAAATTCCTGTTCGGATGAATGCTGTTTTACCTTGTTCAGCTCCCTTTGTGCTTCCAGCTCCTGTTTCAGAGAGACGTTCTCCTGTTCCAAGGTCTTTAACAGGGAGGACTGACTCGGCTGTTTGTGCTGCTTCAGGGACAGGATGGTAGCATCGAGCTGACGGACCTGCAGATATAAAATATAAAGATGAGCAACAGGAAGAGAAAATGGACGCTAACATGCTTGTATGTCTTTAAGATTCATGCATCTGCTCACCTTTTCTCTGGCCTGGACCAGATCGCCCTTGATGCTGCAGACTTCTACCTGAAGCCTCTCGTTTTCCTGCCTCAGCAGCTGCTGCTCCTGCTCCCTCAGTCGAGACATCTCATCTCTGTACAGCTTCTTGCTCTGGTTCTGCAGACCGCTGGAGTGCAAGGCCATCTCCAAAATATGGTTCTGAGATGCACAGATGCAAAAAGTCACTTTCTGTTCTTTGATGCAGCATGTGTGGGTGTTTCTTTAGCCTGCTAGACACAAAAAAACTCACTTTATCATTGGCGTTCTGCAGTTGTTTGTGCAGCAGTGTAACTTCATGTTTGAGGGAATCCTTCTCCTGCTGCAGAACACGGAGGTCCGACTTCAGACGAGCACTTTGATGGTTGACAGCCTGAAGATTTTCATCTGCCGTCTTGACCTTTAATGGAAAAGAAATTTATTTATTGTGATATATTTCTCGACAAAAACAGATGTCAGGGTTTTGTTTGTTACAAATCCATGTAAATACATTATAAGCTGCTGTAAAATGCTTTGGAATAAGGCAACTAAACAGCAACTGTCCTCTAACATTGTTCCAAATACTAACACAGCAATTAACCCTTTGAAGCCCCAGTAGTTTCTAGGCGTCACATTTTTACTGCAATATAAAATCCTACACCTCTATGGAAACTACATTTTTAGTTTCTTTCCATACTTGTCTTCCAGCTACTGCTACTACTAATTTTACAGCTCTACAGACTATTTAGTTTTCTCACTGTTCAGTACATTAACTCTAGGTACTTCACTATGCTGAATGTATATCATTTTGTATTCATTTCATTGATCAAGTATATTCGATTTTCCTCTAAGTCTCTCTTTTCATCTCCTCTCTGCTATGCGTAAACACAGCCTGCAGTTCAGCCAAACTTCTTTTCTGACTAGCGGTTGCAGCGCAAAATATTTAGTTTTTATTTTTGGCAATATTTAAGTAATTCTGATGAAATGTCACAATCTTAAGCTTAGATTTGGTAAATTTTTCAACAATTTATGTTGTTTTGACGGTTTCTAGCTCTCATAAAAGATGCCATTTTTAATAATTTCTTTAAAGACAACATGTATTTTTCACTGTTTTGGCATTCTGGGGGGGGGATCAGAGGGGTAAGATGTAGCTCAGCAAAGAGCTGATTACAATTGTTTCGGCTGCAGCAGATTCTTACCTTCTCTTGAGATTTGGCTAGCTGGTTGCGGAGGCCCACAGTTTCTTTATCCACACTCTTCTGCTCCTCTACTAGATGGGTGAGCTGACTCTCCATAGAGTCCACCTTGACTGCCTGGAAACAAAAAGACGTTTTTCTTTTCTGCTCAAGCTAAACTCAAATACCTCATTAGTTCATAGCTGCCTGAGGGCTAGAAAATACTTAGTTTGCATTTCCTCTGTACTTTCTTAATTGTAGGTGAAGTTGAATTGTAAGAGAAAGTGGGGGTAGTAAATTTTTGATTTAGTGTTTGTGTCATACTTTGATGGACTTGATGTGAGATCCGCTCATAATCTGACGCTCACCTTCTCTCTGAGGTCGGACAGCTGCTGTGACAGCTGGATATTCCTCTCCTCCAGCTGTGCAGTGTCCTCCAGAGCTTTGGTCAACTCTGCCTCCAGAGCAGACACACAAGCTGCCATCTAACACAAAACAGCCACCGATTAACTACCGGCTACGACTACCACGACACCATGGCGACTATCAGCATGACGATAAACTCTGCTCACCTTGTTTCTCTCCTCAGCGGGGAACGCCTCCCTCCTCTCGTTTTCCTTTATCAGCTCTGCCAGCTGCTGTCGTAGATTCTCCATTGCAGCAACGGTTTGGGTGTTTTCCTCCGACAGAATCCCGTTCTCATCCTGCAGCTCTGAAATCTGCAGAGGGAGAGATAAACTGAAATCTAAGTAGCTGCTTCTGAATGAAAACAATCTGATTATGAAAAGAGAAAATCTGTATTTAGCTACTCCTTTACCTGTTTCTTGAAAATCTCTGCTGCTGTTTGAGCTTCAAACTTCTCGCTGTTCAAGTACTCCAGTGTTTGTCTAGAATTAAGAAAACTTCATTAGAAAAGAAAACACAACAAGGTGATTTAAAAGAAAAGATGTCTGCTGCTTCTTACGTTAACTCATCCTGGGCCTCTTTCAAGTCCTCTTCCTTCAGTGCAGCAATTCTTTGCCTGAGGATGACGTTTTCTTCGGCGAGACGACTGGCCTCAGATCTACAGACAGCATTAGAAAAAAGTCAGAAAAACAAATTCCTACAAACTACATTGAAACTAATCCACACAGTGCATGTTTAAAATAGATCACCACTGCTACACATTGATTTAAAGCATCTTATTTTAAGGTTTACAGACTTTGATATTGCAAAACTTGCTTCTCAGGTGATCTACAGGGATCAAAGCAGCTAAGCCACAAGAGTTCATGATTTGTCGCATCGCATAAAGGATTTAAAAGCTCGGTTACAGGAAGACAACATCTCTACGTTGGGTTTGGAAGTGCTTATAACACGAAAGCACAAAGGGACGGGACGACAGAGGCCACATGAGGGACATGGAGGGTCGGGATCCTAGTTTTCTCCACGTTACCTATGAGCCTGTGTCGTTTCATTTAATGTCTGCGACTTGTCCTGCAGCTCTGTGATGGCTCTGCGGAGTTTAGTGTTCTGCTTCTCAAACTCCTCACAACAGTCCTCGAGGTCGGTTACCGCGTGCACTTTCACCTCCAGCTCATCATCCAGATCCACAACAACCTCCGCCGACGTCTCAGCATCTGGTTGAACGACTGAAAGAATCCCGTCTTCCATCTCCAGCTCACCGAGCAGCTCCGACAGCTTCGCGTTTTCTTCCCTCATCCTGCTGATCTCGTCCACAAGCGAAATCTGCGGGTCTCGGAAATCGTGGAATATATTGATCCTCCCTTCGAGGCTCCAAATTCTCTTTTCAAGCTCGCCGTTTTGGTCCTTCAGTTTGTCATTTTCACACATGCAATCCTCATATCTAATCTGAAGGTCTGTCAGTTTTAAGGCCTGCATCTCAAGCTCTTTGACGTGCTCCATCAACAGCAGCATTTTCACTTTGAGGCCGTAGTTCTCCTCTAAAATCTGGTGGCCAGTTTTGACCTTTTCACTGTTGTGAGCCAGCAGGTTCTCGAGTATGTCTGTCTTCTGCTGAAGCAAAGAAATCTTCTCGTGCAGGAGAACATTCTCATCTGTGGCGGCCTTATACAAAGAGTGCAGCTTCAGGATAGTGCTTTCCTGATGTTCACAATCTGTATCTTCAACCAGAGTTTCCACACGGTCATGCTTTACTTCTGTGGTTAAATGTTCACAGCCTGAATCGAAAACAACTTCACCTTCCTGTCTGTGGTCGTGAGAGCGATTCAGTAAACAGTCAACCTCAGAATCCTCCAGAGAGAGTTCACGAGGGCCACCTGTTTCCTCCGGAGCTGAGGGCAAAACCACAATCTCATGATGCTGCTCATCTTCACGGGAAGAGCTCCCACAATCCACCTCTAGTACATCCTGAGGTTTGTTCTCTTCGTTACACGCTTCAAGAACTGCATTATTCTCACCTAACGCCTCGAGTGATGAGACAGGATCACGCTGCGTCTCTGGGGAAGCGGTTTCAAGTTTGTTTTCAATATTTGGATCATTTTCAGGGGATTCTGGGTTGCTGCGATCACAATAAGACGATTCACAACCCTCATGAGAAAGAACATCCACCTCATCGTCGCCACCTTCACCGAAAACATTTTCAGGCCACGAGTCAGGAGTTTCTGTCGTCTCATCCTGCAGCACATTTTGATCGTCTTCGTTATTAGCAGCGTCCGTCACCTCGATGTCTTCTTGATCACCACTTGTAGACGAAACACCATCATCCTGATTGAGATTTTTTATACTTGCAGCATCTTCACCTACTGCAATTGTGGTTTCTACATCACCGTCCTCATCAACCAGAGTTTGAGAGTTTGGTTCACCAGACAAAGAAATACATTCACTGGTGTTTAGCAGCTCTTCCATACATGTCTTAATCTCATTTGATTCCTTAATGTCTTCTTTCTCATCTTTTTCTGCAGCAGCCAAAACCTTTTTTAGTTCAACTTCAAGCTCATGTATTCTATTATTAAGCACATTTCTCTCTGCTCGCAGCTCTTCTCTGTCGGTTTCTGTACTATCTTTAAACTTTTCCTCAAGAAAAGCCACATACTCCTGCAGCTCCTTCCGCTCAAACTCAAAGTCCTCTGCTGCTTGTTTCAGTTCCTTCTCCAGCTCTTTGATTCTCAAATTAAGCACATCTCTCTCCCCTTGAAGCTTCTCTCCGTCATTCTCTACATTATCTTTTAACTTCTCCTCAAGACTGGACACATCTTCCTGCAGCTCCTTCCGCTCGAGCTCAAAATCCACGGCTGCCTGTCTGAGAAGCATCTCCAGCTCTTCGATCTTCATCCTCAAATCGTCTCGCTCAGTCAACAGTTCGATCCTCTCTGTAACCTGCCTCTCGGAAATGGAAAGCATCTCGTTGTACTTCGCCTCAAGTTCTGAGTGGTTGCTCAGAAGTTCTGCCCTCTCCTGTTTGAAATCCTCCACAGTTTGATTTAACAGGAGCTCCGTCTCGAGTGCTTTGGTCTCAATCTGGACAACCAGCTCATGTTTGGTGTCCAGGCTTTCCTGCAGCCTGTTGTGGAGGTCATTCAGCTGCCTGCTCAGCTCTATTTCTTTAGTCTGGGCTTTACTCAGTAACTCATCCAGCTCATTTTGTAGGTGCTTGTTCTCCACCATCAGTGCCTCCATTTCTTCACTGTGAACACTTTCCAGCTCCTGGCGTTCTTTCGTCCACTCCTCATTTAGTCTGTCTTTTTCCTGCTCCATGGCCTCCTCCATCCTTTTTCTTTGCTCCTCAAAGCTCTCCAGACTTTTCTGCATCTCTTCTTCCCAGTGGAGCTTCTGAGTGACGTGGCTTTCAGAAAGAGCCTTCAGCTCGCTTTGGTAGTGCTGTTCGAGTTTCAAAACATCAGCCTTAAAACGCTCCTCGACAGATTCCTGATCACCTGAGAAACGATCTTCCACTTCTTTGATTCTCTGGTCGAAGCTGATCTCGATTTCCCTCCTGCACATGGTTATTCAGTGTTTGTTACAGCAACAGCATACAACTTTAATACGTTTAATATTAACAATCCTGAACCAAAACAATGTTCAGCATTTTCAGTAGTTTAAATAGTTCAACCTTTCAGGTGTTTGAGACTTGGACAAGGATCAATATTGCTCTTGTATCAGGCTACAGCAAGTAGATATAAGTTTAGCATCAATTTCAATTCTGAGTAAAAACATGCACATTTTAGGACAAAAGGAGCCTTGTTCAATATATGTAACACTTCTGGTTCCATCAGTCTGTTAAAGTGACGGCTTTCTAGTTTTTTACTTGGTAATACATAATGCACTTATCAAACAAAACAAAAAATCATTTAGAACTAATAGCGAGCTTAACAAACTGTCCAAATAGCTAAAAATCAAGTTCATTCACTATTTCCCAAACACAAATAATTTTGTCTGTATGTGGTGAAAATCTAAAAACTATTTTAATAACAGTGAAATTATAATATCCTGACAGCTGTAATGGAACTCAAGACTCAACCTGAGGACGATCGCTATGTCATGAATGACTTGACTGGAGATTATAAACCGTTCTTGTGACAACTAACCTGTCTGAGGTGAAGAAAAGTACGCTGTGCTGCTTGCTGTGAGATTCTGAGTGATCCTGTCTCCTTATCGGGGACAATTTATGCTATTTAAAAATAAATAGTGACGTCACTGCTGGTGTCTTATGTGGAAATGTGCTCATGTGGATCCTACAGGTATTTAATAAACTCATTGGAAAGATTCCTACAAACAGCTGGAAGCAACAAACTAAACTTCAGCTGCTGTTTTGGCTATTTTGGCAACACACTGTGCTCTCTGTGAGGTTTCTGGAGCAATATTGGTGCTGAAATGTGGAAAAATCCTTCCTCAAAATCGTTTTAAACAAGTGGAAATACTTGTGCTGGGTAGAAAGTGATAGGGAAATGTTACAAGGTCCGTATTAGGTTGCTACTTTTATGGAAAAGAGAGCAGTGTGTTCATTCAGACATGAAGCCGACATGTTTAGATGCCGCCAGATTAACAGAAAGTAAAGGGGTAAAAGTAAAGTTACTACGACAAACAAAGTTAAACTCTCACCTCTCCTGAGCGATGTCATCTCGTAGTTTGTCCAACGTGGCGCTCAGTGCGTCCCTCTCCTCGGCATGCTTGACTCTCATCTCCTTCATGGCCTCCCGGTGGTTCTCCTCCAGCTGCACCTTCTCCTCCTCCATCAGCTTCTCCAGCCGCTTCTCCATCTCCTCTTTCTCAGCCTCCAGCTTCTCCTTCGCCTCGTTCAGCCTGTCCTGGACCATCCCTTCGTAGTCCTCCTCCAGCTGCAGTCTCTCCCTCTCCCACTCCTCCTTTAGCTTCTTCTCCCTCTGCTCAAACTGCTCCTGTAACTGCAGCCTTTCTTCCAGCACCCTGTCGAGCAGAACCTCCTCATGATGCTGCTGAAGCTGAGCTCGCTCCTTCTCCCACTTCTCCCTCAGCTTAGCCTCTTTCTCCTCTTGCTCCCTGACAAGTTTTAACATCTCCTCCTCCAGCAGCACCTGCAGAGACTCATTATTCTGCTCATCCAGCTGAGTCCTCTCTTTTTGCCACTGCTCTGTCATTTCCTTCACCATTTCCTCACGCTCCTCCTCAAACCTCAGCTTCACCTCCTCTAGTTCAGCCTTCAGTTTGTCCTCATGGCTCTCTTGAAACTGCTTCTTCTCCGTTTCCCAGACATCTAGCAATCTGTTCTCCATTTCAGCTTTTTCCTCCTGCAGTTTCTTCCTCTCCTCTGCCAGGTTGGCTTCAAACAGCTCTGCATGCTCCTCCTTCAGCTTCTTAATCTCATCGACCTGCTGTTTCCTCAGCTCCTCCATCCCGGTGACAAGGTTCTCATCTAGTTCTACGTGCTGGGCTTCCAGGTTCTTCAGCTGCTCCTCCAGGTCTGCAGTGTAGATTTGGGCCTCCAGCAGCTGTTGTCTCAGGTTTCCCACCTCCTCTTCCTGCAGGTTCTCGAGCTCCTCCCGTTCTTTGGCCTGCTTCTCCTCCAGACAGGTCCGCTCCAGCTCCGCCTGCTCAAGCTGGTTCTGGAGCTCCTGTGCTCGGCTCTGGACGCCGGCCATCTCCTCCTTCAAGGCCTGGACCTCCTGCTGGTACTGGAGGGTCAAGGCAGCTTTCTGGTCCTCATGGGTCGCCCTCTGTGTTTCTGCCATACTGTCAAAATCATTGGCCTGAAATGACATAAAGAACATGGATGTCTTTAAGGATACATTAAAGTAGAGAAAATAATTATTTATTTTGAGCAATAACTGTGTCAAATGAAGAACCACTTTATGGATTTAGGACTACATTTCTACTAGCAAACATTCACATATTCCTCCTTCCTTCTTCCTTGTTTGTGTTGTTGCTTTTACATGTGTTTTGCTGCCCTTGTCAGGCACCTTGTAAAGTGGATTTTGAAAAATGCACTTTATATAAAAATGATTATTATTGCTCATAGGGCTGCAAATAAGGATTATCTTCATCACTGACTAATTAGTAAATTATTTTGTTGAATAATCGCTTAGTTGTTTTTTCTAAGAAATATCACAAAGTCACTAAAAATGTCTATTAGTGCAGTGGTTCTCAACTGGTGGGTCGGGACCCAGAGGTGGGTCGCGAAGCCATTTTTAGAGGGTCGCAGAAGCATGCCCCCCCACCCAAGGACGTGTTTCTTATGACACAGTTTGCTTTCAGTAGCAGGATATTTAGTGGTGGTGACACCAGTAGTTGCCCACTATTAACCTCTAGATGTGGCTTCTCCAGCTTATAGGAGAAGTTTATGCTAAAACGTGCCAAAAATAAACAAAAATGTGCTCAGAATCTGTCAAAATGGGCCAAAATACGCCCAAAAACTTGGCAAAAACGTCCAAATATAGCAAAATGAGCAAAAAAATAAGCCAAAAATTTTTAAAATTGTATCAAAATCCGTTGAGACTACACCCAAATAAACCTTAATTTGTTAACAGGAACAGCAAACTTCAATAATTTGGGTCGCGACTGTTATTAATAGAGACATAGTGGGTCCTGAGGCTGGACCAGTTGAGAACCACTGTATTAGTGTTTGCTGAAGCCCAAGATGATGTCTCACTTCGTCCAAAGCTCAAAGATATTCAGTTTACTGTCACAGAAACCAGAAAATATCCACATTCAGGAATCTGATATCAGAAATTCAAGACTTCTCATAGAAAAACAAGTCAATCCAATTAATCAATTCTTAAAACAAATAATTAAATAATTGAACAGTTACCAACTAATTGATTAATCACCACAGCTCTAGTTGTTATGCTGCTATTGTTATGTAACTATTATTATTATTACATTAAACTGAACGTGTTGTGGTTCGTGAGTCAAACAAAACAAGCAATTCCAATATGTCTGGTCTTCCTGACATTTTAGATTAAATTGATCAATTATCTAATCAGCAAAAATTATTATTAGAATAATCTGTAAAGAAAATAACTTCAGCTGTGTGTTACAATCATAAAGTTGTTTTTATGTCTTATAAAAAGCTTGTTCAGTGTATTTCCAGAGCACTACAACTGACACTGAATGTGTGAGGGATGCTAAACAAATAAAAGCTGACTGATTGTCAAATTTAGCATCTAAATTACCCGCAATTAAACTTGAATGTCAGCCACAGATTAATGCGTTATGCTTGTAGCAGATAATAACTGGTAAACTCACTTCTTTCTTTAATTTATTAGTTCAACACACAGAATTAAGACACTGAAAATAATGGTTCTACTAGTCTGACCTTTCTTTCCAGCTGGTTTCGCAAATCCTCCACTTCCTGAAGGTGCTGCTCCTTCAGCTGCTCCAGCATCATCTCTGCTTCGAGGCTCATGCTGAACGGTTGGACCTCCTCTGAACCGATACCTGCAAAAGGTCAAGTTAGAAGTTGGAGGGTTTCCTTGTTTCTATGCCAAATGTCTAAGAGTGCTCCAGGTACTGTCCTGTATGTGTGCATAAGTGTATTTTAGGTATTTGTTGGGTCTACCTGGGTCAGACTCCATGCCAGGGCTTTTACTCTCCAGCTCCTCAGACAGAGGTTTGTGGCAGAGCTGATTAGTTTGACCAAGACTGTGGAACTCCTGCAACTCCGACTGCAGCTCGTCAATACGATCCTGCAACTCCTGCCAGATAAGAATGGATTAAATGTGTTTAATCGATGGAGATAATTAATTCTGTCACCACATCTTAACATGGCACTGCATGGATGGAAAGACAAACTCAGATACCCTGCACTGTGCTTCGTAGCTGCTGCGTAGCTGTTTAATACGCTCCTCTTGGAGAAGGAAATCTGCAGTTCCAGGGTCCAGGTCCCCAAACTAAAGAAAATAAGATCACATGCAAGTTAACAGCATATGTCAGCACAAAAACTATGAAATCAAAAGACACAAGCACAAAAAGTTCAGCAGAAACATACAAAAAAAAACACCAAAGATCAAGTTGCAGTCAAAAAAGAAAGCAGAAAAACAACACAGAACAAGTAACATGAGTAGAAGCACGTTCATGCTCCAATAATGGAAGCAAAAGAGAAAGTCAGTATTCGTAAAACCACAAAACATCTCTGTACCTTGTCTTTCATTATGCTGTCCAAACTTGTCTGGAGCTTTGTGATCTGAGTTTGTGCCTCCGCCAGTTTCTCATTGCTGTCCAGTACCTCCGTTTCAAGACGCCTGTTCTCCTGAAAACACGCAGAATTCAGCAACATAGGTTATATTTACATCTTTTAACCATTTATTCTTTGACGGATAAACAGATGACAATACAACATGTGGTGAGAAAAGTGAGATGGTGCCAAGATTGCTAATTAAACAACATGACCACTGAATAATTAGGGTGTCATATATAAACTCACATATAAACATACTATACTTTAGAAACACTATTTGTTTTCAGTCGTTATAAAAATGCACAACATGAAATTCATATGTATACATGACATACATATACAAGCATGCATGGCCTATGTTAACGTATACATACTGTAAACATACGTAAACACTTTTATAGTAAAACTGAAGTCCCCCAAATGTATAAATGTATAAGTCTCCTCTGCGGTCATAGACTTTTTACTTGTTTTAAGGTATTTGTACATATTGCATTGTGAATATGTTGTGTATGGTTCTTTTATTGTGTCTTTTATATTTTCTTGTATGTACGGTCTTGCTCTTATCTGGACCATTGAGTCTGTAATAAAGTTATTATTATTATAAATGGCATAAAACACACAAATGATGATTTTTTTTGTACCTTCACTGAGATGGAGAGGTGGTCTCTGAGAAAAGATTCATCATCCCTGATCTTCTCGATCTCTGCCTCCAGTTCTTCTCGCTGCAGGCCGGCCTGCTGCTGGATCTGATCCATCTCCTTCATCAGCTCGGACCGCACTGCTGCCAGCTTCTCTTTGTGGTCCTGCTCGAGCTTCCTGTAGACATTCACCCACCGAATATTAACACTTAAATATCAAAAAATACAACATTTGAGAGAAAAAGGAAATATTTTGTTCTATTTTGGCGGGATTTAAAAGGAAACTACATTCAGCGGATCACACAAGCTTCCTATAGACATTCACCCACAGCAGACACAGAAGGTTGACACTTAAATAAAGAAAAATACAACATTTAAGACAAAGAAGTGTAGAAAATATTAAGTATTTTGTAATATTTTGGTAGAATTTGATAGGAAACTAGATTCAGCTGACAACGTGTTTTCACAAAGAAAATATCTGCTTCTTATGAAAGGTTATAGTACAAATAAAAACACATTAATAGATTCTTTTTATTGATGAATGTCAGTTGAAAACAGACAAAACCAATTAGGGTCAACTGCAGTCTATGAATGTATAGGATGACAGCTATAATCTCTTAGCATTTTAATCCTTAAATCCACCTCGGTAATGAGACTAAGATCTAGATGAGGAAACGGAATGAGACAAGCAACGAGGGGCACATTAAATATTATAAAAAATAGGTCCATCTAATGAAATGAAGAACAAACAGAGAAAGGAGAAATGGTGAAATCTGAGTGATAAATTACCTCAGGTTGAGGTTGTTCATGTGCTCTATTGCAGAGTGATGCTCGTCCACCTCAGTGGCCAGCTGAGTTTTCAGCTTCTCTGCTTTCTCCAGGTCTGATCGGATTTTGTCTTTCTCCCTGATTTCTCGGTCGACACGCTCTCTGATAAGAGAAAAACAGCGGCGACAGTAATTGTACAAAGGGTTACATGACAAACAAACCACCAATAATCCTGCAGGGTTTATTAATCTTGTATTTATTTCACACTGAAAGCTTCAAAACGATTCCAAATCTCGTTAATGAAGGATTAACAAACAGCATTAGGCTCTGAATGAGCTGCATTACAGTGGTGACTCATACTCACAGGAGATATCTGATCTCAGCTTTGAAGCTCGCCAGTGCCGCTTGGTGAATCCCATTCTTAGTAACCAGCAGCTCGTTTTCAAGCGCCATGGTGAGATCACTAAGACTCAGCTTTCCATCAAGACTGAAATTCAAAGCCTGGAAAAAAAGGTGGTAATTAATGTCTTTTTGGGGACTTTTTTAAATTCATCTAGCTGCCTGCTCCAAAATGTACAAATGAACTGATGTCACAGATTTAAGATGCTGCTGCTCGGTCAGACAGGACAGTAACTTCAGGATGGTACCTGCAGGATCTCAGTGCTGTTTTCTATTCCCTCTTCTATCCAGGCATCCAGGACGCATTCGACTGGGGTGTAGCCGGTGCCATCATCCAGGGTGGAGAAGAGCCGCATGCCGATGGAGCTGGTTAAAGCAGAGGGGGTCGCTATCCTCCGGCCGCCCTCATCAAAGGGCTGCAAGTCGAAGAAATTGTGGGGGGTTTTATTACAACTTTTTGAGACCAATTACTCCTCAGAGATCGACAACTACAGCTTATATACAAATAGGAAAAGGCTTTTGTTGTGTTTTGTATTTCTGCCCTTATTTTAAATTAATGAACAAGTCTTATTGGGAACTGACCCCAGACCTTGTGGAGCTCAGCAAACAAACATACCTGAGTGGAGTGAAGCCGTTTCAGCTGTCTGTAGGGCGTGGAGGCGGAGGGTGTGGGAGGTTTGTTGTGGTTTACAACCCTGGAAACAAACTCCTGAACATTCATCACTCCGTCGCCAGTTAGACTCAGCAGCGTATCCCCATTAATCTGAAATATATATATATTTTTTGAAACAGCAAAATTGTTAGCATCTTCTTCACACTGTATTTACATGCTAATGAGAGATTATTTTTAATCGCTTGACTGCTTCACAATAATTTAAAGGCTGCTAAACCTGCAATTTGTATTTAATGTTAAACAGAGCTGCAGTAATTTGTTAGCAGACAACATAACAATAATAAGACAAACAAATAAATGAATAAAAGATCAACAACAAAGATCAGCAGATACTAAGTGTGCCTTGAAGTGAGACAATTTGGTAATATAAAAAGTATTTTGTATTGTGTTCATAGGAGCTGTCGCTAAAAAATGAACATTTTGTCAGTGTAAATTAACCTGCCAGATTCCTCCCTTTAAAAAAATGGGGTTTAAAATTATTTTTTAATTTAAACATTTTTGCTTCTGTTGCTCTCAACTTAAATGCTAAAAAAAAAATGTCATGTAAAAGCAAGCTATCAAACATCAAAAATCAAAAATTGTATTTATAGTATAGTCCCCCCAGAAAAGATTTAAAAACAATTGTTGAATGAATTATTTGCAAATCACCCCTTTACTAATGTTCTAGCAAATAAAATAATAATAATGATTAAAAGCTTTTTAAAAAAATATTAAATGTGACAGTAGGGTGACAACAAATCAGGTAATATGATGAAGTACATATGATAAATTTAAAATACAAGCACTTTGTGTCATGTAATAAAAGACTAAATAACTCAAATAAAAATAAAATTTAACCAAGTTCTTGGGTAGCAGAAAATGCACATTTACTGGACTCAAAAGCAATAATTAGATTTGAAAAGCTGAAATAAAACGCAGCCAACTCTCCATCCAGTCTTTAACACACCTCCAGGCCCACATGTTCACAGAGAGCCAGCAGTTCAGTGTGACCGGCGCATCCGTCCCACGTTATCGCCAGATCCTCGCAGGCTTCTCGTAGTCGCTCCTCTAAACGGGCCGACAGAGAACCGCTGGGTCCCCGAGGTGTGCTCGGCTCATCGGGGTTCCACAGATGCATCTGACCTGTAAACAAACAGATAATTTATTTTAAAAAAAAAAACATCTCCAGCTTGAAGTGGAGTTTCTGAGCATGTTGTGAGTCTGACGTACCTTCAGCCTCGTACTCCTCTGTGCTTGTTTCGTGAGCGTTCCAGCGCTGTTAGAGACAAAAACACACAGAAACTCAAAATAATATAAAAACAACAGTTCAGTCTGCGTTTTCTACAGCGTCAGGTTTAAACAATCAAAACAGAGCAACTCGTCTGTGAGAACAATGGCCACAAACCCCCTTTCCAGGCTGGTTTTCTCATATGACAATCAGCTGAATATGTGTTCAAACATGATTTTAAATTAGCCAAGGTTGAGTCTGGATGGAAGGGGGGCCTCATAAAAAAAAGACACAAGGGAGCTTTTGTGACGGCACGAGTCCTGAGGGAGGGTCAGAGGGAACGGCGGGGGTAACAAAGACACTGTGTCATGGATGGACACACTTTTCTTTATATTCTTTTTCAGGCATTTTAATGGTAATAGTATACTCCTCATGCTAATGTGCAGCATAAAATTGAATAACAAGCAAGCAAATAAAATAAAACAAATATCTAGAGCTGTAAATTAATTCCAAATGTGCCTCACTAACTTGCCAGTTCCCCCCCAAAAAGTGATTTGAGTTTAAAAACATCAATATCTTTGCTTTTGTTGCTCCTAACCTAAATAACAAACCATCACAAAAAACAAGCAAACACAGTAATAACAAATGACAAAGAGCTATAAAAAGGATACTTAATGGGCCATAAGGTGAGCTTACTTTGTTTATGTGAAATAAAATCATTTATATTGTATTTATAGGAGACTCTCTCTGGAAATTAAACACGTTATCAGTCCAAATAAACTTGCAAGTCTTCCACAAAAAATAAAAACTAAAAATGACTTTCGAGTTTAAAAAAAAATCAACATCTTTGTTTGTTGTTAACTTAAATTTTGATTTAAAAAATACAAAAAAACAAGCTGATAAAATGATAATACAGAATCTAAACTTAAAAAAAAGATAGCGGGCCATGAAGTGAGATAAGTTTAACAAAATATAAATATAAATAATATAAATCTGGATTGTGTTAGCAGAGGTTTGCTGCTGAAAATGAACCTGCCAGTCGCCCCAAAAAAGGTTTGAAAAAAACTTTGCTCTTTTTGCTTACAACATGAATTTTGATTAAAAAATAAATAAATTGTCAAGAGCTTTAAAATAAGAGATCAGTGTAGAAGGTGAGATCATTTTGTTCATGTCAAAAATATCAATTTGAACTGTATTCTCTGGGGTTTGCTGTGACATTTTGTAGAAGCGAAACGTCGCTAATAAATGTATTTTTTACAAATTAGTGTGTGGGAGTGTGTTGAAAATTCAACATCTTTGCTTTTGTTACTCCCAACTTAAATTCTAATAATAAATTGTCATAAAAAAAGCAAATAAAATATGAATAAATCATTAAAAGCTGCAAGAAAAAAATACTTAATGGGCTGTTAAGTTGTTAAAAAGATAAACTTGAGGTGTATTTATTGAGATATGTTGCTGAAAATGAAACACTACCTCGGGATAAATTACCCCACAAGTCCTCCAAAAAGGCCTAAAGATTATTTATGAACTTTTTTCTTCTCTTGTTATAAAATCAATTTTGCACAAAGTTTTTTCTTTGTTGAGAAATATTAAGGAAGGGTCTGACCCACTGCGCTGCATCTCAGCAGTCCCCCAGTGACCACCTATTGTTTGGGGAGCCGGCAGTGAGGGAATGAAGAGCAGATGGGATCCTGCAAGTGGCGTTTTGATACATGGAGTGTCGGCATCCAGAGGAGGAGGGGAAGCAGAGCCCATTGTTCCTCTGTCGCAGTCCTACACCCTCCTCCTCCCAAAGCTCCGGGCCTGCCGTCTCTGTGGTAAAGCCCCCTGACCCGTCCCCATCTGCTGGTCCCTAAGGCCGGACATTGTAGCATTGTTGCAGCCCAAATTAGTCAATACCAAGACACACTTCAGTTCAGTGTCTCGGATTGTGTTTGTCTTGGCGCTGGCGGCCATCTGGGGTGGAGTCACAGACAATACACAGAATATTAACACGTCCATCCGTGCTCAAGCTGAACCGGCCATCATGATACCGTTTTGGTGAACTGGTGCTCTTTGTTGCCGCTGATGTTGCTGCAGCACATTCAGACTAGAGTCAACCTGGCAAAAGTCTGCATCAGCATGAGAGATTACCCTGCCGTCTGAAGACCGCAGCAGTCAGCAAACCCTCAAAGTTACTGCAAACTCTATAGGGGTTTTGGAATCCTGACACATTTTGAAATGGGGTTGCATCCTACATATAAGGAAAAACCTCACAGATATTCTTCTCTCTAATCTCAGGGGCACTGTAACATTGGAAAATAGTGGTGCAAGATTATTGTGCCAGAGGGCAGAGAGTAGTTCAACATGTCATGAGGTCTCATGGGGAAACAAATGTAAACAAAATAGAAACTGTGGTGCAACAACTTGCTGTGATGCTAATAATACTTTGCAGTGTGAAAAACAACACAAAAGCAGAAGGCTAAACTAGTCTGGATGAAAAAATGGTTGGAAGATACAGTCAGTGCAGGTTGTCCAGAGGTGAGATCTCAGTTTTGCCATCTGTAGCTAATGTTAGCCTCAAAGCCTAGCATGTTTAGCATTGCTCAGTATCCGCTTCTCTGAGCAGCAGCATGATAATCTTAACTTTCAGATTTCAACTCCTAAACATGACACATGTTCGACAATATTGGGGCAGCCCTGATGAGTCTATAACTTAATAAATAACTTGGGCAGAGAATAAGTTAAGACCAACACCTCAGAACACATTGCTCTTCAGGTTGTCAGGAGAGTAGAACGGCGCTAAATCAGTCCAAAACTCCTGCAGTCTCAGCCCAGAATTAGACGTGCATTTGTTATCTATTAACTTGTTGACTAGTTTTTTTTAAATTAATCATTTAGTCACAAAATAACTGCACATAGATTAGACCATTAACTGATTAGCTGATCCACAGAAATGTGAAGATTTGTTTTGGTCATTTCTGAGTACAACATTTGCTGTTTACATTCCCTCATATGTAAGAATTTGATGCTTTCTTTCTTATGCATGATAAACAGAGTATCTTTTGTGCAGCTGCATCACTAGAACGATCAATTAACAACACCTGAATAAAAAAAAGCCATTGTTAATGCTATTAGTAACACCAGCGCTTCTTCTGCTACGTCAAAACAAAATATCTGCTCTGAAAAAGTCCGACAACGTGTTCAAAAATCACACCCTATTTTTTTTTACTGCACAGTGCACTACAATTACCCTCAGCCATGTTATTTGGCATTTATACATGAAACAGTACACTGCCCTGAAAACACCCACAATAAAAAGTAGTGGTGGTTGACATGTTGCAAAGTATTGTCTTAAATAAAGTGTTTAAGATTTCAATTTCGGGTAAGTGTCAAGTGCTTTCCCTGGCTCAGACTGGGTCTTTGAGGTTTGACTACTCACGACAGTAAGAAATACAACTACGTAAACGCAACAGGTCTGTGCTACCTTATTTGATGGAAATCTGTGCATTTTCCTGTTATTTTTGAGCATTGACTTGCATAAATGAAACCCTAGTTGACAGAACTAGTTAAAAATAGATTTCTTTATAAATTTATTTTCATACTATAATTTGGGGGCTGACGAAACCCTCGTTGGGTGATGGTAAAAACCCTGTTGTCTATCCATCCATCCGTTATCTAGACACCGCTTAATCCTCTGTAGGGTCACTGGGGGGCTGGAGCCTATCCCAGTCAACTCAGGGTGAAGGTAGGGTACACCCTGGACAGGTCGCCAGTCTATCGCAGGGCGACACATAGAGACAGACAACCAAGCACACTCTCATTCACACCTACAGATAATTTAGAATAATCAATTAACCTCAGCATGTTTTTGGACTGTGGGAGGAAGCCGGAGTACCCGGTGAGAACCCACACTGCACAGGGAGAACATGCAAACTCCACACAGAAAGATCCCAGGCGTCCTAACCGGGACGCGAACCGGGGATCTTCTAGCTGTGAGGCGACGCCCCTGTTGTCTACTACATAGGAAAAAGCAACAAGTGTACAAGGGAGTGAGCTCACATTTCAACTGTTAAAACCCTAAATATATGCAAACTGAACTCATGAAAAGTGCAAATAATGAAATCCACAAACTTAAAAACCAAGAGCAACTGTTTTCTGATAAGTTACATAGATTATTGATACTAGCATAGCTTTCTTTTAGTCCCCCACTAATCATTTTAGCACCACTTCACTACTCTACCAGCCAACATTAGAGGACCTTGTGTTGGTCTTACTGTAAATCTTCGACCCTTTCTGTTGCAGGTCATGGACGCTCAGACACACTGTGAGCTTAGGCTTCGCTACATATGTTAAACAACTCTCTATGTCAGCACAGAAAGCTGGATTATCCTAGAAGATCAACCAGAGGAACCATGCAGAGTGTTCAGCTGTGCATAGCAATGACTGAACTGATGCTATACAACTCTGTGGCACTGAAGCACTCACTCCACTGCAGCCTGACAACACTATGCTGCACTACAAAAACACTATGTGTATGATGATTACCCAAGGCTCGTTAAACAGTAATTATGCTCACAGTGTTATTTACAGACAGTACCGAGTAGTTACATAATAAACAGGGCCTGTGTTGGAGTGTCTATATTACATTTCAGGATCTGCCCTGCATGACACTAAGCTGATTAGCTAAGAATAACGCCTCGACGCCGCAGAGAAACACAGCACATGCAAGGCCAGGAGGCGATAAGGATGGCATCGAGGTGTCTGGAGGTTCAGAGCGATGCTGGAAAAACTCATCGGTCTGAGCCTTTTACCTCACGCTTCCTGGGAACAGCTGAGTCATAGTTGTCCTCCAAATCCTCGCCGTCAGCTGGGCTTACGTTTGGAACTTCAGACAAGTCCGAAATAGGCTCTATGAACTCCGGAGTGGAGCGGCGCCCGTAGCGTTTGCTGCCCTTCACAAACTTTGGTTGGATCTCAGGAGACTCTGATGAGATAAAACGACAAAGAGACAAAGTTATTTGCAGAAATAAATGACATAATTAACCACAGAAAAAATCCCAATGACTAACATTTGCCTTCAGCAGCTCTACTTCTCCAAAAACAACAACTTCTCTAAAAGTAGTTAGTTCCCATGAGGGTCAGTAAAACAAACACAGACATAAATATTGACAGCTTTGCATTTACCCTGCTAATGACTTGACCTCATATTCCCTTGTAACACCGTTATCTTACACAATATAGTCACAATAAGCCTGTTAAACCATAAATTCTCTAAGGCTCCATCCAAACTAGTATGTTTGTGGTTTAAAACAGGCTTTTTAAATGAGAAAGATTTCCATCTAGACAAGCGTTTTAGCTCAGTTTGAGAAATAATCTCTGTGGACACACCTGAAAACACCTGTAGGCACATATCACATGACTATTCACGTCCACTGGGCATACAGGTGCTGGTGTTTACACGACAGAAGGAGCTGGTAGTTGTAAAAAATAGAAGCAGCAATGGCAAAAAGTAGGACCATACTTCTCCGCAGCCTTTATCAGGAACAATAAGTCAAGTATGGCCTTTAATTTGTTGTGAAATTGAATTAACCATGTACTAGTCATAGTATATGTCTTTATTTTCTTCTGGAAAATAGAGCATGATGAATCAAGGAATAAAAAAAGACAATAACGTCCAATCAGAGACAAATGTGAGCTTCTGAGTGGTAGTCTGGAGTCCTAAAACTCTGGACACTCAAAAGTGAACATAGCAGAAGTTGCGCTTTTAAAAAAGATAACATGTTAGCGTGTATGTAGCCTCAGTCTGTAAAATTTAACCACAAAAAGAAGGATTATAATTAAAGACTAGGGATCAACCAATATAGGATTTTTGTGGCTGTTTTTGTCTTTTTCTTTCAGGGCCGAGAGAAGAGGAATCTGTTACTCATAACTAGGCTGTTTCATTAATAGGTATTACTATAGCTGAATATGTACACTAGCTAAAGGAGTGACGACATCAGAATCATAGGACATTAGGACACCGTTTACTGTGAGATCAATTGATTAAGGTTTAACAGTTTGTCTTCTCTGTTTTGTTAATCTTTCACTGTTCTATTACTTTTATTGCCCACCAAGGTTCATATCTTAAAGCATTATCTGTTACTGTTTTCCAGATATGCTTCAGCGTAATCTGTGGCTGCCTCCTAACTTAGCCGCTTAGCGTAGCGTAGCCTTAGCCACTGTGAAATCAGGTAATTTCGTAGTTTGTGGCGACGGCTTGAGTTTCTTATTCAGTTTTTGCAGGTTGTGTCTTTGCTAGAGAGACAGTGCTAAGGCCATAGAGTGACCACAGACCCAAAGTAGCACAGTTAATAAAAATACCAATACAGATAATTGGAAAAATGTCACACGTCAGCCATGATAATCACTCTGTCCCTGGATAAAACCACTCTTTGTGTCATTTACACCTGAACCAAAAACAACAAGCCAGGCAAGTGGTCCAACCATGACGATGCAAACAGTTCAACTGTCAGGTAATTGGCTTTGGGCCCGAGCTGTTGGCTCTGTGACTCTGTATGTAGATTTACTGCTGCATCAGCATGGGGGCTGTTCTACTTGTTCTGCCTGCAAAGTCACCTTTTACACTTGGATGACTTGGTTGATGGAAAAAAAACTCCTCTTAAAGTTCAATA
Source organism: Dascyllus trimaculatus (assembly GCA_024666655.1). Taxonomy (NCBI): domain Eukaryota; kingdom Metazoa; phylum Chordata; class Actinopteri; family Pomacentridae; genus Dascyllus; species Dascyllus trimaculatus. The sequence continues at coordinate 23,223,438 of CM045462.1, read as the reverse complement.
ATAAACTTGACATTAGGATAAGATGAAGTCATAGACTTCACGGCCTGTGGTTTCAGGCTGACACTACAGGCATTTTAAAGATAGTTGGCTGCAGGAAATTTATTCAAAACACTTCACGGTGAAATCAAGACTTTACCTGGTTTTGGCAATGGTTCCGGTTCTGCTTGAGGTGGCTCAATGGTTGACGACAAAACCAGAATAAGTGCATTCTTGAACTGGTCAAAGTCAACCTGCAACAAGAATGAAAGCGATGTCTTGGATGCAATGCAAGCAATGCTGTGAAGCAAAACATAAAATTCCTTAGACTGGCTGTAATTCCCTCTGTGCTGGGTGGAGGCTGGGTGTCCCTGGGTGGAGGAGGGTTTGAGCAGGAGCAGGGGAGGTCACACTTCAAGAATCAACAGCTGCTAACCCTGAATATGGTGATTTTCTTTGTGTTTTGGAGGCTGGCGGCTTTAGGTTGGAGACAGGGGGGTTCTTTTTGACTATATTGTTGGATGCCATGGGTAGGCAATCAGTCCACTGGCCCCTCTGCTAACATTTACACCGCCCACACACACCCGCACAAGCAAGACAATAGCCACCCGTCTGTCCACACGCTTACATACAAACAAAACTTCCAGCAAAAGTGTGGAGGTAAGCAGTTTCGATGTACGTCTTTCCACATGAAGAATAAATACTGGAGACCCACTGAATGTTCAGTGAGGAGCAGTTGCACAAGTTTGACCTCTCCGTTTCCCACATTTCCACATGAAGCACTCTCAGAAAAATCCAAGTGTGAGTGGTGATTAGCTTGGTTTGGTTGTCTTGACGACAGATACCTGTGATGAGGGCTGATGGGGGAGACATTTTCCCCCTTTAACAAGATGGCAAACAAAGAACCAAAAGGCCTACAGACACAAGGACCTGAGAGCTGGAGTGGCTCGCAAAGCAGGTGAATTCACAGAGAAGCCAACAGGCCATCAGAAGTGGAACAATGACAATCTTGCAAACACAGATTTTCCGGAGCGGAGGAATAAACTCACCCTGGCGGTGAGTCGGTCCTGGTTCTGCAGCAGCGCTTGAAGAAGAGCTGGGGTGGCATCATCCAGGTGAAGGGACTGGCAGAGATCTGAGAGCTCCTCTGGGCACAAAGAGCCACAACCGCTGGCGTCGAAACTGTTAAAAACTTCTTTCAGGCGCTCCTCGTACTGGTCCTGCTCTTGGCCGTCATCCATCCCACAGGACAGCAGCCTGCCCTGAAAGAGAAAGAATGAAAACCCCAGTTTTGTCACACTTTCTCCTGCATTTTAGGACGATATTCCAGACAAAATTATAGTGAGCGGTTAAATATCATGACTCTAAACTTACAGAATAACATAGTCAACCAGAAAATACTCACAAATAGGTTCGGCATGTGTCTCAACAGCATGCGTTCCTAAAAACCCTTCATCTGAGAGCTTCGCTGAGCGACTGAGCTTTCAACTCACCGCCGCTCCAGCGTCAGTTCTGGTGGAAGCTTTGGTTAATCCAATTACAACGATTAGACAATCAGGTAAATTGATAGACGTGGCCACGACTCCCTTTTAGCCGGGATATTTAATGACCCATGTAATTTAATTTGAGACGCATGAAAGGGAGATTTAACTTTGTATATACAGCTCTGTGTTGTTAATAAAATGCCTCCATCACATTATAAATAGTATGAATAAATAAAGACTTAAATATAACAGTATTGGATTTCGCTCATGCTGACTGCTGTTCGAAGTCTTCAGACTAAGTGCTCTTCAATCTGGTGATACACACAAGGACAAATACAACAAAGTGGCACTGAACCAAGTGGAACAAGCAGCCAGGGACTAATTGAGAAGGTTACACCGAGCGCTGTGCCAACATTTACTAGCCGGCTGGCAGCATCAGTTACAGACACATGGAGCAAGTTTTTGTTCTTTCAGTTTGGATGCATCATGTCTGTAATTAAAAAAACAATGCAAGCAACCGGACAGAGAAGAAGGCTCCAAAACAGAAGCGTGGAGTTTTGTTTCAGCACGAGAATAAAACCCGCAGAAAGCCATGTCTGTCTTTGGCAATCACACAAATGCAAACAACAAATCTTGAGTAATTATCTGGGTAAAAGGAGAGACTGTTGTTGGTGCAAAAAGAAAAGATGAAGTCTGTCTAACTTAAGCAATGACATAACTCATACACGCAATCAGCGAGGTCAAACACCTGAAGCTTAAGGAAGTTAAAAGTCAGAGAACATGACTAGAAATAGCTGAGAGAGCTGAGCAAAGTAAAGCACACATATACTTCTATTTTCACTTGAAAATACTTTCCACAAATTTTATGCCGGGCTGTTGCATCACTTCACTTTGTAAACACTTTTTCCTCTAAGTTCTGGGACTGCTGCCACCAGTTATATGTTCATACAGAGCCTCCACTGTTTCATGCTTTTTTACTTCACATTTTTTTTACTGTGTGTAAGAATTCAGCTACAAGTTCAGAGCACACCACTAAATCTAATAAGTAAAACTCCCCAGTTTGGGTTGATGTTTCTATGAGAGCTGCATTATATTACAAAAAACTGACATTGTGATAGTTTTTCTCTTTAGCGATGTGAAAAAATACAGGAATTTTAACCATTTTGAAAGAATTAATCACTCTAGAACCTTTGGGGTGATTTTTAGCTGTGTTAATTTTCTTTTAAAAATCGGAAAAGAGCTGTCTGGAACCTTTCTCATATGGTGTAACGCTGGTAGAGGCATCCAAAATAGTTTTTCACTTTGGATGGCTTTCTAAACTGTCCTTGCACTCATCCTGCAGAGCTTTTGGTGCCGATTTAAGTGGACAGAATGCACTTCAACAAACTCAATATCTTGTAAATAAAGTTAAAGAAACTCTGTGTCCAAGAGCCTTTCAATCAAAGTTAATTATTTTACAGACAGATTTCCAGACAGACCTTTCTTGCAGATTAGTCTTGAAAATGAGAAGGATATCAAGCTACATAAAAAAGTCGTACGATGAGTTTTTTGAGCCTTACTTCACTCTTAATGCATTGTGGCTATTGTCCATGTCTCCATCGCAATGTCAGCGATAGCAGTGATATATTATGCAGCCTTAGTTTCTATACAAGAAGCACAAATACAATTTTCCAGCTTTTCCAGCTGCCCTCCCTGAGATCATCAAGCGCTCGGCCAGGTGTCCCCCCACACTCCAGACTCGGGGTCCCCATTCACCGCACACAATAGGCGGTCCACAAAAGCCAAATCAGTATTCTGCATCTGCACGTTTGAGCAGCTTATGACACGCAGGAAAATAATGGCTCAGCAGTGCGGCAGCTTATCTACAACTATATTGTCTTGTCAGTTTGCAAGAATCAAGAAACTGGGCAACAATAAGACAATGACTGTTGAAAAACTACCCATAATTATCATATTTGTTGCCATATCTTACAAAATAAGATTCTTCCTCTGCACTTTGCTCATGTTTCTGCAACGATTAAGTTTGCTTTCTGCAAACAACCCCTGAGCCAATTATCCCAGTAGCCCTTTCTGCTCGGCCACAGTGGGTCACGGTGGGCCGACAGCTGCTGTGGTCAAAGAATCACACCAGTGCAGGTTGCAAGAAGGAGGTTAATCCTCCCAGCGTCCCAGCATCCACTGGTAATGGTGTTAATTATCCCCGCAGATGTCAGTTGTAAAGGTGCACATCTTAAAGGTTTTCTTCTGCGCTGCATTTGTATTCTTGAACAGGAGATGATTTGTGCATTTTCTGGAGACATTTCTGTTATTTGAAAGTCCTTTCATGGCATCAAATAATAATGAAGTCTCACTCATGAGCTACAGAAAGTGTGCATTTGTTTTGCTTTGAGTCACTATTAAATGAGAACTATGAAAGACTTACAAATCACAAGACGTTTCGGCAAGACAACTAATCAATCAGTCATTGCAGCTCTGATTTTGAACAAGCAGTTCATTGCATTTACAGTATTATGGGTAGCTGCTGCAACATAAATGACTTCAAACTAAGGAAACCTCATGCAAAATGCCCAAAAAAGTAAATAAAGTTTACTAAACCTGACATTACTTGAATATTCAATAGCATTTCAACCATTTCCACAAATCCAGCTGGATAAAAAGTGTATCAATAACCAATTTTCATATCAAAAACTCTTGATTATATCATTTTTGAACAGCTAAAGTGTTATATATTGATGGCAGTGTTGACAAACCCAGTTGATTTTGTGGTCCTGTTTATTTAAGTTGAAAATAAAGAAGTTGTGAACGATGCTAACAGTCAAAAATGACAAGATTAGTAATTTGAATGTGGCAGCATTCACTTTAAAAACTATAAAACTACTTAACAGCTACCTAAATAAAAGTTTCTCCACTAATTTTCAACTATACGTACTTGAATGTAGCTTAAAGGTTAGTTATGAGCATCATAACCAGCTAAACTAACTGTTCAGTAGTTTGGCTAGCTTAACTTGTCATAAGCGCATCAATATGAAAGTGATGTGCTATGCTAACAGGGCTAATTTAGTAGCAGGAGTCTTAGCAGGCAACAGTTGGTTGACTTAAAACTAAAAATATTAAGGTAAACACCCGGTAAAGAGTTAGAAAGAGTGTTAAAATTGTTGGGTTAAATTAACTCACCGAAGTGTCCCAACTTGGCCGAGAGTCGGCTCCGTCTCCGGCTGAAATTTGGTGATAAAACGCGGCAGTGAAAGCAGCTTTAACCTACAACATTAGTCCGGCAGCAGCGTCGCAGGTGAACCGTCATTAAGCGGCAGTTAGCTTAAAAGATGGAGGAGGTTTGTTTCAGTTAGTGAGATAAAAAGCTGCTCCGGAGTTCGGTGTCCGCTTTGTGTCCTCGGCTGTATCATCCTCCACTGGCTCGTAGCGGATTTTGAAAAGCGGTTGTCGGAGGAAGGGGCGGTGACCGGGAGCCTGAGTGGACGCAGCCCGGAGCCCCGAGGACAGGGGCGGATCAGAGGCTCGCTTCCGGGGTGGCCGGAGGGGACTACTGGGGTGGCACATAGAAAACAAAAATTATAACTGAATTTTTATTTTTTTATCATTCAAGCTGAAAACTATGTCAATTTAAGAGTTTTTTTTAAAAACACACATGATATTTTTCATTTTTTATTTTTACAGTTAGCGCCACTACTTAGGTTATTCCATTTTAAATAAGCAAATTTTTACAATATTTTTCTTAAACATCTCTGATTTGCCTGAACATTTTATAGCACAAAATATAGATATTTATTTAAATGTTTTTGTATTTTCTGTGTAATTTTAGCTGCATATATATATATATATATATATATATATATATAAGGAATTTTTGAGATTTTTTAAAATAAAATGGCCAGTTGATCTATTTTTAGCCCATTTTTTCTCACATTAAAATTTGAATCTGCACTATGTTGCAAACAACAATTGTTTATTATTTTATAAACTGTTGCACATTTGCAGTTCTTTCTCTATCACTGACTGCCAAACAGACATTTTGTTAGCAACAGTACCAGAGGGTACCGAGAGAAAAAGTACAGGCGCATCTCAAATAATTAGAATATCATAATAAAAAACATATTTGTTGTCATAATTTATTTCAAAATATTATTAGAATTCTTATTTACATAAGATATAGCCAATATTATGAAAATGTAAACAAGAAAAGACCAGAAATAAATCACTTTATTAATGATGACAGTGAACAAAGAATACATGAAAGTTGCCCCTTTGAATGAATGAATAAATTAATTAATTTTTGAATCAGGACACCCCATACTGTTTATCTTACACAAAGGAAATATGTATGTCAGAGCACAGTGTGTACAGACCCTAGACACTGTAAATGAAGACACAACAACAAAAACTAGGCTATCATTTTAACAATACAGTGCACTCTTATGTTAAGTAGGGCATGAATGTCAGTATTTCCTGGTCCATAATTTAAATGCAAATGATTGTACTTACAGAGATAGAAACTGCTGCAATGTATTCGAGTATAGGCCTATAGAACTGAGGTGCTGCATTGCTCCGGAGTCAGATCTCCCGCGTGATATCTGACTATTTACTTAAAATTTTAGACATGTGACTCTGAAATTTCACCAATACAATCTGACATTTCTTAAGAAAAACAGAGCCACTGTTACTCTGGTTAATCCACATCCACAGACCACAATATAGACGGTTTTCACAGGAACTACTTTCTTCTTATTTCTGCTGTCTACAGAATGAACAACGCCTCACAAATCCTAATTTAACTCCTGCAGACAGAACAAATGCCATCAGTGCTTCATTCCTCTCTATCTTCAGTCTTTGGACTATCAGTACTAAGATTTACCCCCCTGACCTCATCCTGAGCATAAAGTGGCACTCGTTAGTCTGTAGGGGGTGATATAATGACATTAGGCACATTTACTCAAGTGCTGCTTGTGCATTTTCATTTTTTGCTCTTTTCTTATATTTATGTGAAGTCAATCATTGTCCAGATCGCATCAGAATAACTCTTAATACTAAAATAGCTGCATGTTCCTACTCTCTCATCCTTTGTATGTTTCAGTAAGGGTGGAGTTGAGAATTTTTATAGACTTAATTTAACCTTTTGTCATGTATTATACAATAAAATACAGGTTTAGCCTTTGTTTTAGAACATGTATGCAGTTACTAAAACCAGATTTTGTTCAACATGTGGTAAAGATCCAACATTGAGATACTTACATTTTTTAAAAAGTGCTTTACTCCATGCAAGTGTTTAAATTTTTCACAATAAGAGCCCACAACCTTTAGGCTTTGGAAGGTCTGTAACCTCTTAACCTGGTAAGAAATATAATTTTAAACATGTTTAGTAGTGTTAATATGTTGATACTGAACGAAAACACAAGTATTTAAACCTCTGTTGTGTTCACACCAAACAACTCCAGTACCCAGAATGCCTTGCAGCACACAGTGAGCAGGGCTTGTTCCCTTTTGTAGACAGCAGTAGCATTACAGAGGCGGTAGGTGTGTTTCTGTCACTAAATCTTGGTTCCTTTGTAGGGTTTCTGGCATTTAAAGCCTCTTAGCAGGGTTGGTAGACAGATGTTGGGCTGGCTGCACGTGTTGCTTCTATTAAAACAAGTTTTCACTTCCTGTCTCTGGCACAATGCCTTCTTTATTGAAAGTTTTAACCCACTGTATCAAATGTGAGCCGGTAGCAGCAGAAGATAGTTGAACTTTAACCTATTTTCCCTGTATTTCTCAATGCTCATGTTGTCAGGACGACGGCTCTGCTGGACTTTTCCCGAGTTCCTGCAGATTGAACTCAGGAAACAGGGAGAGCACCGATCTGGACGGAGTGGAAATAGTTTCTCCTGTTTCAAAGATGAAGATGAAGAGAGCTGTGTCCTTTCTGATAAGTGTCTACGTCTCAGTGCCCGTCTTTCTCTACCTGTTCCCCTGGATACTGGGCCACATCATATTTTCTCACCTGGGTAAGTAAATGGGTTTAATGTCCTGAGTGTTTATTCAGTTTACAGTCACTAAGATCCCCACAGCTGTAGAATTCACATTTTTTATTTAGAAGAAAACAGTGCTAAGGAGACTGAGTGTCGTGGCCTCTATGGTGATTAATGTTCTCCGGTTAATTTTTTTAATTATTAATTTTATTCTCATTCATTTATGTATGTATGTATGTATTTATTTATTGTTACTACTATTTTTACCTTGTTTTTTATGGTTTTACCCTCTATTTTCTTTTTATTATGATTATTTTATTATTTTTAATTATTCTTAGTTTTGTTTTTAATATTCTTTTTACTCTCCTTATTATTATTTTTATTTTAGTAAATAATAATACTAAGGAGACTGAGTGTCATCACCTGTATGACAATAAATGTTTCCATGTTAATTGTTTTAATTTTTAATTTTTTTAAAAATAATTTCTTTATTTACTCATTTATTTTATTTATTTACTATTTTTACTAATATTATTATGATTTTTTTAAACCTTTGTTTTTATGGTTTTACCCTTTATTTTCTTTTTATTCTTGTTCTTCTTCTTATTATTATTATTATTATTAACAATAATAATAATAATAATAATAAATTTTAAAATAAAAAAATGTTAAGATGCCATGACCTGTATGACAAATAATGCTCTCAGGTTAATTCATTCTCCATTACTTTTGTAAAACTATTTTTTTATTTACATATTTATTTACAACTATTGTTTCTATTTATTTATTTATTTTACCCTTGTTTTTGTGGTGTTGCCCTCTATTATTCTTTATTCTACTTATTTGTTTTCCATAATTTGATATGCCATTTCTTTTGGTACTTTTTTTTTATTATTTGTATCCATTGGTCCTTGCTGTAGCGATTTATTTTGTAAATCTTTCACCTCCCTTCCTCCAGTTAGTAAAGATAGTGGTGTTCTCAGATTGATCCAATAAAGTATAATATTTAGACTTTTTTTAGCAGCATAACACAAAATCAGTGCATCACTACAACAAAAAGCATTAGGATATAATGACATTGCACCATATTGCAGTAAATTCCAATATAATACGACACTAAATAATTTTAAAAACTGCTACATGACCCACAAAAACTTACTGACCTTTCGTGCTCTTGTCTGCTGCAGTGAAGTTTCCATTCTTTGTGGACCTCAGCAGACCTGAGGACGTCCTGAACCACACATGTAACTTCTACCTCAACCCCGAGGAGGGCGTCTCAGTGGGAGTGTGGTAGGCCGCCTGTGTTGTGTCCGTCTTAAGTGCATCCCTACTTGAAAACAACACATGCATTCTGTATACAGTTGCACGAGACCCGCTCAGAAACCTACTGTACGTCGTAAAAGACCGTTTATTTGTGCTGCTCACTCCTTATCTCCCCTCTCTCTCTGTCTTTGTGTCTCGTAGGCATACACTCCCTGCCAGCCAATGGGAGGAGGCCGCCGGGAGAAGCCCTGAGTGGTACCGGGAGACCCTGGGAGACGGCCGTCCTGTTATTATCTTTCTCCATGGCAACCTAGGGACCAGGTGGGATGAGAGCAGCGAGATAGAGATCCTTGAATTGATCCTAATAGAGTCTAGTGGGTATTACATGGCTGCTCGGGCTTTATGCTCGGGTTTTATCCCGGGGAACAATGCACGCTGGGGTTTGGGGGTCAGAATAAGTGAGTCTGAAAGCCACTTGTTTGTTTGTGTTAATTCATCGCTTTCATTTCTGCAGGGCTCTAAAACACAGAGTGGAACTCGTGAAGGTGAGGTTCATGTTCAGATAGGTTTGGTGAATATTTTTCTATTTGGGCTTTAAGATAAAAAATCAGATTTTTTTTCTCTTTTTATGTTGTAGATCTTGAGTTCTGCAGACTACCACGTCTTATCTTTAGACTACAGAGGTAAGATGATTATTGCTGCTCTTCAAAGGATCATTTTTACACTAAATACAAACCTAATTATATAATTATAATAATAGTTATTATATTATTATTATTATTATTTTATTATTATTATTATTATTTATTAATGATAATAATAATAATTACTATTATTATATAGCTATTATTATGATCATTATTATTTTTATTATTATAATTATATTTATTTAATATTATTTTATTATATTATTTAATTCATATTTTAATTATTAGATTTAATATATTTGTTATACAATAATAACAATATTTTTTACTTTTACATATATATTTAACAGCTCAAAATATGCATTCAACATTGGTCTATTCTCTTAACTCTACATGATTTTTCTTCATTTTTATAAGAAATATTGACAAAATAGATTTTTAATGACATATTTTTACGAGAGGAATTTAGTTTTAACATGTAAACAGGCTTGGAAACAACTTATTTTTGATATTTACTACATCTGTGGTTTGCGTTAGCTCTGTGTTTTTGCAGCATTTTCCTCCAAAATGTCAGATTAGTATGTTTTGATTACTAGTTTGAGTTTTTTTGGCAAAGAAAAAGAGCAAATATTTTCTCATGCACACCACAATAAGCACACTAAGCTGTAAAGATATCCATATTTGCGGTAATAACAGTGCTTTTGTGGTTATTCTTGAATTTTGTGACCATCTTATGTCAAATAACAAGCGATTAATTTAGTATTTTCGTCTGTTCGTGGTTAATAAAATGTCACAAGATAAGAAAACAACTGAAAAATGTTGATTGTGCAGTTATTATTAGTTGGCTCAGACAGTCGGTGATTAGTTTATTCAGGTCTAAAACAGATTATAGTGTCCAGTCAGTGAATATACAGTCTTACATTGTGATTATGAGGCTGTTAATTAATATGTGTTTTAATGAGGTTTTGGAGATTCCAGCGGGGAGCCCAGTGAAGCAGGACTGACCAGCGACGCCCTCTACCTGTACAACTGGGCGAAGAAACACAGCAGAGGGAGTTTCGTCTGTCTGTGGGGACACTCGCTTGGAACTGGGTCAGTTATCCTCTCTTTTTAGCCACATTAAACCATTCTAATCACACAAAAAAGAAATAAAACAATGGAGAGATTGCAAATGTTTACATCTTGTGTTTGCAGGGTGGCAACCAATGCTGCTGTGAAATTACAAGAGCAAGGTGAGATCTCTTTAAACATCACTTGTACAGGAAATGTGCTTTATAATACTGTTATTTATGACTGAATAAACATCCTCCAAAGGCTGTGTCTGCATACACAGACCGATTACAACTGAATTCCTGCCATTTACTCCACAACAAACCATGCTGCTTTCACAAACACTAAGCCTCTGCATTAAAATTCAGCACCCAACTCATCCATTAAATGGGTGTTTTAACTCATTATAACCTCACTGTCTTTAACTTCAGGTTCTGCAGTCGAAGCTATAATCCTTCAGGCTCCGTACACGAGAATTGGAGAAGTTGTAACCAACCATCGGCTCGCCAAGGTGAGGCCAGATGTTACCTTTTAGTCCATCTGCACCCCCTTCAGCTTGTTTATCAACCCACCAAAACACAGCTGTGCTCACTTTGTTCAGCTCCTAAAGATGTGAAAACGCCAGAACAAATGTCTGTGGGGGGAAAAATTACTGGGGATTTTTTAATTACACTTAATAATGAAGACAAGAAGGACTCTGAGGCACCACAGCTCATGTTTTACTTCTCAACAGGAGTTTATTCTCTGTTTGGCTTCTACAAATGAAGCCACAATTACAGTATAATCAGTTTAACTATAATACTAAAGCTACAAATGAATGTACTTGCAGTATATTTAAGCCAGTTAAGGGTTATTCCATCTTAAATCATCAGGGGCCTTCAGCTCAACCATCTCTGATTTGCTTGAAAGTTTTTTTTTTATCATAAACTATGACAACTTAAAATGGTATCTGTGAAATTTTAATTGATATGTCCAAAACATTCCAAAATATATATATTTTTAACACACTTTTTCGCACACTGAAATGCTGTTTGAATGACAATATCTCAGGAGCTGTTGAAGATAAAAGTCTGAAATTTTCACTGTTATTTCTCATCATCATATTAAATCAGCATCTACAATTTTGGACAAGTACGTCAAATAATGTCATAATATGGGTACGTTAAAGCACGCAAAAATATTGAAGCCACCATGAAAAGTCCCATCTTTACACATTAACAAAAGAACTGATAATACAGAAGTGAACCACCATAATACAAAACAAAACATAAAGAATACTTTAAAATATGAATTACCTCATTAAACTTTCATAACTAATTGAGCAGATATGATGAGCTGTACCACAAGGACATCACTAGATAGCGTAACCCGAGTACAACAGAGTTCTGGAGTTTTAAAAGCACATATTGCAGATTCTGAATTAATGTCATGGTGAGAAACAACAGTGAAGATTTCAGGTTTTAGTCTTTAATAGTTCCTGAGACACCTGTTGTTCGAACAGCTTTAAATTTCAATACACTGTAAAAATGATAACTACACATTTGTTGCTCGCGTTAGTGTTTTTAAGTTAGCATCACTCATTAATTAAGCACTGCCACTTGCAGCCAACAATAAGGAGTCAGCACAGCAAACTTCTCGCTATCGTTGCCTCTACTAGAGTTTTGATAAGACAATAAGAAGAATTTATTTGTTGAAATTACTTGAGTTGCGTTTCCCTGGATGGAAACCCCTTAGAAGAGCATCACGTCTATGCGTGCACGCTCCTTAAAGATCAGGAAGAGGGCTGTTCTGCCATTTAGCTCACTTAGCTAAGGCGATGGGCTCAGTCCCTTAGCAGCGGTGATGAGTTCAAGTCCGGCTCAAGACCATTTGCTGTGAGTCACTCTCCTCTCTACCCCCATGTTGACTCTCTCTCTACTAATCAAATGTAAAAATTCTCCCGTCCTGGCCAAAAAACCCCAGAAAAACAGACAGGAGGTGGGCTGGACAAGGAAAGTTTACTGGGTCCAACATTTAGACCCAACATCTAGTTGGGTGCATAAGAAAATCCTAGTTGGCAGAACTTTTGTCCAAACTTATAAAACTTAGCAAAGTCAACTTTGGTAGTCAAAAGCTGAGAAAACTTAAAAATCTCTTGCATCATGTTGCCTTGATATTTTCAGTTCTGACAGCTTTGTTTTTTTACAGCTTACGCAAAAAAAAAATCCTAAAAGTGGGTCGATGGGCTTTTTTTTTTTTTTTTAAATATTATTTCGGAAAGTATTTCATATACTTGGCTAAAATTTCACAAATATCTGTCTTAATATTTATCCATATTTTATGCAATAAATATATCAGGCAAGTAAGTGATGGTCATGCAGAAATTGTTCTAAAAATCTGATGGTTTTTTGCCGTTTCTGTGACCACATGATAATTTTATCCATTAAAGCCAATATGAAATAGTGATCCTGATGTTTTTAGCCCTCATAAAGCAGACCGATGTTTATCATGCAGCCATTTCTCTGATGATATTTGTGTGTTATGACAGTACACAGGATATTGCTGCACATTTTTTTGTTTTTGTTTTTCCAGCTGTACACGTTCCTTCCAGGATTTGAGAGTTTGCTTTGGCACGTAATGGAAAAGAACAACATAGTGCTTGACAACACTAAAAAGTAAGAGTGGTAGCTTCTGTGGATTACTATTATGTTAAATCCATCTCTGACTCTGAATATGTCATTCACTCCTACATCTGTGCAGTTTGCAGATACTGACTAACCCACTCCTTATTCTGCATGCGAAGGATGACAATGTCGTTCCGTATCACATGGGTCTGAAGGTACAGTGGGTTCTCACTGTTCCTCAGCATTCAGATAATTTCCTTGTGGATATTATTTCCTCCTTTGCTGAAACACTTTGTTGTCCGCAGCTTCACCAGATCTCCCTCCAGGCTCGGGAAAAACTCAACACAGATGTTCCCGTTGAAATGATCTCTTACGATTCAAATCTTGGAGTCTCCCACAGTCGCGTCTACTTGGATCCCAATTTATCAGATGTGGTTAGGTGAGTTAAAACAGATTAATACACTGGATTTTATAGAGTCAGTTATACTGAAAAAGTGACACCTGCTGTTTGTCTAAAAGTAAATAAGGGTTTTTCCTGTATAGATACATCTTTGGTGCTATTAAGGGAAATTCACCAGCACAAAAATCATAAGAACTGAGAATAAATGTATTTTTTTTGGGTTTAATTGGGGCAAAATAGACAATTTGGGGTCATTCCACATCAATTCATCATTTAAAAAAAAAGATCATGTCTACTAAAGTGGTTTCACCATCATACCTGCTCAATGATTTCCTAATGCTGGCCATAAATGCAAAAAATGTAATTTCAATATTTTTTTCTCACAAAATATGCCTCTGACTGGCACCATACTCTAGATTTTTAAAGCTCCCTTTGGTGCCAATCACTGGAAAAAAATTCAGCCTCTTAGGGGAAAAAACTGAAGGTTTGATGGTTGGTGGAATATTGGAGTAGATAGGAACAACCAAATTTGCACCATCATTTAACTGGTTTGTATTATTCAGTCAAAGCAGGGTTGTACCATTGAAGATCATATGTACCGATCAATGACCCTGCCAAATTTTAGGACTATTGCTACATTATTTCTTAAATTATGACACTTCAAACATTGATCCACAGATTGGAACGAAGAATACAGTGCAAAAATGAACATGACCCACCTTCTTTAAGAATTTCTAACTCAAAAACGAATGTTACATATGACCCCAGATTTTTAACTCAATCAATATTCACGACTTTAAGAAAAAATGCGCCAAATTGAAGATGGTCCAGCGTGGAGCATTCAGCGAATTGAGGCGGAATGACCCTTTTGTTGTTTAAATGGCAGGAAATACCAGGCAAATGTGTAGATTTCTGTCAAACAAGGTGACCGACTCATTGCCTTTCACTGTATGCAGACGATCATGCTTACTACACACCAAAATAAATTTTACTTGATCAGTACTTCTTCTGTTTTGTTTGCAGGAATTTTCTTGAAAACTTGAGGCAGTAAAGTGGCATTTCCTTCCTCTGGATTCCTTGTGTGCTGCATATTTTGTGAAATAATGTCCTGTAGAATCCAGTTCAAACTGATTTCTCACCACAAAAACGCACATGACTTCTAAAACTTGAAGTAAAAGCATTTCACATGGTATTGTGCTTTTTGTTTTTATTTTAACACTGGGAAGAACAACTGTAGATCACAAATGAATTAAGTTCTGTAAATAAATTCTAGAAATACTTTGGAGTATAGACAGGCTTGTCTCTCAGTAATTCACAAGTAAGTAAGTAAGTAAGTAAGTTACAGGAATGTAATTTAAAAATTCAGCTTAGTCAGCTGCACTGTGACCCAGATCCTACTGAATTCCTGAAACCAAATCTTGGAATCTCCCACAGCCACATCTACTTGGATCCCAATTTGTCAGATGTGGTTAGGTGGATTAAAATGATTAATAATTAAGTTAATATGGTTAATAGGTCAGTTATACTTAAAAGTGACATCTACTGTTCGTCTAAAAGTAAATCAGGGTTTTTCCTGCATAGATATACTTTTGGTGCGATCATTGGAAATTCACTAGCACTGAAATCATAACAACTGAGAATAAAATATGTATTTTGGGGTTTAATTGGGGCACAATAGATAATTTTGTTGTTTAAATTGCACAAAAAATTGTAGATTTCTGTCAAACAAGGTAACAGATTCATTGCACTTTCACTCTATGCAGACGATCATGCTCACTACACACCAAAATAAATTTTACTATATCAATATTTAATCCGTTTTGTTTGCAGAAAATTTCTAGAAAACAGATTTTAACCACAAAAAAAATGCACATATGTTGTCTGAAACTTCAAATAAAAGCACCTCACATTGCACTGCGCTTTGTCATTTTTATTATTTCACTGGAAAGAACAACTGTAGATCACAAAGAATTCTAGAAATACTTTGGAGTATAGACAGGTTTGTGTCTCAGTAATGCCACATGAAGTCGCAGGAATGAAATATAAAAAATTCAGTTTAGTCAGCTGCACTGTGACACAGATCCTTCTGGATTCCTGAAACCGCCTTCCATCCTGCACTCGAGGAATGTTTAATATGAGCAAATTATTTTCAAATATATAACCTTGCTTTGCACAGTGACTTTACTGCATGTGTTGATACTAAAGAACTGTAACAGTGCTTTGTCAAGAAAAAGAAAAATGTGCATCCTTAAAAGCGTCAAGTCGTGTTAAAATGGAACAGTTAATACGGCGTAAACATGGAGGCGGCCTCACATTTTCTTCAGAGCTCTGACGGTTTCTTCGATGGCCTCTCGGGGCTCACTGGGCGGAGGGATCTTCAGGTCGGTCGGCTCGACGCCCCAAACCTCGGTGGCGTACTCTTTGATGGTTCTGTCGCTTGAGAACTTTCCTGTCGCCGCGATGTTCTTGATCACCATCTTTGTCCACTCCTTTGGATTCTTTTAGAGGAAAAATAGCAGGTTTTATAGTTGGTTTTATAATTACTCTGGTAGGCTTGTCTTCTTGTTTTAATAGTAGTTTAATAGTTGTTGGTGGTTCTCTCGGCTCGGCGCTTAAGGAAAGGAAAGGAAGAAAAGGAAGGAAAGTAGGCAAAAAGAAAGCAAACAGAAATGAAGGAATGAACAGGAAGTATAGGAAAGGAAAGGAAAGAGAGAAACCGAAAGAAAAGAAAGGGAAAGAAAAGAAAGTGAGAGAGATGTAAAAGGAAGGGAAAAGAAAGAAAAGGAAAGACAAGAAAAGAAAGGCATTGGAAGAGAAGCAGAAATGAAGGAAAAACGTTTTTAAAAAAGGAAAGAAAGTAGAGGAAAGGGAATGAAAAGGAAGAAAGAAAGAAAAGGATGGAAAGTAGACAAAAGGAAAGGAAATTGAAAGGAATGAAAGGAATGGACAGGAAGGAAAGAAATGAAAAGAAAGAGAAACAGAACAGAAGGGAAAGAAAGGGAAGGACAGGAAGGGAAAAGAAGGGAGAGAAACAAAAGAAAGGATGGATGGGAAAGGACAGGAAAGGAAAGAAAAGAAACTCTAAGGAAAGAAAGGACAGGACTAACACAAACCAAGAGTATTTGCAAACATGGTGTGATCGTGTTCTGTCTGAAAACGTTACCTGATAGAGTTTGCTGACTTTTTCTTGGCATTTCAGGTAGTCTTCAAAGTCTGCAAACACTTTGAAGCTGCAGAGAGACAAAAGGCGGATAAATAAATCATGTGAATCAATACGACTGGCAACCTGAACTCAACAAAAGAGCTAAAAACTGACTCACCGGTCATATTTGAAGAGCATGTTGGTGAGGTCTTTGAAAAGATCTGGATTTTTGGGGCTGAAAAATCCACTCGTGATCTGATCCATGACTTGTTTCAGCACAGGAATCTTCTTGTAATACGACATGGCGTCATATCTAACAAAGAAAAAATGAAACTTAAGTTTAAATCATCCATCAAAGAATATATAAAATCAACAAAAGAGGCTCCTTTTACCCCTTCTTGTCCATTTCGGCGACATCCTCCACCCTCATGCCGAAGATGAAGAGGTTCTCCTCCCCGGCCTCCTCGGCCATCTCCACGTTGGCTCCATCCATGGTCCCGATGGTCAGAGCTCCATTCAGCATGAACTTCATGTTTCCTGTTCCTGAAGCTTCTGTGCCGGCGGTGGAGATCTGCTCTGACAAATCTGTGGCAGGGATCACTGAGGAAGAGCAGGGAAAATTCTGTTGTTAGTAAAATAACTCACATTATGTCTTTCTTCAAATGGAACAAGTGGTACCTTTCTCTGCTAGAGACACTCTGTAGTTCTCCAGGAAAATGACCTTCAGCTTGTTTCCCACCACTGGATCGTTGTTCACCACGTCAGCGACAGAAGTGATCAGTTTGATGATCATCTTTGCCATGTGATACCCTGGAGCAGCCTGCAGAGGGCGACAACGCATGACTCAAATAAAGACACTGGCCTTTAAATTCACTTAGTCTGTGTTGTTTGTGAGGTTTGCTGTGGCCGAGCTGCTACCTTTCCACCGATGATCACAGTCCGTGGTACAAAAGGTGCACTGGGGTTCTTTCTGATGCCTTGGGAACAAAAATGCAAAAAGAGACAAAATGAGTGACGCAATATGAACAGAAACCGTTAAACCTACATTGAGTTCTTTCACCTTTTTAATGCACTTTGACTTCTCTGAAAGTTACTGCAATCAGTTACAACCCTTGAAACATGAGTACAAAAGGACATATGAACTGCATTTTGCTCAGAGCTGCACACATTTGATCTAAAGCACTCTCCAGCTCTGATCATGTTTAAACTTAAAGACCTCCTTCAGTGAAAATCAAGCATTTTTTACCCAGTTTGCATGTCTATATGGTGTTTTTTTGATGCTAAAAGATACATCATGAGCAAAAAAAAATCCAGTCAGTGTCACAGTTTTCTGTATTATTATTCTTCTCAGAATAGGTGTCTTGTTCAAACATATATATGGTTGAATTACTCTAATTTTACAACTTGCCATTGTGTGGCACAGAGCAATTTTGCTTGAGCAGAGTTGTAGGTGAGCTGGTGTGCTCAAGCTGCAGAGGTGCATGGAGGTGGAGGCAGTGTAGAGTTACATCTAAACCAGTTTAAGGCAGGAAGGGATTATTTTCAAGGAAAAAATCTTCGCAATCTTTGATACACAGAGACGAGTTTTTAGGGGTTAAATCAACTACCAGAGGGGTACTTTAAAACCTACTTGTTCATTATTGCGTAAAAAAAAATATATTTATCGTTTCTTTTGATAGACCTGTCCTTAGTTGTTATTTTCATTGTGTTTAAAGTTACATGTTTCTAAAGGAATACCTAAAAATTTAATAAGAAATTAGATATGAATTTGGAGCTGGCAGCCAGTTAGCTTAGCTTAGCATAGGGTTAGCGAAGAAACAAGGGGAGACAGCTAGTTAGATTCAACTGGGGCATAAAAATCTAAATTTACTGTTTTACAGGGGGAGATTATGTACTGGATTACACCTTGATGTCTGTCTGGATTCTCTGGTGTTTAGCTGTAGTTTCCCCCTGTTCCTCGTCTTTATGCTAAGCTAATGTATTGGTTGATTATTGGATTGTGGCGGTTCTCCAGTGTAGGGGCAGCTAATTCCTGTAGCTGTTGTAGAAGGGGTTAGGGTTAGTATCAATGCATATAATCACAGATACAGAGATAACATTCCCTTTTAGGTAAACCACATGAAATAGAAAAATGCTCACATCTTTTCCATCTTATTCAAACAAAACATATTTTAAAAAATACTTTATATTTTGAGAACTATTTCTAAACGGCAGAATTTGTTTTGCATTTTTGTGACCAAGTATTTCACATTACAGCAGTCCCTCGCCATATCGTGGTTCACTTTTCGAGGTCTCACTGTGTCGTGGATTTTTACATTGTATTTAAAATACACATAGCGTGCACAGATGAATAGACGCATGTATGGAAAACACAGCTACGGCCGCTTTTCACTGATTGATTGGCGGTGATCGAAGACAGTGTTTATAAGAGTGTGGAGGGTTTATAAAGCCTTAAAATACATATAAATAATAAAATAAATATAAGGTCGCTACTTCGTGGATTTCATCTATTACAGGGAGGTTCTGGAACCTAACCCCCGCGATAGACGAGGGGTCGCTGTATAAGCTTTTGTATTATTGTGAATGCTAATGCATATTGGTTCCAGATATCAGCTATCGGTCTCCTCGATCAGTAATATTTGGTATCGACCCTTAAAAAACCTACATCGATCGACCCCTCTTCTGTTCAAGCTTTGAGCAAAATATTAAGCTTTTAATTTAATGCAGTTTGTCAACGTCCTAGGATTGCCATTGCATTTGATTTGTAGTGTATTCATGTGTCATACGGTGAGGAAAAAGCTTTAAATGCATTGAATGTTTACGTCAAAATAAACCGCATGTTGCACAGAACACGCAACATGCAAACAGGACGGCCCTTCCAGTAATCACAGCCTCACAACTGAATGGAAAATTCCCACAGCCGACTCAAACAGCAGCATTCTTCATGTTTGTTTTAACTTGCTTGGAGCACAGCTGGGCGGGGACTCTTCACATCACATCTCATCAGGACACGTCAGATTGTGTCACGTTAACGATCACTCAGAGAACCAGACCCGTGCTGACTTATGAAACCTCTTGGCACAAACACATACTGTTGTACATGGCGATGATGTGCAGGCAGTTGAGGACCTGCCGCTTGTACTCGTGGATTCTCTTCACGTGGACGTCAAACATGGAGGATGGGTTGATTTGAACCCGGTACTCTTTCTCCAGGTACCGGGCGAATTTCTCCTTGTTGTCCTGTGAGAAAATCAGAAACATGTGATTTGATTTGGCAATAAAGGAGTGATTGGTGTGAAATTGCTGAATCAGAGGTGAGTCTCGTCTGGACATGCACTGAGGTTAAGGCTGCACAATGTGATGTTGCAATGCACAACTTTATCAGATTGTTATGTGTCTGCCTAATAAAAAGGTGGTGCATGTAGATGTTCATTCGGGTTTGAATGTATGGTGCAGGAGGATATTCAGAACACTATTGTGCAGCCATTAGCACCATGAAGAAAGAGACTACAGCAGCTTACTAATACACCTAAAGGGTTTTCTTGTCAGCATGTCATGATTGTTTCACTATAATTTAAATTTTCTTTCATTAATTTGTGGACTATCATGGAAATTGAACATTCCCACGTCCTTTTCTACAGTAGAAGTACAAAAATACTAACAGCGAAACCTGCTACAAGTGTGAAAAGCATTTATCATGATCATATATGTGACATTATTATATTGCCAATATGTAAGCAGCATTGTGTAAGTAGAACCTTTCATATCTGTGGTTCGGATTGACTTAGTTGAACTACTGTATATGCCCTTTTTTGGTCCAATGGTTTCCAAATTAAGAGTCGGGACTTCCGAAGAGTCACCAGATGAATCCAAGAGGTGGTGAAATGATTCAATAGAAAAAAAGAATAAAGTTCTGCAGCAAAGATGTGCTACTTTTCTTAAATATTGTAAAACAAAAAAAAATGTTCCCACTTGTTTAAATGAAACCATCTAAGAAGTTTAAATGGGAACGTCTGCTTTATTGTGAAGGGGTCATAATCAGAAAAGATTGGAAACCGCTAGTTTAATCTTTTATTTATTGTATTTTTAAGATTATTATGTATTTTTATTGTTAAATATTAAAGTGAAACATAATTGTAGCTTTGAGACATCAGTTGTGGCATCTGTGCTCCATGCCAATGTTAAAAAATGTAAAAAAAATACTGAATACAGTGCAGCAAATAATTCAGTGGTAGTGTGTGGTAATCCTCCATCACACTCATCATTACACAGTGAACACTGAACTTAAGCTTGGCCTAAAAAGTTATACAGCAAACCAAGTCATAGTTGCGATATTTATCAGAAAATTCCAATTAGATATTTTCCCTAAATCGCTCTGTCCTTTTATGCACTCTGGTGAAGTACAAGTACCTTAAAAACATTCTTAAGCGCCGTACTTGAGTAAATCTACTCCTTATTTTTGCACCAACGCTCTACACTCTACCTGCTTCACTTTAGCGACGTCACGGATGAAGGCGGCGTCTTCAACAAAGTCATTGAGCTTCTGCAGCTGGCTGAGGTCCTTCACATATTCCTCCCCGATGACCTGAAAGGCCACAATAAAGAAAAACAAACTGACAGTGTGTTCTTCATTTCACAGATCTATATAAAGAAGAAGAAGCTGAGTGTCTGTAAAAAAGTAAGAAAACAAAGCTCTGCCAAGATTTCATGATATGACAGAAGGCGTATATATCCATGAAGATTTAGGATTCTTAAACACTGCGCTGTCTGTTGGCACTAGATCCTGTGTTTACTGCAGCTCAGACAGACCTCAGCTATAAGCTCAGCCAGGCCGGGGTTGCAGAGGAGCAGCCAGCGTCTGGGAGTGATGCCGTTGGTTTTATTCTGAAACTTCTTTGGTTCCAGTTCACTGAAATCACAAAATCTGCAAGAAAAGAGAGGGAAATGTTCGACAGAGGAACAGGAGCAGCAAGTATTTATCGCCTCGACCGTAATCTTGTTTCATTTTTGTATTGATGCTACAGTTTTAGACATTTGCTAGTTGCTAGATGTTGGTTGGTTGATAAAGCCTTAAAATATATATAAATAACAAATAAAGTCGCTACTTCGGGGATTTTGTCTATTGCGAGGGGTTCTGAAAACCTAACCCCCATGATAGACGAGGGGTTACTGTAATACAGTTTTAGACTTTTGCATGGTGCAAGTTATAAAAGTCTTGTTGTTGGTCGGTCGATCGACTACTTTAAGACTTTCTTGACAACTTTGAGCTTAACTGCAGTCAAATTTGCACCAAATATTTAAGATTCAGGCGATAAAGGTGTTGTGATCCCGGACTCCCTAATTAGCAACATGCTAACATGCTAAAATGGTAAATTATGTAACCTAACTATTAGCATTTTATTATGAAAGAGTTTTTGTTGGTTGGTCGGTCGGTCGATTGACTACTTTAAGACTTTCTTGACAACTTTGAGCTTAATTGCAGTCAAATTTGCACCAAATATTTAAGATTCAAGGGATAAATGTGTTGTGATCCCAGACTCCCTAATTAGCAACATGCTAACATGCTAAAATGGTAAATTATGTAGCCTAACTATTAGCATTTTAAACTCCTCAGTGTTTTATGTTCTCCCAACCCTCCACTCAGCCACTGATTTCCAAAATTCAGTTAACACACACTTAAAAAATGTCCTTGAACATCAATTTTGCATCCGTGTTTGTCCATGTTTCAGTCTTGCAGCATAGCAGTGAAGTACGGATTGACTTGAAAAGCCTGACCTGGATTACCACATACTGATAATGGAAATTTCACTAAAATGCAACTCAAGAAGAGATTAGTGGATCCTGCAATGGTGGAAAATTGTTTGCAAAATGGGTATTGAAGAGTTAAATATTTCCACTAAGTGCTCTAAAACAGTGGTTCTCAACTGGTCCAGCCTCAGGACCCACTATGTCTCTATTAATATCGGTCGCAACCCAAATTTTTGAAGTTTGCTGCTCCTGTTAACAAATTAAGGTTTATTTGGATGGAGTTTGAACGCATTTTGATACAATTTAGGAAAAATTTGGCTTATTTTTTGCTCATTTTGGTATATTTGAATGCTTTCGCCAAGTTTTGGGCATGTTTTGGCCCATTTTGACAGATTCTGGACACATTTTCGTATATTTTTGGCACGTTTTAGCTTAAATTTCACTACTTTTATTTTTTGGGGGGAGGGGGGCATGCTTCTGCGACCCTCTAAAAATGACTTCGCGACCCACTTTTGGGTCCCGACCCACCAGTTGAGAACCACCGCTCTAAAACATTCAAAAACACTGCTGTGTCTCCTTCACCACTGAAGAATCCAACTTTCTAACTGCTTGTTCTGTGTATTTGCGTCTTGGTTTCTGCCTTTGACTGTTTCGTCATACGGAGTGCGTAACACAGCTGATGACTCAATCCTGTGGTAACATATGGAGCCACAGTCATGCAGCAACTAGCTTTTCGGTCGTCTGTCTGAGTTTCTGAGCTTCGGTTTGCAAACTTTCTTCTTTCTTATGATGCAATTTTCCAACTGCTTTTAGTTGTGATGATGTTAAAAATGCTTTTTGTTTTCATGACCCCATTTCATGATCAGTGGAGTCGTGGTTTGGTTTCTTTGAGCTTTGATATTTGATGCTTTAAATTACCATGTTTCCATTCTACTGCCTACATCGGCGGGAGGCTTACACGTCAGTTTTGATGATGTTGGAGTGTATCTCAGCGACTCCGTTCACAGCGTGAGATCCTACGATGCACAAGTGAGCCATGTTCACCCTCTTGCATCCGTCTTCTTCAATCAGGGACATTTTCCTCAGTTTGTCCATGTCGTTAGGATAGAGTGCCGCAATCTTCTGCAGAACCAAAAGAGACGCCTCTAGCGTGTTAGTCAGAATAAGCCGCAGCCGGGTGATCGTCTTGCTTTCCTGTCTGGTATACGTACGTCGAGGTGGACCTGGTTGATCTTGTAGATGATCTGCAGGTGTCTGGGCAGGAGATTCTCCAGCAGCTCCACCGGCCAACGCTCCAGAGCCTCGGGGAGGACGGTGTGGTTGGTGTAGGCGAAGGTGCGTTTGGTGAGGTCCCAGGCCTGCAGAGGTGGTTTATTATGTGACTCATTCACCTCAGATTTGCAGTAAATTTCACTTTATCCTCATCAATAAACAGCATCTGCCTGCCAGGACTATTTCTTAACCTGGCAGACAGCCTTCCCTGCTGCACATGAACCTCATGCAACACTAAAGTATTTGTTTCTGCGGTTTTATCCTCCTTTATTCTACTTTCTCGTCACTATAAGCAAAATTCCCATCGCACCCACCGTGTCCCAGTCAAGTTTCTCGATGTCCACGAAGATTCTCATCAGCTCGGGGATGGCCATGGCCGGATGAGTGTCATTCAGCTGGATGGCGACCTGGAAAACACGACAACCTGTATTGACGTGACGATTACAACTGTTGCTACCAAACAGTATTTAAAAAATCTGTTGTACAAGATCCTGTTTCTACTGTTTTGGCCACAGTGAAATGTCTATGGGTGTTTCTCACAAGAGATATTTTGACATGTCATAGCAGGAAAAACACATTCCACTTTTGTGAATCCTGGTTTGTGGCTGACTTGGACATTTAATTCTATCCGTACTTTCCCTACTATAACAAGTCAAATGATCGTCTATTAAAAAAAGATCCATGAAGTTTACTTTTAGCCGAAGCAGCTGTAAAATCAACAGAACCAGAGGAGGCTTTAGGTGTCTAATATGTGTGAATTGAAGACACTTAATATTTGCCTTGTTCTTGCACAAAATCCGATCATACTGTATATCTGTAGGGTTTCTCATATGGTGACGTAGCTTCGATGAACTTAATTGTCAGGGAAAAGATGCCAATGTTTTCAGTAGATTTTCATGTTGGATTTTTGTTCTAGCTTCCTGTTCTCTAACATGACAACATGCTTTTCTTGTCTTTCTTGTTAACTGGTTTGGTCGCTACCACGCAGGTTTTTGCAAAAAAGCGTAACTGGCACCTTGCAGCTACCCAATAAAGTGAGGGATTGAGACACCAGCACTTCTCCTTTTGGAGCAGGACACTGATTTAGAGGCTTACTTTGTCCGGGAAGCTCTCGAAAGAAGTGCGACCGGGGGAGCCTTTCTTGGTGGTCTTGAAGCGGCGGATGATGTCTTGGAGTGTGGCCGCCACAACGAAGTACTCCTGCTTCAGACGAAGTTCTTTTCCTTCAAAGAACTACAATACATCAACATGTAGAGAGCACAGACCAGAATTAGAGAAGGAAATGATGGACACTGGGAAAAATATTCTGATTTCTTGTGCAGTTTCCGCAGGAACCTTTGGATACCTTTACATTTATATGCCTGGGGTATATACAGTATGTGCCACTGGCTTAATATTGAACTTACGTTGTCATTTGGGTAAAGCACTCGGGAGATGTTCTCAGCCAGATTTCTGTCCAGAACAGCCTGGATGTAATCTCCAACATTGACTACAGACACATAAAATTATACATTATATGGGGTTAAAATAAACAGACAAATAAAAAAAACAAAAAAAGCAAAATCAGGAAGTGTCTCTGCATTAAGTTGTTTTGCAATATAGATATCTTGTTGCATGTTGCAGCAGCTTCCGTTAGTTTTGCAAAGATTTTCTGTTGAGAACTAAAAGGAAATGCAAAGGTTGTGTTGCAAAAGTGGATTTCTTTTTTACACAAGATATTAAACTGCCTCCAACACTCACAGTCTCTCAAGTTGAAGTCATTGGGGGCGCGGGCGGACCACAACCTCATGGTGTTTACGGTGTTGTTCATGTAGCCAGGGATGGGGGTGTCGTAGGGCATCGCCAGAACCACCTGAGCAAATGAAAACAGTCAGCAGTCACATAATGACTCGGCAGTATTTTAAACAAGAAATCAAAAGCATGTAGGACAGTGGTTCCCAAACTTTTTCATCTGATGTACCCGCACAGACTTCTCAGGTTCTGACAAACAGAACACCAGCTCTCGATCATATTTAACACTTAATTCTATAAAAATGGATATGAATAAAATTCTTTCTAGTTACACTGTCAGTGTTTAGGCCAGTTTGTTTGGACCCATTTACTTAGTCTATTAGCTCATGCTAACATCCATTCTTACCAACTGCTTTAACTGTTAATCCCCAGTTAGCTAACAATTTCAGCTGTTTAACCATAGTTTTAGCTAGCTATTTTAGCTTTATCCATGTTTAGCAAACAGCGACAACTATTAATCTGCACTGTATGGTTGTAATTTCAACTGCTAGTCAAGCTTTTAGCTTTCTGACAGCTTGCCACACTTAAACCCAACAGTTTCCACAATCAGTCACACCTTTAGCTAATAATTTCAATTGTTAGCCATACCTTTAGCGAACAAATTCAACGGTTCACAATACTTTTAGCTAACAATTTCAACCTCTAGCCATAATTTTTTAATAAATTCAATTGCTAGCCATGATTATAGCTAACAGATCTATGTCATGTCATGCTTTCCAGCTTTAGTCACACATTTAGCTAACAATCTTAACTGCTAGCAACACCTTTAGCTAACAATTTAAACTCTTAGCCTAGGTTTTAGCTAACAATTTAGACAACTAGCCATAGTTTAAGCTAATAATTTCAACCATTAGCCACACTTTTCAGCTTATTTCCGATTGTAGCTGGATATTAAATAGTAATTTCTGGTTTTTCAAGTGAGTTGCGCTAAATACCCCCTGGGGTATTTTTACCCCTATTTGGTAATTACTGCTGACAGTGTGCTAACAATTTCCAGTAAACACCTATTTGAATGAATTCTTCATAACATACTAATGTAGTTATGAAGTAGTTGAATGTATTTGAACCATAAGTTCCAACCACAAGAAGCTGGAGCATTTGGTATTATAACTGTATTTCTTTCACTGCTGTGTTTGACAGGTGGTCCAGTCTTCCTGCTGAGCTTCATATCATTTTCCTTGCAGACAATAAACCTTCAAAAGTTTAATATTAATACTGGATCACATTTTAAATTTGACTTTTGGTGCAGCAGAAGTGAATTTGTTTTTGAAAACTGCTTTAAACTGAGTTTCTTAATTTTAAGATAGTTGATGTAGCATAATTTAACCATGGTTTAATCTAGTTCATTGAATTTACTGCTAAAATATAGCAAATTAAAAGCATGCTCGTGTGTTTTACCTAAATGGTAATTCAGTACCTGAGTGTCGATCCATTTGGAGCCATCTTTGGTCTCTTCCACTCGCCCATAGAAGTGAACTGGCAGCATGTACTCAGGACGGGCCTTCTCCCAGGGGTTCCCATGCCTCAGCCAGTCGTCGGCCTCCTCCACCTACAGCAGGTCAGAGCATGGATAAGTTAAAGGTCCAGGACAGAAAAGTCAATGAGGGAATCTGATTTATTCATATCATACCCTGAGGTAGGAAAATAATCCCTTGGTGTGATGTCATTTAATGTCTTACATCAAGTCCAATCATGTTCTGTGTTAAGTAACTTTCACTGGCTGCAGAGATTAGACCTGCAGGTTCATCCACCCCTTTAAAAAAACACTAAGCAGGTTTCTAGTTCAGTGTTCAGGAGGATGTTTGCACTGTGGGGGGGTTGAACTGCAAATAAGAAGCAGAATTCAAAAGGGCAAAAGGGCGCTAGTTTTGGGATCCCTTATCGCAGCGTGTATATTTTGCTTTTTTCATCCAGCCAATACCAGGCTCTAGCAGTAACTTGCATCACTTCAAGCAGCTCTACAGGGTGCTGACCACTAGCTGGGCTGCTGTCAATGATTAACTTGTGATGTATTCTGACCTAATTCATTTCTACTTTGGCCTTTTAGTGAAGAACTCAAAGATAAGAGGGGAACTATGAGCTCCAGGGAGAGACAAGCTGCATAGCTTTAGACAAAATAAACCAGATTTTATTTACCTGCCAGCCATCTCTGATCTTCTGGTTGAAGATCCCGTACTCATATCGGATGCCATACCCGTACGCTGCAAGACCCAAGGTGGCCATCGAATCCAAGAAGCAGGCTGTGTGCAGAATGAATAGCAAGAATTAGACATAAAACCAGAAGTAATGCGAGATGTAGTGCAGAAAAAAAGAAAGTTAGTGGTGCTGCTGAGTGTTTACACAGTGTTTCTGTAGCTGCAAGTTGCTTCATAATGTTCAATAGACACACAGAGTTATTTGGTGGAGAGCTGCCAATACAGCCTGGAAACTATAATGGAGTATTGTTGCATTCAAGACAAAGAGTTTGCATGCCAAATAACTGGTGTTTAGTGCATTCGCCGGGTTTTACGACCAACATTTTGTGTTTTTATTGTCAGTTTACTCTCAGACAATTGGGTGATTTTATCTTGTGCAGCATTTTACCTGCCAGTCGGCCCAGACCTCCGTTCCCCAGCCCTGCATCCTCCTCCATCTCCTCCAGCTCCTCCATGTCCAGGCCGAGCTGTGGCAGGAGCAATTAAAAGCAGCACAGTGATTACTTGTGCCTGTTAAACTGTATTTGCTGTTGACGCCTTTACAAACCGACCTGGTAGATGGATTCATCGCAGGCGTTCTGCAGCCCCAAGTTGATCATGGTGTTCTGGAGCGTCCTGCCCATGTAGAACTCCAGAGACAGATAATACACCCTCTGGACAGTAAGAAAATCAGAAGTATGTCACGTTTTTGCAGATTTTATCAACCAAGCATTAACTGCAGCTAAATATTTATGATGTGTGTTGTCTAAATGTGGCTTAAAGTTGCAGAAATGCACAGCGGAGCTTGAAATGAATGAACAGGCAAACATTTTCCTGAGCAAAATAGCAGCGTAAACGTGACGCAATGACCTAAAAATAACGCGGAAACTTTTATGCAACTTCTCAATGAAACAAGGAACAACAAGAACAAATGTGGGCTCGTCTGTGAAAACAAACTCAAGTTATGCAGGCATAAAAAAGTATTTCCAACAGGAAATTGCAAGATTTCAACTGGCAAGAATGTCTTCCTGCAGAAACACAATAAGTCTGGATGATTTTGCAGGAAAAAGACAAGTTTGAAACTTCATATATTGGATGTATGTTCACAGTATGAGCTTTTAGTTTCACAGTGACGTCTGATCTTTACCTTTGGGTCTGCTTCATAGTAAAACTGCTGTGTTCTGATCCACCTCCCCACCAGGTGATCTCTCACAGTGTGTGCCAGGGCAAAGTAATAATCCCTGGGTGTTGCAATGTTTCTGTCTTTCACCAGAGTGAAGTGCAGGTGTCGGTTGAAGCCCTTCTTCAGCTCCGCGACATTCTCCACTCCCACGATCCCCCTGATACTGATCTGCTTGCGCTTCTCCTGGTCGGTGAGAGGTGTCGCCATGCTGGTTCGGGGGAAGGTCTGGTCCTGAGTTGCTGAGCTTGTTCCGGCTGGAAGTGGAGGTAGAGAGGTGACATGGTGCTAGTTTTCATGCAGAAGTCTCCTCCTCAGGCTGATTTTCATTGGTGAGTGCAGGGGGAGGGTGTTTCCCAGGACGGCCCCTGCTGAGCTGCAGAGCTGAGGGAGCAGAAACCGCACAGACAGAGCATGAATGGTTCACACAGTGTTTAGCCTGACATGATTTCACATGATATGAAGTCATATTTCATTAAGCCAGTGTGAAAAGTACATGCATTTTGTAGAAGTGCAGCAAAGGGGATAATGGCAAAATATAGGGACGTCTGTCAAAAAACAAAAAAACTAACAAGAACTATACATTAGTAGTGTAGATATTGTACAGATACTTCCATATGTAGAAATTCAGATATTGCATGGATTCCACTGAGTGTGTAAAGTAACAATATTGCACAGGGTTATTTTATATAGAGAAAATACAGAATTATATCACACAGATTCTATTTTGCAGATTCTTTCATTGATTGTACAGATTTTTACACAAAATTATTCAAAATATTTAGAATGTATAGAAAACAACTGATATTGCACACATTCTTGTTTATGTAGACTTTTTTTTTTAAATTAATTTTTCTGGGGGAGATTTTTGAAGCTTTATTGATAGACAGCTTGAAAGGGGAGTAGAGAGGAGAGAGACATGCAGCAAAGGGTCGTGAGCCGGACTCGAACTCACGACCGGCTGCTGGCGACCTGCGCCCACGTGGTAACGCCTTAACTCAGTGAGCTATACGGCGGCCATTTATGTAGAAAATATTCATAATGCACATGTTTGGATGCACCATGTGTGAAATCTACTTGCACTAGAAGCAGTGTTGGTTGTCAACTCTGACAGCAGGAGATTTGGAGCATTAAACACTTCATTTCCATCATTCTGGTCAATTTTTATGCACCAATTTGTGACTTTTCTGCATCAGTATATGGTGGGGATGTCTTTATTTATGTCAAGGAAAACAATATTTCATGCAACAGGTGGCAATTCAAAATATCAAGCAATATGTATGGATCTGATTACATTTTTTGCAATGGATTGAGCAGTTGCATGAGCTTTTAATTTATATTTTGAGTTAAAAAAAAAACAAGATTCAATGTGAAAACAAAGGCCTATTAGTAATATTATAGTCTCTTTCAAAATAAAAGTCTTTTGCTTCTGCCATGATATCCTGGAGGTACGTGTTGTAGATTTTAAAGATGGTGTACCCCCACATAGCATTTAAATCAGTTTTTTCTATATATGTATATAAAAACTCACCAAATATATGTAAAATACCAATATTTGTGCTGATTTAAATACAGTAAATAATGATAGAATTTCACATCCAAACAGTGTAAAAGATCAAATTACTATTTATTTTTTTAAAAAAAGATATTTGATGTGGACATTATTTACGACCTGTTTTTTACAGTCATCATGTAAATTAATGCTTTTTGGTGATTTTATTAGTTGACATTTGACCAAACAAAGACTATCTGTAAAATAACAGCAATTTTAAAAAAAAAATTGCAGATAAAACTGTTTGAAATATTAATTTTTTAACAGTTTAGCATTCACTTTTGTTAATACTCGTCTCCTTCTTCTTACAGCTTATCTTAGTCTCCGTTCTGCCTTACAGGAATACCAGATTAGTCTTTTATCTCATTATATGTTGTTTTTATTTTACAATACTGTGGATAGAAAATTAGAGAAAGACATCGTGACACCTTGTCGACACCTATTTATTGAATATTCACACATACAGAAAACACAGAGGCTCATATTATACTTCAAATCATCGTAATAATAGCAGTAATATGGTAATGATAGACATGTAATTATAACAATCATAGTAACCATACTGTGTTCAAATAATAGGAATAACAATGTTCATCTTATAGTCATAAAACTCTCCATAGAGATATTTCAGGTTCACTGTAAATAATAATATTGTTGACATTCCACCTCGGATCAAACAGGGCAAAAGGAATCACTTTGTTAAAATGAGGTTATAATGCAGGTAACACACACACATACACACACACGCATACACACACACACACGTGTATGTACATTTGGAGATTTAACACTCAGTATCGCCCAGCGACTACCTGTGTGTAAGTTATCAATAATTCTGAAAAGTGTCGTCTTAAATCTTCCCCGGGTCTATTCGAACATCTTTAAAGTGTATTTGGCTTGTTTAGAAATAATAAATGTTACAATCACACACCTTTGAGTGTCAGCGCCCCCTTGTGTTCGGTCCAGAAACACACGCTCAATCACAGGAGTCCACAGATTCACACAGAATATTTCACCGTCGCGTTGAAAATGAACCGAACTGTGAGTCGTGTTGAAAATCCCTTTGAGTTGAAGCCACGGAGTTCATCAATCCCAGAATGTGAGGTTGTGTAACGCTCTGATAATGGCTGCTTGTGAAGAATCTGCTCAGCGACCCACTGCTGAATGGGCTCTTTTTCACGAGTATAATTACGGCCGAACAAAAGCCTCACCTTGAAAAACAGCCAGTTAGATGTTGCATAAATCGAACCTCGCGGCCGAGCAACCCGGTTTACTTCGTCACCGTCAGTCCACATGCACATACAGGAAAATAGAAGCCATTCTAGTAGTTATATGATTTACAATCACTGTAATCCCAGACGGGGAGGAGGAGGGAACAAGAAGCAGTAAGAGACCTGATATTCCCTTTAATACTGTGGTTATTATATCCATAGCAAACGTGGTTACTGTTGAATTTTGCCCTTTTACGATAGAAAAAATACGTAGCAGCAGGTGAAGTCAGGCATCACAGATGTTACAGTCGACTCTGCTGAAGCAATGAATCTAGTTTGTAGCAAAGTTTTATAAATTTTCTTTTCAGGTACTGAAGAGGGGGGAAAAGGCACAACCCATGAAGCTCAAACATAGGATAGCACCTTAATGTGAATGCTAGACACGTATGCTGTCAGTCTCAGGGCTACGATGCTCTGGGAGGCTTTTAGGGCAACTTTTAGAGGCAACTGTTTCCTCAAATCGACCATTCTACATGTCAGGAAGAATTTCTTGAAGCAGGGATGGCAGTGTCGGTCAGTAGGTTGGCCTCTTTGCAATGAAACATGGTGCAAATATTAAAATGTTCCTCTCAGGACCAACTACACTCCAGTTTATTAGGATTACTGAGCTAAAACTAATGCAGTCCAGCTCCATGTTAGAGAGTTGTGATGCTCAGTTTTTGTTGAAAGAAGTGTTGGTTCAACTTTGTGCTCATTTCATAGACTGACGTTTGTGCTGCTGTTGAACTATTATGGTATATCTGGAGGTGTTTCTATTCAAAATAATATGAAAAGGTGGAAATAAAATCCTTATGAGCAAGTTTTACACTTTGGCAGCCATATTGGTTTGTTGTTTCAGGCTAACAAGACCAGGTTCCTATTTAAATGAATGGGGAGAGACTCATACCGGCAATTTTAATGGTCAGCAGGCCCTAAAAAACTGCATGTACGGGATCACCAGTCAAATCTGATTAAAAAATTTTGAAAAGTTTGTTCACTTTGCACCAAAATGAAGTTTAAAAACCATTTTTCGCCACAGGTTAAACTTCTATTTTGCACAGTTTCAGGAAAATGTACTTTAATCAGTGCAACAACAAGGTTCAGCTGATAGAAATCGTATCTTTAGATTTACAGAATTCTTTCACAGGTTTCTATTCAGGATATGTATGTATGTTTATATATTTATATTTTATATTATCTCACATGGAAAAATATTAGAAACGCCTGTCAGTTTAACACAATTCAGCAGCACCACAAAATACAGCTTCAGTTGCAAACCGGGCTTTATCGTCTCCACTGGTTTCGGCAAGTTGATTTCATTGTTAAAGCTGCAGTAGGCAAAAATCTGGAAACGGTAGAACTAAAAACAAAATAAAAAACAGAATCTAAGCTCCTCCCAGCAGATGCACCACATGAACACGCACTGTAAATGAACAAAAGGCAATTAAGCTAAAAGTACACATTCATTGGTGATTTGTTAGAATCTCCCATCGCAAGTGTTAGCCTTAGTGTTAGCCTTAGCTTTAGCATTAGCCTGAAACAGAGCTAACAAAAGGTGCAGAAGTTTCCTCTCAGATCACTTGAATCGCAATATGCTGGAAGGTTTTTGGAATTTTTGTACAACACTGCCAAAATTAAAAAATAAAAGTAAATAAAAAATATTGCCTACCGCAGCTTTAATGAATTTATTTATGCAATACACTAAAGTGTAGCATTAGCACTTGTCTTCCTGTGACAAAATCTAGTTTTAAGATGTATATTGTTTTAGTTTTTATTCCCAAATAATGTTGTGTTTCATCAAATTACTACAAATTAAGATGTGGGAAGTGTGTTTGCAGGACTTAATTGCAACCTGGAGGCTCCAACCTGTAGATCAGTAGCCATGGATTCCTTTATTACTTGCATTACTTTAGGTCAGATCCTCATAAACTTGCTTAACTTTTCAGCTAGCACCATTATATCTTAATTTTTTCTCATTTATGACTAAATACCTGCAAAACCAACAACACTCTCATGATCCTCAGCTGTGCTTTGTGTTACCTTCAAGCTGAAGTAAACATAGTAAACATTAAACCTGCTAAACATTCTCATGTTAGCATTGCTTAACAAAAAAAAAATCTCATGTTGCTGCCTGTTGAGGACGCTGTTGCCTAAATGCGATGCCCCAAATGCATCTCACCTCCATCTCCTGTTTGCTTTAGTAGGAAATAAAACCAGAAAAAGCCTCTTCAGCTCCGAAAACAAACAACTTTTAAAGCGACAAAATCTTCCTCTCTGTAATAACTGTACACCATACTAGAAGGAACAAGGATGAATTCTCTTTGAAAAAAACTCTGAACATCAATAACTTATTTCGCTATACACCTCTTTGCAATAGATCATTTCAATAACAATATTACAAAACTACCAGTATTCAGTCACCTACGGTAAAAAAAGCCAGAAACTAAGCGAGCTGCTGTAGCACCTTATATTCAAACACCTTCACAGTCATCACCTTTAACCCGACTCACTTCTCTATATGATACATTAAACCAAAAGGGACCTCCTGTTCTGAGAGCTGCACTGCAGAGAAAGGCTCATTTTTAATACGCCGATGCTGCGTTTTTGTTTTTATTTTTTTTAAAATTACGGACGATACAGAAGGTTCACACGAGCTAAGCCACTAAGAAAAGCGTCTCATTTACACGGACGAAGGTTATGACAGTGACGCGGCTGAGAGTCGGACTATTGCTCCAGAACCCGCCTTCGCTCACATTCACGTAAACAGACGAAAGACTGGTTCCCCCTTAAAAAGAATGACGTGGAAAAAGTCCTGTTTTTCAAGAAACTGTATGAGGATGGAGTGATGGGGGCTCCCTTTCTCCACTCAACTCATTTACAAAACTTTTATTTTGAAGGAGCAATTTGACATATTGGGAGGAAATGCTTGCTTTTCTTGTGAAAAGACAAGACTGGAAACAAGGGGGAACTTGTCCAAAGCTAACAAAATCCACATACTAGCTTCTCTAAAGCTCACAAAATAATAATAATGTTGGTTGAATCAAAACAACACATTCTTCTTGTGCTCATAAGTGTAATTTTTATGCTTTAAAGGTTAAATTTGCACCTCTCCCCCGTTGTTTCCAGTCTTTAGTCTCTGTTTTATGATTAGAATATAGAATATATTGACATTAGAGTGGGGTATAGTGTCCAAAATGTCAAATCATTCCTTCAAGCTCATTTTATGTCCATCAGCTGGAAATTCATCAAACTGAATCCCATCAAAATCCAAGGTACAGATGGCAAAGCACCGTCCGAGTTGAACAGTGTCCTGCAGATGGTCCTCGTGTTCAAGGTTTAGGCTTGATAAAGGCATGGCTCAGCGCTGGATGGGGGCATCGAGGGGGACGGTCGGGGGGTCAGGGGGCAAGAGAGGGTGGGCTCAGAGTTATTGACTGGCAGGATGAACTCTGGGAAATCCTGGGCAGGGTTTTCCTAAAGCAGGCGAGTCTTTAGCACACGGAGCCAGTCGGATCTGCCTCCCCGGGGGTGTAGAAGTCAGGGATGGGTAGACCAGTGTGCAGCGTCACCTGAGGAAGAAGCAGAAAACACTATTATTTTCCTTCCTGCAGGTGGAGCTGTTGAGCCATTTCCTCCCTGACTCCAGTGTTTCTGTCTTGGAGGCTTGTTTTTCTTTCATCACAGCACAAACTGGCCGAGAGCAATAAGAAATTCAAAGCTGCTAACTGCTGTTGAGTCTTTGAAGTTTCCTCTTTTAAGGTTTAATCCCCCCGAGGCCGTGTTTGTAAAAGTTAGAAAGGCGGTTTTAATGAATATTAACTGCATGCGGGATAATTTATTGATCTACAAATAAGAACTGTACTCTCTGCTTGCAGCTTTGCTCATGCAGATGTGAATATAGAGAATACAGAGACTGATGATTTAATAGCGCCCCCTGTAGTTGGAATGAACTCACTGTGTTGACTCAGTAATACATCTTGATCAGTTAAAGTAAGTCTCCCTACAATGCGATGTATGCCTTAATATGTACAGGTATGTTCATAAAAATCAATAAATTACTACATTTTTTAGGTAAATAAAACTCTGTTTTACTGTAACAATGTATTAAGACAGTATAAAGATAACATTTTTTGACACTTGCAGTGCTTGAACACAATAACGTCATTTTTTAGCATCATCTTTTGCCAAGAAATAACTTGTTTTTCCTTCTTACACTAAAAAAATGAACACTTTTAACAGCTTTTAACTTACTTTTCTTTAAAAACAATTTACTGTTATTTTACAGATTTACTCTATTTTGTTAAATTACAGATAGTAACTACTGAAATCACAGTAAAAATAGTATTAATTTACATGTTAACAATAAAAAAGAGGCCAAAAATGTAAATAACTTCCACATCAGCAATCTGTATTTTTACAAATACTAATTTGTTCTTTTACAATGAATGATCATAAAGTTACACATTTTTTTTACTGTGTTTAAATCTGCAAAAATAGCATTATTTTACAAATGTAAATGTACATTATGTATTAAGGATTGACAAACGATAATTCATTTTTTAACTTTTAACTTTTGTTAAATTACAGATAGTATCTAGTAAGAAAAAATATCAATTTACATGTTGAATATAAAAAAGGCCCAAATTAATTTTACATGTATTTTCCATTATTTTTACAGTTTTTGAATGTAACATATTTCTTATGGAACCCCTGTTGCCTGATTTTCACCATTTTTCCGCTTATTTTAGGGGTTGAAAGATGCCAGATCATTATTTAACTTTTATCTTCCCTTTTTTGTTAAATTACAAATAACATCTAGTAAAATTACAGAAAAAAAGTATTAATTGACATGCTGACTTTCTGACTTCTTCTGTACTGCAGTTATTTAATGACACAGTATTCCACCATTTTTTAACGTATATTGCTGACACTTTTGCTGCCATGTTTTCTAAGTTTTTAGAAATTATTCAATATACAAATAATAGTATGCATTTACTAATAATCAGTGTAAACTGGACACAAACACATATTTGTAGGAACTGTAGTTGAAGAGTTACATGCAGAATATTTTTTCATATGGATCAAAAGCCCACACTACCAGGACATGTGTCTAAATTCTCTCATAAGCATCTTTGCAGTTCACAGGTAAGACTAGTTTGAATGTTCAGTGTAACGCTGTACCTGGACGTTTCGGTTGAGGCTGATGGCGGGGTAGTAGGCTCCCTCCAAGCTTTCGAACGCCACCGGACCCTGCTGCTCATCGTTGATCAGGAAGATGAGGATCCCACGTGTGAAGTCCAGCAGAACTCCGATCGTGGCTCCTTTAGCGATGCCTCCGTCCGTCCTGCAGAGTTACACAGAGTAACAATAACTTACAATACAGTCACAGAGAGAAAGTACTGCTTGCAGCAACATCCTGCTACTGTACTATACTACATCCAACATCATTGCTACTAAAGCAGCCTTCCAAGAACATTTACTGAAATACTCAAGTAAGCAGAATTTCCAAGTAATTGTACTGCATATCCATTTGATGCCAACTACACCAGTACATTTCAGAAGCAAACATTGTACTTTTAATTCCACCATAGCTATCTAGTTAGTTTTCATACTAAGATTTTACATAAAAACTTATAATGAAGGTAGAAAATATCATGAATATACAGGTTGTGGTTACTATTCACTTTGCTCTGTGACCACCTAAAGAAAAGCCTATTCGTCACATTGCATAACAATTTCAGGCCTAAGCAAACAAACAAACAACCAACTGACCAACCAACCAACCAACCAACCAACGGACCATTCAACCAACCAACAGACCATTCAACCAACAGACAAACAGACCAACACACCAACCAACCAACCAATCAACCAACCAACATAACAACCAACAGACCAACCAACCAACCAACAGACCAACCAACCAACCAACCAACCAACCAACCAACCAACGGACCATCCAACCAACCAACAGACCATTCAACCAACAGACAAACAGACTAACACACCAACCAACCAACCAATCAACCAACCAACATAACAACCAACAGACCAACCAACCAACCAACAGACCAACCAACCAACCAACCAACAGACCATCCAACCAATCAACAGACCATTCAACCAACAGACAAACAGACCAACACACAAATCAACAGACCAAACAAACAACAAACAGACTATCCAACCAACAGACAAACAGACCAACACACCAACTAACCAACCAATCAACTAACCAACCAACCGACTGATCAACCAACACACCAGCCAACCGACCAACCGACTGACCAGCACACCAACCAATAGACAACCAACAGACCAACTGACCAACTAACTAACTGCTCAACCACAGGGGCCATTTTCCTCCAGCACAAGAACTTCTATTTTTGATACTAGCAGTGCATATTGCTTAAGACTTCCATACTTTTACCTAAGTGCAATTTCCATTTTTTATTGTTACTTTTACTTAGATAAAGAATCAGACTACTACTTCCATCACTGTGCGTTGGTGCACCTTTTCCAAACATATCTAAAAATGAATAAAACTCTAAATCTTGCATTTTTCTTCTTAAAAACAACACCAGCATTAAACCACAGACAGTCATTTGTCTTCGTTACCTGTTGGTGTGCGAGTTGTTGTGCATGAACCAGGAGCGGTTGTTGTCCACGTACATGGCCCAGGCCTTGTCGTCCTTCCCCAGCATCACGTCCTTCAGCACGTCGGCCCGGGCGATGCCGAACGCCGGGTCGGGGTGGTTGTCATAGCGATCGATGGTCATCTCCCAGTAATGGACGCCTCTGGAGAAGGCGGAGTTCCCCATGACCACCCGGTCGTCGTAGCTGTTGCACGTCACTGTCAGGTTGTCGTTGGAGAAGATGATGTCGGGGTGAGCGGAGGCCGGGTCGAAGGTGAACCAGGCAACTGTACACAGGAGGAGGTAAATACACACTGTTGTTTAGTATAAATACACAAACACAACAGGACCTGATGCAGTGATGATGACTTGACAGACACAACATGAATCTAGAGGTTAAAAGTTCAATGAGGTGAAGCTACACTGTAAAAAATATCTACATGGAAAGAGCAGTAATACTACGAAAGACAAAAAGAAGAGTCAGTATCACTTAATAGTATTAATAAGATAAATAATCCTTATCTTAACACTATATGACTTAACTTATACTTTATTAAGCTTCATAATCTCTATAATATCACATCTGTGTCAGACAGTCTGCAAATCTTATCTGGTGCCTGTTTGGAAGAGCAGATGAGGTTTGTGACATTTAGAAAAATAAATTATTAATCAGAAAAATCCACTAATTTCGCTTTTAAATACATATTTAACATTTTCTAATCAAAAACATCTAGTAATTATTATCATGAAAGTTCAGTTCACCCAAAATACCACAACAGAGTATGTAAAAGAAGAATAAATATTGAACTCTTGGACACTAACAGGTTGACAGAATAAACAAATAATAATGTTGTACAAGACATATTAACTTTAAGTTGATTGCATGTCGTTGCTGTAAAAGCTTATCAAGTCCAGTCACTGTTATGTATATATACTGTATTTTTTTTTCTTTTAAAGGTGAAAATTTTGATATTAGTATTAGTAAAATAATGATTTAAACAATTTAAAATATTGTTTTCCCTCTGGTCGGACAGTTTAAAAAATTATCTTCTATTTTTCAGTCCTTAATATACATAATTTGTCCCCTAAATTTTGAATACTGTCTGTAAAATAATGATACTGTTTTCTCATTTAAATACAATAAAAAATGCATAATTTTACGGTCAAACATTGTAAAAGAACGATTATTATTTGTAAAAATACAGATTTTTGATGTCGATGTTATTTACAGTTATGGTCTTATTTGTCTTTTACAGTTAACATATAAATGAATTGTATTTTTTTCTGTAGTTTTACCAAAGCAGGAAAAAATTTGTAAATAAACAATAAATTGTTCCAAAAGAGTTAAAAACTTTTAAAAATCTTTTCACTTTTTACAGTGTAGCACATTTTAAACAGCAGACAAGCGTTTTCTAATAAAAACATAAAATTAATGTTACAAATTTAAGGTTAAGACCCTATAATATTCTATAAAAATACAAATGTACTCGGCTAATTTAAATATTAAGGTTAAGCACTTTCATTTTTATATATTAAAGCAAATTACCTAACTAATTTATAGTATATATTAAGATTAATACCCTCCAAAATCATACATGAAAAATCCAATAAATCCAAAGATTCCTTATTGGTGAGTTTGGTGGACTTTCTTCATGGTTGATGCCTTTAGAGGTAGGTAGAAAAATCTGCTTTATTGCAGTTTGGGTGAACTGCTCCTTAATAAGTTGGTTAGATCAAATAATAAATTTGC
This sequence comes from Dascyllus trimaculatus, assembly GCA_024666655.1. Classification (NCBI taxonomy): domain Eukaryota; kingdom Metazoa; phylum Chordata; class Actinopteri; family Pomacentridae; genus Dascyllus; species Dascyllus trimaculatus. The sequence continues at coordinate 23,183,558 of CM045462.1, read as the reverse complement.
AATACTGCTTGACTCAGTGTAGAAAAATACAGCATCTCTATGTTGAATACAGAGAAATGTTGGGTTTGAACGGGCGGGCGTTTGCAGTTTTTATGGGCTCCACTGGACTTTACTGTCCCCCGGTGTTACTACATGCAGTAAAGTTTCATTGCGTGGCTTAATTTCCCAAAGGAAAGACGTTTATTAGAGGTTTAATACGTGGAGCCCACAGAGCTGCAAACTGCCCACCTGCTGGTCTGAATGTGAGGACCTCACTGATGGAACAGACAATGGCCTGGAGGGGGATTAGTCTGCAACGAGAGCTGCCCATACCTGTGCCTATAGACTGAATATCGCATGGAGGGAGTCCAGCTGAAATGTGAAATGAAGGGAGGGGAGGAAGTAGAGGGAAAAAGGAAAAAGCGGGGAGCGAAGCGAAGCAGTGAAGCAGACAGTGTAGGGGGGGTCGGGAGGGGAGGCGAAGGGGGTGAAAAAAAAAGTAGAATCGATCAGGGAAGCTGGTTCAGCTCGGTGGCCGAAAGACCGGAGGAAGATCCTGGAAACAAACCACCGAAGACTCAAACAAAACAACAACGGAATCAAAGAGAAGGAGGAGGCTCTGATTGACAAATTCTTGCTTTTGCTTCTGTCCTGACAGGAAAAAAAAAAATCAAAGCACAGTGAAGCCTGCAAAAACACTGAGTGGTTAGATCCCTTTGTACAGCTGCTGAGTGCTCCCTCTGTCAGGTAGGGAGGCTGTCTGGGCCTTTCAGGTCCACTGATGGATGACGAGCTTCCCCGTCTATGCACAGCAGCATTAAACTAATGGGAAAGCAAGCACATGGGTGGATTAAAGCAGCTGCACGCCCTCCAACAGAATCCACATCCTGCTGGACGAAAATCTTGTCACAGATATTTTGGAGGCTTTTACTGTTATTATTCAGCGCGTCGCATTAGATATAAAAGCCATTTGAAACTCATGATTAACTCAAAAAGCGTGGTTTGTATTTGAAAATCTGCCAAGACAGCGGATCTTAGATTTTAAAGAAGACGCTTTAGTCTGGCAGCAACGATTTACCCTTCCTCAGATCTCCCGGAGTTCAGAGCAGATCTGTTGGCTATAAAACGAACAAGTTGCTCCCGAAGGTAGAGAGAATGTGAGCCAAGACTCTGGTCTGTGAAGCTGTGTGATTATTGTTATTACACCTGTGATAAAGCACCTGTCAGCTGTTTGCCAAGGCACATAACCATTGATCATACATAGTCTTATCACAACTTACGAAGGCATTACAGTCAAACGTATAAATGCTACTTAAGACTCCTTAAAGATGAGATCATGCAAAATAAAGTGCGTCATCCATCGAATTTGGGAGACATAATCCACCTGAGGAACAAAGGTATGATGGCAAACATGTGGCAGGTGCTAAAAGGATGTAAATACAGATGCTGCTGGTCCTTATAACTACATAAACTCCAGTTGCTTACGATGCTGCAGTGCACATGGTCTTGATTTCATTCCCACTCTCTCATGGCTACAAGCAGTGCGTCATATCACTTGTGTTACTTTTCCTGCTGTGAGCTGTTCCTCCCACTTTCACCTGCCTACACATCTGCTCCATATTCCTCTAATTACAGTAGCTCCCCTCGTGGACATTCTCAAGCCACCAAACTGCTTTCTGTATTCTGGATTTGCCTCCAGTCTCTTTGTTTTGCCTGTGAGTTTACGGCCTTTTAAACACTTTTTTATACCATTTGATTGGTTTTGACTGACCAACCTGATGTCTCAAACCTGTATGTTAAAATAGTCTGACGTGGCTAAATTCAAACTAACGTGGTCAAATTTAAAGAAAAACATTTCATCTCTAAGGGTCCTGGTCCTAAAAGTTGTCATTAATTTTGATTTAGACTGAAATGAAACATGTTATCGTGACAAATCTTTCATGTACATCATGTTGTCCAGTCCTATCATGATATTTTTCGCTGATACTTTATAAACACTACCGATATCACTGTAAAGTTTGCATTTTGCTTTTAGTATATGCCGACACCCGATACCTCTTCCTATCTAATTAACACCTCAAGTATTTATTATAGATTAGCTGTAGTACGTGGTTAGGTGAAGCCCCTCACTGTTAAATTCTGTAGTGACCAGAGGAGGTGGGCAACTACGTGTTGGAAAACAGAGTATTGTCGGGGTTTAGCTAGTAAATGGGCACCATGAGAAAGTCTTCTGTGTGGCTTAATGACCTCCGGGCAACAGTCTTGCATTAAATGAAGGTGGGATCAATTAGAGCATCATTCCTATATCCTGATGGCCAATGTAGCAGCTACTTTGTGGCACATATTGTGTGTCTGATTAGTTTGCTAATCAATTACTGACTGATATTGCCGTGCATATTACATAAATTACTCAAACTGTCTTGATCGGCTTCAAACCGAATATAAGGATTGAGCTCAGGACACTCCTAATAAACACAAAATGTAAACATGCAATTGTGATAAGGGCTTCTTGGATCTGGTATTCAAAAGACCAAGATACAAACTGACCAGGACATTTTACAGTTTAAAAATCACAGACTGTATATAAAGATGGACGACTCCAGAGCTCCACAGTAGTGAAGGCAAAACATCTTGAAAATGGGTTCCTCCATCGTCTGCTCCAGTCACTGCTGCTCAGATTTTGGTTGCAGCATCCGTTTCTGCAGTATTTTGGCTCCACTTCTGTACAGTGGGAGGAAATGGTGCGGTTTCGTCCATCTTTATATATAGTCTATGGTAAAAATATCATTTTCAGGGCTCACTGGTAGACAAACTATTTAAAGTAGACACTGCAGTGGCATCAATACATGTGCAGTAAGCTAATATTGGAACATACGTGGGCGAGGACGCTTTGCTTTGAAAAGTGCAATATACTGACTGTAAGTTCTTATAAACAAATACATGAGGATGGTTTGTGAGTCCAGCTGAGTCACTGAAGAAGCTCTAATGATTCAGTTTTCTTGCCGACACAGATTTATGAGTCTTGGCTCTTTCTGGATTCTAACTTTGCGAACAAATACTGTCAGACTAGCCAGGACCAGAGGAATAAACAGAGGAATGTTGTTATGTTTTTTTCAGTATTGGTAAGATTTACAGTAATGACGTACTCTCAGAGGTCTGCATGATCAGAGTCTTGCTGTACTGGCCCACTCCGCTGGCGTTAAAGGCCTTCACTCTGGACTTGTACGTGCTGTGAAAGTGCAGTCCGTCCACAGTGCAGATGGTCTCCGTCCCCACGTACACTTCCTGTAGACACACACACACATTGAACCCTGTTAAAACTGTCGGATACATCAAGTGCGTCATTATGACACCCCACAGTCCTCTTTGTCAAACCCGGCAGGCTCAGCTTCTGAAGGAGTGTCCCGATCGGATTTGGCGGCGAGTTTAATAAGTGAGAGTTTGTACAACTGAGCGTGGGATCTGCAGCCCACGCTGGAGTATAAATAGACACGAGGACACAAACTCGCCAGAGCTCAGTGTGAAGCTGCGTTGGAGAGACTCAATGAGTCAGAAAAGAGAGTAGAGGAGGCAGGGAAAAACTTCCCACGCAATCTGGAAAATTGTTTTCTGGCAGAGCGCTGCATCCGACACAGGTGTGACACAAAAAACGTGAGTAAAAAGGTGATTTTAAACACAGAATCAGCATTAAGCTTTCAAAACGTGCTCCAGGATGCTCTAAATTGTATTTTTTTTACTGTAAAAGACTCAACTTCTGGTTTCACTTTTGTATAATTTATCACATTATAACTTTTTTTTATCATGTACAAAAGACAAGTTTTGAGTTCTCCCTACTTTAGCTGTGGCTGTACTGTTTCCATAGAGTTGCAGGATTTTACATTGCAGTGAAAAATGAGCCTACAGCGAGTAAAAATGTGACAGAAGCAAAAAATTCCCAACCACTGCTTGGATTTTAAACTGTTAAACATGAAACTTGAACTTTTCTGTGCATTTTCTACCAATTAAATGGATGCATCCCATTTAATTGTTTGGACTGACCAACCTGATGGCAAAGCTTGTTATGAACTGCTTCAAACCTACTGGCAAAGTGGTTGAATTCAAAATAAACTCTTAATCTTCGAGGGTCCTGTTCTTAAAGTTGTCAATAATTTTTGATTTCAACTGGAATTAAGCATGTTATCATGACACACTATTTATCTACAGTATTCTGAACAGTCCTATAATGATATCCTAAATTACCCCAATCGATTTTATTTATTTTTTGCTACCGAGTCATTTAATATTTAGCATTTACCAATACCATTTTCCTAAATAATGCACACTTCAAGAATTGTAGATTAGCTGTAGTACCTGATTTCCCCACCAGATGGAGCTTTTACTGTTTACTGCTATAGTAGGGGTTTAACCAGTAAAGGGGCACCATGACAAAGTCTTCTGTGAGGGCTTGATGACATTCGACCAGCACATTTATATTAAAGCTATTTGGTGTTAATTAGAACACCATTCCTATATCTCAGTGGCAGATGTAAAGGTGAAAAATTAACCTACAGTAAGTACAAATGTGACAGTAGTGAAAAATGCTGCTTAGATTAAAGAGTTTAACATCCAAACTCAACTTTCTGCATGCATTTCCACCAATTTAATGGAGTTATAATGGACGAAAGGGCCCAATTTTTGCATTTGTTACTTTGATGGTTTTTCGCAATGAGCTCTCACAACTCACTCATATTCTTCTTGTCCCAGTGTTGGATCCATATCAACACACCTATTCCTGCTTTCAAAGAGCTCAAAACACTTCATTCCATTTAAAAAAGGTCAGTTTCAAGTTTGAACTTGCGATCCCAGAAGAAGAAACTCCTCATAAAAGTTCCAAAACCTGCTCCAAGATGCTCTATATTGCATTTTTCCTGCTGTAAATCACAGGTTAACAGCGAAGAGCCTCCAAGCTGGAGCACAATTTGGCATCGACCGCCCGCCAATTAGCAGTTAGCGGATACAGTTGACGAATCAGTCGGCAGATTGGATGCAAATGATCCCCCTCTTATGCAACAGTTGTAATTAAGACAGAGGGACGAAACAGACAATTACAGCACCCGGAATGAACTCAAAGGGTGAGACATTACGTGCAGCTGGTTTCAGCGAACAAGCCGGAGAGAGGAGAGTAAAATGGCCCGAGGTCACTGGCTGCCTTTTTTCCAAAATTAAAACACAGGATGCCTCAACAAACAGCTGCTGGATCAGTCGCATTTCACAGGCAGAGTCGGGCTCAACCCTTTTCTGTCTCCGGTAAAAGCTGCCAAACTGACATCTCTAAAGCAACCGGTGCACAGCAGGCCTTCAGAAAGTCCAATATTTTGATTATTATCTCACATTTTAGGTGAAAAGCTCAGCTGAACCACTTTAATTATGTTGTCCCAGCTGCTCAGACGAATATAATCGACATCTATCGCCTATTTAGAGTTATGAAAGGATGGCAGCAGTTTGACAGAGAGGAAACACTGAAATATGGGGGATCAGTTGGGTGTTTGGTGGTTTTCTTTATTTAGAGTCTCACCATCTCGTCTTAGCTCGGCAAGTTACATAACAACCTGAAAACTAATTTCCTCCTGTGAGTGATGGGATCGCATAAACACTACTTTCTGAGGTTAGACATACATAATACCTGGAATTCCCATGAAGTAACCAGGATTTAGCAAACTTTAAACCATGATCTGATGAAACTACAATGGTGTAGTCCTGTTTTTGAGTGTAAAACTCTTAATATCACGATAGTTATGAAGATTTAACGTCATAAAGAACAAGATTTCAGGATATTTAAGACCCTGTGAACCCGCAAATCTGTCGACGGGTTTGAAAGACATGTTAGTCATTTAAAATACTGACAAAATTACACCATTTATCAGAGCTGAAATCTGTAAAAACAAAAAGAGTCATTTGATTTCTAAGTTTTGATGGTCCTCTGTCAGAATATGTAGCCAAATCTAAGCTTAGAATAATGATATTTCATCAAAATCACTTAATTCTACATGTCTTATTTTAAAAATTCCAATAAATAAACTGTTTTCTAGCCAGATTCTGCAAAAAAAATAAAAATTCTGTGCTCCTCGGTGCAATCATGAAGCTGTTAGTGACTCGGCTATGATGAACAGTTGAGTGTGACAGGAATTCAGGAAACATTCGGTTGAACTGCAGGCAGTGTGTACACAGAGCAGTATGGAAACAAATGAACAATCTAAGTAGTAAAATATATATGATATGTAGTTACTGTATTTCAGCATTGGTGACATTTGTGAGCACTTGGGGAAAACGCTGAGCATGTTGATTCCAGCTTTTTATCCAATTTTTGTAAAAAAACAAAAAAATTCAACTCTTGTTTTTCCATTTTTAATATATAATTTTGGCAGTACAACTGTGTTAGATGGCACAAATGATGTCTTATAGTTCTCTGTATTTCTAGAAGGGCTGGCCCTGAATGTACGAATATCCGAATATTCGCTTGTGGTTGTATTTAGATAATAATTTTGATATTCAAATAGTTGTGCGTGCCACCGACAGGCGCCGCCGAGCGTCACCGAACGCTGCCGAGTGTCGCCGAGGCTCTAAAACGCTGCCGTGGTTCTAGTACGTGGATCTGCCCCCCCGGTGAACACCACGGCACGAACCGAGTATTTGAATATTCGGCGATTATTGGATCCAGATATCTGGAGCACAGATATTGCTATTCGGACCAGCCCTAATTTGTAGTCATAGTTGTGTTATTTCCATAGATGTGCAGGACTTCATACTGCAGTCCACAGTGAGTAAAAATGTTACAGGAGAAAAAAAATGCCCAGAGAAACTGTTTGGAGTTCACAGAGTTAAACATGCAACTTGAAATTGTTGAGGATTCGTGTGCATTTCCACCATTTTAACAGAGTTACGATGGACAAAAGTGTTGCACTATTCCTTTACATTAATCACTCCCTGCAATGAGATCCACCAACTTCACACTAATTCCTGCTTTTCAAGAGCTCAGAACACTTTATTACACTCAAAACTATGTTTCACGCCCACATCCCTAATCTTTCTTGCCATTTTTTTTTTCCTGTTTTTGCAGAAGAAGAAACTCTTGTCTTTCTTAATTTGTCTGTGAACAAAAGAAGTCTTGTTCCTCCCTCTGTTCTACTCAACATTACTTTCTTCTTTCCCTCTGTGTGCCGAAACTGTGAAAGTCTCAGCCTCGGGCGAGTTTTTGTCGGATTTAAAGTGTAAAACGACATTTTTTCCCCCAAATTTAAGAAACATGACTCATTTGCTTCACACTAATGAAAGATGATTTAAAAAACTTGGCTGGAAGCTACGCCCCAAATGCTAACATGACTTTAGGAAATTCTTTTTGTTAGGAGAGTCGGCAGGGCTACTATACGGAGGTTTAGGGTTCAGACACAGATATCCTCCACTATTGTACTGAGGGGATTGTCCAGGAGGTATAAGTTGCTGCTGTAACAAAGCAGGGATCTGAGTGTATGGACAACCGGGGAGGGTCTCTGTGAGGATGGATTACATGCTGAGGGTATGAAGGCCGCTTTGATGCCGGATCACGCTTCCTACAGGATCATCCCGGCCGACAGCTGCCTCACAGACCCTTTTTCCTGACGGATTGTCATTCAACGCCCCGATACGCTGCGTCACATGACCTGAGCCGAGCAGTATGGCCGCCTCACAGGGGATTTCAGCTACAAAACATTGCTTTCACATCCACCCTGGCACCACATGAACGAGTCTTTGTTGGAACCGAGGCAGGGGGAGTCCCGTAAAGGTGAGTTATTACTTGTTTTTCACCTCTTGTTTTGTGTCCTGCATGTAAATCTCACAACAGTTCCCATTTAAAGGTGAAATAACGCCGTCGTTCATTAGAGCGAACAGATAAATCCGAGCTTGCGTGGAGAAAAGAGTACCTGCAGAGCGGACACCTACCCTGAACGGACCCCCGTTTCCATCGTCCAGCTCCAGGATGTACCCGTCCACGGCGATGGTGGAGAGCGGCGGCTGTTTCCATGACAACGTGGCGCTGTTGTTCTGAGTGCAGCATTCCTCCAGCTGGAGCATCGGAGCAGCTGGGACTGAGGAGGGCGAGCAAAACCAGGCCAGATTACAGCCCGCTGAGATTTATATATAAAGACGATCACGCTCGCCCACACGTGCACACTCACACACACACACACGTGCACACTCTCAAGCGTGGCATGACTCGGCAGACGTGTTCAATATTCATCACCTAATCAATAACTGAATAATGAAAAGCTTCTGTGACTTTTTGAGTAATTTACAGCAGTGGTTCTCAACTGGTCCAGCCTCAGGACCCACTATATCTCTATTAATAACATTTGCGACCCAGATTTTTTAATTTGGCTGTTCCTGTTAAAAAATTAAGGTTTATTTGGGTGTCGTCTCAATGCATTTTGATACAACTTAGGAAAATTTTATTTTTTGCTCACTTTCGGATATTTGGACGCTTTGCCAAGTTTTTGGGCCTATTTTGGCCCATTTTGACAGATTCTGAGCACATTTTTGTGTATTTTTGGGACGTTTTAGCATAAATTTCTCCAACAAGCTGGCAGAACCAAATCTAGAGGTTAACAGTGGGCTACTACTGGTGTCACCACCACTAAATATCCTGCTACTGAAAGCAAACTGTGTCATAAGAAACACGCCCTTTAAAATAAAAGACTTTATACCACTACTTTTTGCTTCTGCGACCCTCTAAAAATGGCTTCGCGACCCACTTTTGGGTCCCGACCCACCAGTTGGGAACCACTGATTTACAGGATATGAAAGCAAACACCTGCAGTAAAGAAACGCACAAACCATAGAAAATAAACCATTTTTTAAGCACATAAACATCAAATCATATCTACGTCGAGCTGCAGAGCCAATGAAAACAAATAATCAGAGTCATTGCATTGACATTTAAGGTGTTTTGGCTGATTAAAGCTAAAGTTTCCACCTTAAAAGTTGCCGGTAGCTGCGGTTTGCCTTTCAGCAGCACAGTGAATTGAATTATTTTCTATTTTCCTCTGATTTACACGTTAATTAGTAAAGATGAAAAGGCAGCATAATATCCTTTTATTCGTTTTGGAACAGCTTAAAAGAGAATAATAATAATAATAATAAAACTGCTTATTTATGACTCATTGATAACTATTAATGCTGGAGTCCATTAGCGTTGGGCTCTAATGTCGGGTTGCAACACATTTATTTACAAAAAGTGGCTCCATTAGGTTGTTGGCTCGCAGTCTGACGTATAAAAGTTGTTCGACTGATAATAAAACACAGAAACAATCTTTTAAATGGGAGTATTACGCTGTTCTTCTTGTAAATAAATGACCTGCAACATGGCGATTTTATCAACTAATTGTAAATTTGCCATCATAGAAGCTGTGTTTTTATAACCACAGTAATAAACCACAACTTAACTTAGCACACATGTCTAAAGTGCGCTCCAGTGCCGGCGCAAACTTAATGGAAATATCTAAACACGTGTCCGACATGTGCCCGAGTCACACTGCCTCTCAATATAGTCCCATCTTTGTGATCTTCACATCCAAAGAGGTCACATGCAAGAACAAGCGGCCTCTAAACTGCAAACTCCAGGGAGTGCTGTCACAGATAAAGAAGGACGCTCCCAAACATTAGTGTCTGTAATACATTTTAGTACACTCATAAATGTCACAGTAAAACTAGGCTTTTCCACTCATGTTTTCCAGACAGCAGGCTCAGTGCAGAACCGGCTGATAGGGACACACTGCTTTGCTCGAGGGCATGAACTTGCCTCTTTGAGTTAAAAAAATCTGCCTGTCTTTGTGTTCGTACCTTTCATCTGCACAAAGTCCAGCTGGTGGATGGTCTGCAGGAGTGGTCCGCTGTCCAGGGTGAGGTCAAAGTCGCTGGTCATCCTCGGGGTGAGAGTTCCCTTCCCCCACTGGCTTTCCGTCATGTGGACCCTCCGGATCAAAGCGTCGGAGATCTGAGAACCAAATTAAATCCAGAGTTAAATGTCTGACTGAAACCAACATCTAACTGGAGCCATAAAAATCCTGACCAAAACGAGTCCTGATCAAGTCTTTTGTTTGCTCCTCATCCACTCCAAGTCATTTAATATTTAGTATCTGCTGATACCCTTTTCCTAGATAATGCACACTTCAGGTATTGTAGATTAGCTGCAGTACCTGGTTGCACCATAAGGTGGAGTCTCTTACTGTTCATATGTTGGTAAGCAGAAAGCGTAGTGGGGGTTTAGCTAGTAAGAGAGCACCGTGATAAAGACTTCTATGGGGTTTAACTAGTAGAAACGCTGTGATAAAGACTTCTATAGGGTTTAGCTAGTAAAGGAGCACCATGATGAAGACTTCTCTGGGGTTTAGCTAGTAAAGGAGCACCATGATAAAGACTTCTCTGGGGTTTAGCTAGTAAAGGAGCACCATGATAAAGACTTTCACGGGGTTTAGCTAGTAGAAACACTGTGATAAAGACTTCTATAGGGTTTAGCTAGTAAAGGAGCACTGTGATGAAGACTTCTATGGGGTTTAGCTAGTAAAGGAGCACTGTGATGAAGACTTCTATGGGGTTTAGCTAGTAAAGGAGCACCATGATAAAGACTTCTCTGGGGGTTAGCTAGTAAAGAAGCACCATGATAAAGACTTCTATAGGGTTTAGCTAGTAGAAACACTGTGATAAAGACTTCTATAGGGTTTAGCTAGTAAAGGAGCACTGTGATGAAGACTTCTATAGGGTTTAGCTAGTAAAGGAGCACTGTGATGAAGACTTCTATGGGGTTTAGCTAGTAAAGGAGCACCATGATAAAGACTTCTCTGGGGTTTAGCTAGTAGAAACGCTGTGATAAAGACTTCTATAGGGTTTAGCTAGTAGAAACACTGGGATAAAGACTTCTATAGGGTTTAGCTAGTAGAAACACTGTGATAAAGACTTCTATAGGGTTTAGCTAGTAGAAACGCTGTGATAAAGACTTCTATAGGGTTTAGCTAGTAAAGAAGCACCATGATAAAGACTTCTCTGGGGTTTAGCTAGTAGAAACGCTGTGATAAAGACTTAGGGTTTAGCTAGTAAAGGAGCACTGTGATGAAGACTTCTATGGGGTTTAGCTAGTAAAGGAGCACCATGATTAAGACTTTTATGATGCCTACTGGTATCTGGCCAGCAAACAAGTGTGAAGCTAGAACAGTGAACCCACATACTAATTAAATGTCCTATAGCTGATTTCAAATAGTTTTTTGTCCATGTTTTTACACAATAATGCATGTCAACAAAGAACTGAGCACAGATTTAGGCTGGTGCCTTATCATTCCTGTATTGGTCCATCCCAAATCTACTTACATCTAGTATGTGTTTTTTCATAATAAATAGGGAACACAGATTTTTTTCAGTTTTATAAACTTCCAATTAATGCATATCACACATATATTTACAATCTGCACAGTTTTCAACACCTTCTATCCTTAATGTCTCAATTCAGATGAGGAAAAACTGCTCCTTACAGGAAACAAAGGCAGGTCAGAAGGTCAGCTGAACATTCAAGCAGATACTGCAACACGCAGGTATATGATGGACTTCTAGTCGAGTTTAAAAAGAACTGCAAGCCTTTTTCCTGGACATCCAAATTGCTTCAGTTGAAGATTTCTCTTTTTGGTTCTTTAAGACGTTGTGTCTCTCATCTAAGAGGAGTCTAACCTGATTGGTGGGGATTCCCAGGTATTAATTCTCATCCTAAAACTGCATGACTAATGTCCTGTTAATGACTGGCATGCTTTGAAGTGCTGATGGTAGTGAAACTGTCCAAGACTGCATTACAAGTACCTGATAAGTGGTGTCATTGATCCCATACTCTGTTTAGAGGTGGCTGCTCCAGTTTAACATCGATGGCCTTGCTTCACTCGTCTCTATAAACTATCTGTCTTCTATGTCCTGGTTGTTAACTTTGCTGGCCTCAATGGAGGCTGGTAAATCTTTGGCCATTAACAGGCCGTTAGCCATGTGATATGTGGAGGAGAATAAACGTCTGGAACTCCCCATCAGTCTGTTAGGACTGACGAAGCCTCTTGGATGAGATTCAAAACGTCTTCAGGAACTGAAAAGAGGAGTCCAGTTGCTTTTTATTGCAATTAGGATTACCTGGTTGACCGAGAATCTACACAGACTTTTCGGTGAACACTTCAAAGCAAATTACTGGGAAATTTCAGACATGCTTGAGGAAATGTTTCAGAAATAAACAGCAAGCTTTCAAGTTTAGTCCAAGCTGTCAAATAAGTCTGATTTTAACAAGGAAAAATTGTCTTGCAACGCCTATGAAGGCTGCCTCAAACTTTACCTTTATCATAGCTCTCAGTCTGATGGTGGTTGCATTTATTTTTCACACATTAAATGTTATATTTTCTGCTAGAATATTTACTTAGATCTGTCCCATCATGAGCCAAGGGTTTCTCAAGATAAACCTCAGATGTCAAAAGATGGTTAACATGAGAGGAAAGTAAACAAGAACCCATTTCTGCTATATAACGTTGTATTTATTTTCCAATTTTTTGTGAATCTTTGCCGTTTTTCTTGCAATAGTTGCAAAAATACTAGTCACAATTGGTGTAAAAGCAAAAAGGAGGTGCTGTAGGTAAATACTGCTTCATATTGAAGACCTTCTCTGGTGAACAACAAGTTCTTTACCTCATTAAAATGTCTATATGGTGCTTTTAAGATGCTGGTTGACACGCAGTAAAGCAAAATGCCATGGCTGAGCATTTCCACTTTGATCTCAAAAACAGATTCAAACTTGGGTTTCATGCATAATAATCTGCTTGCAGGGTGAAGCTTTCTGTATCATTGATCTTCAGGAAAGGGTTAGTTCCACTTGAAAGACTTCTAAATGTGTAACTTTGATACACGGTGACGAGCATTTTGAGGTTAAATCAATGACCAGTGAGGGACTTAAAGGGGTGACGAGCCAAGAACATTGAGAACTGGTGATTGAGGCAACATTTCGCATTACTATTTGCAGGTTAGAAACTAAAAGAAGCTTCTCATAATAAAAAAAGATTCGCGATATGAGTCTTACCTGCAGGAAACCACTGGGGTCGTTCTCCTTGATGACCTCCAAACAGTACTCCATCAGTCCGGTGGTCTGACGCAGCTTCACCGTACAGTGGGAGATCTGATCCCGAACCACCTGGAGATAAGAGTAAAGAAATGGTTAAAGAAGAACAAGAAAGAAGAGAAATAACCAAGAGGGAATCAAGTTTTGCAAGTATAACACACCTTATATAACAACAAGAAGCACAGAGAGGATAATTATATGTTAATCATAGCCCTTTTCTTTTAATCACACTGGAGAGGAATATAAATCAAGACGCTTTAAGACAGTGCATACAGTATGTTATGGCAGAACAGAAGAGGGAAGACGAAGACTGCAGGTAAAATTACAAGGGATTATATTTGCATTAAGAAGTACACTGTAAAAAAAGAAAAAAGGTGAACATCTGTCAGCAAAAGGTGCCAGAAAAAAATAATTTCAATACACAGGGGACGACTGTGACATTAAAAATAATGGCAAATATATTTTTAACTAATTTATATACATTAAAACTGTGTAATTTTACAATCACACACTGTAAAAAACAAACAAAAAATGTGTATAATGCAGATTTTTGATGTGGACATGTTTTAGAGTTAACATGTAAATTAATACTTTTCACGAGATTTTATTTGAAGTTTGCAAAACAGGGAAAATCTGAAAAAGAAATTCAGTCATTAATATGCATAATTTCTCTTTTAAACAATGAAAAATACCAGTAAAATTATGATTTTTTTGCTAATTTAAATACTGTAAAATAAAGTATTGGTTTTGTAATCAAACGTTGCAAAAGAAAAAAATGAATAGATATAAAAAAAATACAGATTTTTAAAATTCTTTTTGACACTATTTACAATTTTGGCCTGTTTTATTTTGTTGTGAGTTTTTTTAAACAGTCAAGATGCAAATTAATATTTCTATTTTTGATGATTTTACTAGATATTATCTGTAATATAAGAAAACTGGGAAAATCTGTAAAATAACAGTTGAAGACATTTTTCAATCGTTGATACACATAATTTTTCTTTCAAATAATGGAAAATATCAGCAAAATAATGCTGCTGTTATTTTTGATATTATCTTTAGTTTAACAAACCAGGGAGAGTCTGTAAAATAACAGTTTGTAATATATATAATTTTTCTTTCAAATAATAGCAAATATCTGTAAAATACTGGTATTTTTCTTGCTGTGCTAAAATCAGAAAAATGTGTAAAAGAACAAATTATTTGAAAAAATATAAATTTTTGAAGTGGACATTATTTACAGTTTTGGTCTTTTTTTGTTGTTGTTTTTTTAAACAGCCAAATGCAAATTAATACCTTTTTTTGGTGATGATTTTACTTAATATTATCAGTAGTTAAACAAAATGGGAAAGAAAATTTGTAAAATAACAATTAAAAAGATTTTTTCAAATCCCTAATACATTTAATTTTTCTTTCAAATAAAGGAAAATATCAGTAAAATAAAACCTGTTTAAAAAAGAGCAAATTACCATCTGTAAAAATACAATTACAGTTGTGGCCTGATTTTTTTTGGGTTAACATTTAAATTAATACCTGATATGACCTGTAACTTAACAAAAGAGGGAGAATCTGTAAAATAACAGTCTGTAATGTATATAATTTTCTTTAAAATTTTTGAAAATATTAGTAAAACATTGGTATTTTTGCGTACTTACAAACAAACAGCTTGTTTTTAGATGTTTTTTGAAAAAAAAATCAACAAAACAGGGAAAATCTGTGAAATAACAGTAAATTGCTCAATAAATTACAGTTAAAAACATATTTTACAGTGTTAAAATGTTGATAAATGAGAGACGTAGAGAGACAAAGGTAAATAGAAAGACAGATGGATGCAGACGGAGCAAATGACAACAAAAAAATGGCGACACTGAGAGGAAGACGAGACGGAAAAGGGCAGAGAATCAGCGAAGGGAGGCGTCTGGCAAACACAGATTAAACAAAGCCGTTAATGGATGAAGAGCAGCAGAATGAGGCGACCGGGAGGAATACCAATAATGAGATTAGCGGCGGGGTTGTCAAAGTGATTGATTGAGTAATTTGTCCTCCTGAGGCGCAGGCTGAGGGAGGAAGAGGAGGCTGAGGCCGCTGATCCTGTTATTGACGTTAACGGAACCACAGTGACATTTGGTTTTCACACTCCGCTTGTGTGAACAGTCATCACCAGTTACATCAGAGACGCCAGGCTGCTCCAAGGGATGACATTTCACTCTGACTACAAGAAGTTTTGGGGTTTTCTGCACACTTTGTGTCTCTAAAAACTCATCTGACATGAAAAAAATCTGTCTAACACTCTGATTATAATCCATATACAAGGCAGCAGAGTTGCACCGATACCAGAAGTGTTTGGATATGTCATGGACGTGGCTTGGGAGATTCCCTCTCTCCGGCTGACACCACTGATGTCCATGTTTTCTGCAACAGTGTGAAAGAGATGGAGGTGGTGGACCGAGGGTTGCTAGGAAACAGAAACTTCACTGCTGCGATCTGAGGTTCTCCAAGGCTGAGCGGAGAGGAAAATCCTTCCTGCAGACCGACAGCGAAACACGAAGACGATGATTTACCGATGACTGCAGTCAGAGCACGTCAGTATGCGAGTACAGTCGCACCCAGAAACATGATTATAGTCTAATTTATCGCCGTCTCACTGCTGCAATCGGCGTCAGAAATAAATACTCACATATTATTTACTGTGATTATTAAAAGATAATCATTACACAGGAAGAAGAGGGCAACTTAGAGACACGTAGCTGCTTTAAATGTTGCACCATCTCAGTTCTGTAATATATTCAGATCATGAAAGATGATTTTAGGACATTACAGACTAAACTAAATATGTCTAAGTTCAGTTCATTGTGACCCTTAAAGACCTGAGATCTGTAACTTGATCACACATGATGCAACAATCTTGTAAGCACGATAATGTCATGAAGCACATGTGACTAAAAAATTATGCTTAGGCTCAAAAACAACCAAAAAATGAATGCAACACTTTGCATCAACCTTCTAATGAAGTTCTGTTCAGCCAGTGAAATAGGTGGAATTAGGTGAAGATCAAGATTAAGATTTACTTTATTGTCATTGCACAGAATATTCCACAAAATTGTGTATACTCCCCCAGTAAAGTGCTTAAAAGAGAGACACATACATTACAATCAGTCATAGCCTCATACACAAAACACAATTGCACACACACACACACACACATACCCGAATTAGGTTTTAAAAAGTTTATAAGTTGGTAAATTGGTAAAATATTGAGCATGTAGAGGAGGGGGTTTAAATCCTGACCTGAAGGTGAGGAAAAATGTAGTCATCAAGCCAATTTCATTAAGTTACATCAACTTGAATTTAGTCTTAAATCAACTAATGCAGAAATTTGAGTTTAAATTAAACACAATATTAAGTTGATGCAACATTATTATGTCAACCCAAGCTATTAAAATAATGTTTGCAACCTATATAAGTAAATTAGACTTTTTCTTCGTCTTTAATATGTTTAGTTAAATGGTGGTAATATGTCCCTTGAATGATCTTTCAGAGTGGTGTTACAGAGGTGAACCTGAAACATTTCACACATCATTATTGTGCATTTATTTATCACACAGGATCCTTTGGGTACTCTGGCTTGTGCAGTGGAGTCTCTGTCAATCAAACTTGTTCCACTGCATCCTGTTGATGCTTGATCAGAATGGGGTGTAGGAAGTTTGGAGGTCAAATCAACATGTTGGACCATTGTCATGTTCCTCAACATGTTCCTGATTGGTTGATGTTGTTTCCATGTGGTGGGGTGCATTTTCCTCCAGTGATATTTGGGATTTCCATTTGCATGAGGGAGTGTGTTTGTTGTGGGACAATGTTTATTTAGGTGTCTAAGTCTCATCAACATGGATGCCAATATCCAAGGTTTTCCATCAGAACAGCACATAGTACCAATATGATCAATGTTATTCACTTCACCTGTCAGTGGTCAGGATGTTGTGGCTGATCGGTGTATTATATATGCAGAAAACACAGTAACAGGAGGACAACATTAACTCTACAACACCATTTAATACTAAAACTAGTGTTATGATGTATGCAGGTTTACGTGCACATCAATCTGTACATCAGCATGAACTTTTAGATGTAGACACAATGTCCTGAAGTGCTGCAAAAATGCACGTTTCAACATGTAAAACTGGATTATTTGTGTTTGGGTTGCAGCTTACTAGTCTGTAAGTTAAGGGCACCACACCAAATATAGCATAGCATCTATAGGCAATACATTTAACAACGCGCTATAATGTACACTGATATTTTTATTGCACATATCTTATATAGTTTAAACTGTGTTATTTATTGTTGTATTATCATGCATTATCCTGCAGCAATAAATCAACACTCATACGTGCTCACCACTACTTTATTAAGCATTAAAGGCCATTTATTAAATGTTATATGGTGCAAATAAAAGCTAAGTAGGGGATGTTTATTCAAAACTAAAATCAGAGCTTCCGTTTCAGCTTCTGCTTTCCACTTTTTATCTGCTGCTAACACCAGGGAAGGTACATTTAAGCCAAGTCTGCAGATAAGTCAATCACGTTTAGCTGAAGTTTCAGGCTCACTGCCAGGATATCTGCATCCCTCCGGGGCGACAGGCTGCAGAAATGACTGAGCAGTTGCTAAGCCTCGGTCCATTCTTACTTATGTGAACTCAAATGAACCGAATATTAAACTCCTCCGAGGTGCAGATGAATGAAAACTAACCGCAGGTCTGCCTGAACTCAAGGTAAATTAATGTTTATGGAGACGTATATAATCATATTTGAATCGCTGACCCTTTGGTACTGAAATCAATCAGCCACATGACCGGTTTTAACCTCTCTGGCCGTACAGCGGATGGAGAATTCACTCCACACTTTGATGATTTGCTCTATATTTCTGTGGCTGAGGGCCAAACCGTCCCTGCTGTGTCAACCCTGGAACATCCACACCCCTGCAGTGGCCTGGCAGGACTCCAGGAAGAGCTGCTCGCCGCCAGCTTAACAATCGCCTCGCTGTCCCTCCTCTGCATGCACAATCGCACTGATTCACAGACGCGAAGGGAAGCCGCATCCCGTCCTTCTCGTCTCAGATTCGAGGTTCGCTGCAGCTTCTCTCAGCATTCCGGTCGCCTTCCCTGAAATCTGCTTCAAATCAGCTTCCCAATAAGACGTCGGAGCTGCCGCCGGCGATACAGCCCTGCCAGATGATCACTAGATAATCAGCGCACGGAAAGATGCGTCCGTATCCAAGTGAAGGGGCTGCGGCAGCTCGACGTGGGAAATTTGGCATCTTGATGGGAGTTGAGAGGAATTAATTGAGAAGCAGAAAGAGGCAGTGAGAGATGGGGGATATAAAAAGTGCAGGACGGCGGTAGAGGGCAGATCTGCTGCGTAAATGGGCCACAGTTTCTGCACGAAGGGAAACAAACTGTGTCCTCTCAGACATACGTGGCTGCCATGGTGATCAAGCACATCGTCACAGTGCTGAAACATGCAGCAATGTCTCCCTTTATAGTCACGGCTGGTTTATTTTCTTCTGGCTAGCACTCCTGGGAGATAAAGGTTCTCTTGCAGATTCATTACAACATTTCAATACATCTCAATAACAACGTTTTGCATATAAATCTGCATTGACTGATGTTTTTTGGTTGTGGAAAAGCAACAAACTCCATATATGCATCCGGAAACTTTCATTTCGAGCTGAATGCAAGCCCAAAATCCACTTGCCTACCAAGTCTCGAGGCGTATATCTGTCTTGAATGAATCACTATATTCTCCTACCATGATTGCCTATTGTTTGGTGCTAAGAAAGTAGCGTGCAGTGTCTTTTTTAAAGACATTTTAAGAAAGGCAGCTAAGAAAAGTGGGCTGAAACTTACTACAAAGCCGAGAGGAGCGGCAGATTGAGGAATGAATGGTCGCATTGTTTTCCTGTTGTCATTTGCTGCATTGTTATAATAAAAATAGAGATTATAGGCGATTAAAAGCTGCCGGTCGTACAATCGAAACAATGAGCTATTAGAGGACCCTACAAAGAGTTGAAACACACAAATAATTCTCTGATGCCTTTCACGTAGCACATTTGATCCAAGGTTAATAACATGGAAATACTGGTTAAAGTAGCCTTAAAGACTTTTACACAAATGTTGTCCACCAACATTGACTAGAACCAAACATGACAGGATACTGAGGGACAATATTAGTGATGTATCCGTCTGATAGCATTAAAAGCCAGGTTGGCTGTCACTGAAAATGATAATTGTTGACATCTTGGGGGTGTTGCTGCTCTTGGACGATCATCTACACTTAGTGCAAATAGACTGATTGAGCTTTACTGCATTCTTAGTTCATCTAAAGGTCAGTTCATGGCGTCTGCATCCCTGTGTGCTGAAAGATATAGACTTTGAAAGAGGACATGCGCATGATTCCATTCATACAACAACAGATATGTGACTGAAAACAATCCTATTGCTCCTCACATCGAAGACACAGTAAAGACCAATTCATGTTTTCGTCCATTTGAGTCACAAGGACAAAAAAGGAAAGACGTCAAACATCAGTAAGATAACAAGCAGAGTGACTTGAGGAAATCCTTTAAGGGTGCGACTGAGGCTGATTGGATGGATCGTGTGCCTAGAGGCAGGGACCTGCCTGTGCACCAATGAACCACCTTTAAGTCTAATCCCATTCACTCCAGTTATGCTGATTAACAGCTCGCTGATTGCAATTTTCTGAACAGAGGTGGTCCTTGATATCAAGCCTAAAATTGGATTGTAGAATGAACAGCCCAAAGAGGGAGGAGTTGTTCGTCTTAAATCTCAAACAAAAGAACTTGCAACAACATAAAGTTAGTCATCCACCCAAATCCGCAAGGGTCCATGTAGATTGCCCAAAAGTTTGCAAGTGCACAAACGGTCTGCACTACCACCACACCGACTGCATATGTACCAGGAAAACAAGCAGTGCATAAAAACAAATACTTGGTGCTCGGAGAGACTGCATGAAGCCATTCTCGGCCATTAAACCCCTTTAGAATTCATCAATAACTGAGTTGCAATTTGCAGCACTTTTGATTTGTGCATGCTTTCCATGGACGGAACCCAAACACAGTGCGACGTTCTAAAATCTCCAGATATCCTGTGCTATGTTCGCCCACTGTTCTCAGCACAAATCAGGAATATTTAGTGATGCGGTGCTGCAGCCCAGTCTGTAAGTAGATAGTATATCCTGTGAAATTAACCCATGTGTTTTTTTCCGAGTTTGATATTAAGGCAATGAGAAGTATGTATAGACAGGAGATGCCCTATTGTAGCAAGAACAGGCTGATCGACTTGCATACATGGACGCACAAAGCATGAATCAGCCTTAACACCCAATACTTCCATGGACGTTACTTAAAGGCTATGACTTTGCACTTTTAATAGGATATATAGCAGCTAGTAACAGATTGACAGATTAACTGTAGCACCATGTCAGTGTGATTATTCCAGATAGTGGGCTACATAAAACGGGATACCTGGAGAACTTAGAACTTCTTCCTGTGTTTATGCTCAGGCGATGGAAAGTATGTCCAAATCAAAGCAACGACTTGAATTACAAATTGTTAATGATGAATTATAAAGGTGTAGGATGACAAAGAATCTCCTTGTCCATAGCAACCATTTGTTTGGAGCACCATTTGTTGTCCTGGCATGTGTGCAGTAGAAGTATTGGAGTGCGGTCTGCATATACCCTCGATGATGTGGGTGGATGATGAGATTTACATGCCACTGCTGGCAGGTGGAAAGCATGAATCGGTTATTAGATCAGAATAAAGGGCTCAGCTGGTAATTCTCGACTAGCGCACGAGTACATCCAGGCACTTCGCCGTTAAACCACCCACACCAGTCTGAAACACCTTCAGCACCCATTAAACCTCTCGCTGAATCATTCTTTTATGAAAGGCCTTTATGATTGTTTGATGTATGACTGTGTTTTATTATCGATTTTCTGCGTTTGCCTTCTGTTTTATGATCTTACTGATTTTATGAACTCTACTTTTTTATGATTCCTACAACGGAAGCATCAGAAGTACCGATATTTCATCACGACCCAGCATCTCATCAGCTGTACTTACTATATATATATCATTTGAGGGTCCTGCCACCTCTCTGTGATATAAATTCCCTCCCTGTCTATCTGTTTCTGTAGTAATTATTAGGCCACTGCGGCACTGTTGGCCTGGTAAGACGCTGTGGCTGCAGTCTCCTCACCTGCCCTCATCCAGCAGCTCAGAGGACACAGCCGAGGCCACGGTTTGACAGATGGGAAGAGCATGAAGATGATTTAATGACGCTGACAAGAAGTGGAATACAAAAAGGGGAGAGAATTTTATATAAAGGATGAATACTAAAAGAGGCAAAGGAGGAAGAGGAATACAAGAGGAAACATTTAACCAAACTGTTAGTGGATGAATAACATGAGACTTTATGTTGCACAGTGATGCAGTGAAGATCAGAGGAAGTGACAAGAGTCCCAGCGACTGACACTCAGCCGTCAGAGAGGAGCTATTAGAGTTAGTTAAATGGATGCAGATGACAGATATTGGACTACTCTTCATTATCTACTGATTACAGCTACTGTTTGCTGTTTTAACTACCCAAGAACATGTCAACAAATTGTTTGTTTAGTCAGAACAGCAGTCAAAAATCCAAAGACGCTCAATCACCAGTGATATAAAACGACAAAGCAGCCAATCTTCATGAAGCTGGAACTGGAGGACATTTTGAAAGGATGACAGCTGAGTGATCAAACAAGAAAAATCTACTTCCTTCATTTTTTTAGTCCCTTGTTATAGCTTCTCAGTTGTGATTATTTTCTGCTTTTCTATGTTTTTATAAGGCTGTAAACTACTACTTAACAGCCTCAACAAACCAGGCATTTTACACACCACTCTGCAACAACTCTAGAAAGATATTCCACCATGTATCTTCCAACAACTTGCTCCTCTATGCAACACAGTATGCGCCATCTTTCAACACTGCCTGCAGTTCATCCTAATTTTCTGTCAT
This sequence comes from Dascyllus trimaculatus, assembly GCA_024666655.1. Classification (NCBI taxonomy): domain Eukaryota; kingdom Metazoa; phylum Chordata; class Actinopteri; family Pomacentridae; genus Dascyllus; species Dascyllus trimaculatus. The sequence goes on along the minus strand of CM045462.1, from coordinate 23,161,368 downwards.
GTGACTGTGGCAGCTCCCGATTCACTCGTGGCCTCTCAGTTTTGTTGAGGAGCGCAAAATATAGTGTTTCTTTTCCAGGATCTGGTGCCGACAGCTTAGTTTTAAATGAGACATGTAAAGCAATTTTGATGAAATTTCACAATTTTAAGCTCATGTTTGTCTATTTTTCCTGAAAGCACCATATATCACACAAGATACCTTCAAAGACCTACTGGAAGTTGAAAATGAAATGATTTTTTCTATTTTTACAGTTTCTTGGCATGACAAATAGATTAATGTTGGCGATTTATCAAAATAAAGCATGCCTTTTAAACAAAAAGGCTAGTTTTGGGGTTCAGACGGTTAAACAGTCACATGATTTATATCTATTACACGGTGAATACTGAAGTGAACCTTAGATTTTCTGGCAAGTTTTTGAATGATACATGCAAAATACAATTATTTTAATGAAATACTATCATTTTAAGTTTAGTTTTGGTTTGGTTTTCCAACAGAACGGCATGTCACACTCAACTAAATCACCCAAAATCTCGATTAGATATTTTCCCCGAGTCGTTCAGACCAGCCTTAAACTGAACATGTGTGGATTTTGGGCTAAAGATGGACTCTAAGAAATATAATGAACATGTTTTTACTATTTTCTGACAATTCATAGACTAAACCATTAACTGAATCATTGATGCTACACCTTAAATTAAAATAATTGTTAGTTGCAGTCCTGAAAGTCATTGATTAGTCCTCTGTAGAAATAGGACCCTGATGCTTCTGCAGCAGTCTTAATATTTCATGTTCGAGAGTTTCTGCTGCGGATTCTACTGCAGCAACAACAACTGTCGCTCCTTGCACTGTTCCTTAAACTTCCCGAGTTCATCTCCGAACATCCATCCAGTCCAAACTGTTTCCCATCTGAAGTGAGGCGGACCTCTGGGAGCAGGGATCCCCCGGAGCAAAACACTCAGTCAGATGACGAAGAGTCAACAGGGAGGACAGTGGAAATAAAAATAGCCTCGGAGTGACTGTGCTCATTAGTCGACCCGTGCTGGGCGTCCAGGGGACGAAGCATCTGGTGGCAGGGTTTGCAGCGAGCAGAAGGAGATGCAGAGCGACTTCGTTCCTGATTCACTTTGTGTTGCTCTAATCAGCCTTCATCAGCGCTGAGTCTCTCCCACACGAGTTGCAGTGAAGAGGGCTGACAGCAGACGCCTCGGTTTGATCATATTTAATAGGTTCTCCGTTACATTAAAGGAGCAGGCTGCTGTTTTATTACGATTAAAGGCAAATGAAACAGGCTTGAGCTCTATGAAAGTGAATTTAATTACATTCATCACTTTGACTATGTTTTTTGAGAGCAAAGACTATTTTAAAGGAATAAGCTGACATTTGAGGAAAGATAATTCCCTGCTTTCACAGTAAGAGCTAAAAGAGAAGATCTGTGCTTTAGATAGGAAGTCGCTATCAGGTAGTTTAGCTTCAAAAAGACTGGAAACAGCAGAAAACAGCAAAAACTTTCCAAAGCTGGTTTAATCTGCACGAAAACAGGGACGTCTTGTCGTCACTCGTCTGCTATTAAATATTAACAACTTATTCTTTCACATTTTGATTTTAGAACCAAGTTAATCATATAATGTGTTAAATCTCTAAATCCCAAGCAGTTTCTGGACATTTCTTTTTAGCTCCTGTCACATTTTTACTCACTGTGGGTTCATTTTTCACTGCAATATAAAGTCCTGCACCTTTATGGAAACCATGGCTGGAAGTCAGTGCAACCAAGTTAAAGCACAATAAATCATAAAAAAAGAAAAATAAACGTCCATTTCAATATGTTTTTTTCACTTTTACAAAAATCGAAAAAACCTTGAATCAAAATACACAAAATTTTTCCAAGTACCAACAGTTGTTACCAATACTGGGAAAAATGGTCACTTTACATACTATAGATATTTTACTAGTTGTTTTTGCTGACACTGCCTGCAGTTCAGCTGAAAAGTTGAAGAATTTTGTCACATGACTGTTGGTCACAGCTGAGTCACTAATGTCTTCATTCTTGCGCCAAGGAGCTCATGAATTTTTGTGTTTTTACAAAATGTCATTCGAGCAAACGGATTATATTTGACGATTTTTTTAGATGAGGTAAATAATTTTGATGAAATATCACAATCGTGAGTTTAGATTCGGATAAGATTTTTCCACAGATATGTAGTTCAAAGACTGACAGAAATTTGATAATCTGATGTTTAATTGTTTTACAGTTTGTGGACATGTGTGTTTATTGGTGTAACTTTTGGTTTTTGGGGTTTTGAGGGTTAATTAGTGAGTTTTAAAGTTGCTGGAAGGTGTATCCTGAGGTAAGACAAGTGTTTATTACCTCCACCAAGGAGGTTATGTGATGATGCTTTGTTTGTTTGTTTGTTTATTTGTGTGCAAAATAACTCGAAAGGTAATGGATGGATTTGGATGAATTTTCAGGAAATGTGTGAAATGGGACAAAGAAGAAATGATTTTGGGACTAATCCAGATCACCGTCTCCATCCAGGAATTTTTTTAATGTAAATTTAACTGGGTGGACAATTAACTGCAGTTTACTCTAAAAGCCACCAGAGGGCACTCTTGTTTTTGGGGTAACCCCCTCTGACCACATGACATTTTGGGTCTCCACGCGACAGACAGCGACAGTGACAGAGTTCTCTTTCCTTCCTGAGCGACATACGCACGGTTGGGCCGGCATTCTTATCTCCGGTTGTCTAAGAAGCTGGGAGGCTGTTAGGAGATGCCGCGCTAGAGGCTGCACCTGTTCATTAGGTCGGATGGGGTGAAGGCCGCATTGTTGGTAGGACATTTGAACTGTCTGTAATTACATTTGTATCTGTAACATTCCATATAAAATATGTGAATTGGGAGATTGTGCTGGGGGTGGACTGATCTCCTTGGCAGAGGTATGAGCTCTCTGAATGCTTTTCTAGTTGGCTATGTCTTTATATGTGATTAAAAAACAATACACTAATATAAATATTCTGAACTGACACCCTGTAAAAAAGCTAAAATTACCCATAATTCAGCCTGTTCCTTTAAGGCCTCTTTTTGTTGGTGCATTTCAGTGCTTGTAAGAAGTTCAGAAACCTCAGTCTGATCAAAAACAGCAACTTCATAATACACACAGTGTAAAAAGTGGTGCTTAGATGCTTTGTTTTTCTGTTTTGCTAGTTTAAGAATCCACAGCTGTTCTGCAGTCGACTCAAGACAACTAGATACCAGAGCTCCTGGATACACTGCTCCAAACTGTGATGGATCATCAATTAAGCCAGTTTAAAGCCTTTGTAAAGTGATTTTCATATTGTTCCGACAGAAACTGAGAAAAATTGCCGCCTGGGAGGAGAAGAAACAGTCGGAAAACTTTCAAAATTGCTCCCAGTATAAGATTAAGGATGCAATTTTCAGTTCAAGCATAAAACACAACAGTGCTTCAGGCGATGAAGAGGGTTGCTGCTGCTGCTGCCCTGCTCATGTCCTCAGTGCTCTGTCTGGGAATTTGTGGTTTAATGACCTGAGTGGGAGGTTATATTTGAAAAGTACTGCACAGGGGAGGTTCGTAGGCTGAATCAGGAGAGTAAAAATATTTCAATTTAATGTTACTTCTACAAGAAATGTGAAGTTAAATTGCACATAAAAATAGATTCAGTTCCAGACCTGATATTATATATATTATAATTTAGTAATGAGGAGATGGTTTGAATCAGCTTTTTGGAGGATGTTTGGTCAAAATTCTTATTATAAATTGTGGAGGCTCATCCAGCTGGAAGACACGCCTAGAATTCCAAAACCCAGGTGTGAAAGGCATGTTATATATTGTTTTTAAATCACCAAAATTACACAATTTATTAGAAACAGAAACTAAAAAAACAATAAGAATTGTCAGATTTTTAGATTTCAGCCAATACTTGAATTAAATAAGTGTGACGTCCAATTCTGTTGGAAAACTGAACCAAAACTAAGCTTAAAAATCATAATATTTCATCAATATTACTTTAATTTTTAATGTCTCATTTTAAAAATTGCCAACAATGATCTCTTTGGTCTAAAGGGATTCTGTAAAAAACAAAAAATTTTGAAGTTCTTGCTGCATCCACGAAGTCATCAGCGACTCAGCTGTGACCAAAAGTCACATTACAAAAATTCAGGAACTTTTCGGCTGAACTGCAGGCAGTGTATGCACAGTGCATTTAGAAGACCAGTATAGAAAAACTGTATTTGCACTAGATTCTGTAACAAAGAAGAAAATCTGCTCTTCACGGCACAACAATGAAGATATTGGTGACTCAGCTGCAACCAACAGAAACAAGACACAAATTTAGGGACTTCTCGACTGAACTGCAGGCAGTGTTTTCACAAAGTAAACACGTAAGAGGTAAAAAAAAAAAAAACTACAGTATTTAGAGTTGTTGTGATTTTGTCCCAGTATTGGTAACATCTATGGGAACTTGAAAAAGGACTATACATGTTTATTTCACTGTTTCACATTTTGGAAAATAAAAAGAAATACAACTTTAATTTGTTTCTTATTTTTAAGGATTTGAGGCGTTATAATTGTTATACAGCACAAATTACATTTCTGAGTTCTCTCTACATCTCGTCGTGGTTGTTGTGTTTCCATAGAGGTGCAAGACTTTATATTACGGTAAAAAAAAACCCCACAGTGAGTCAAAATGTGGCTGGAGCAAATAAAAAGAAACTGCTCGGGGTTCAGAGGGTTAAGGACAAGCCTCTGCTGTCTCTCTAAACAAACTCACAGGTCAGTCCTCCTGATGTGCTGGAGCAGAAATATATATAAGAAGGACCTGACTCACGCCGTGAAGGACTACTTCTCGCCTCCACAGCTTCAAACAACCAGCTCGGTCACCATGGCGACCACAGCAGGAAGCTACGTCGGAGATGCCAAGTCAGCTGCAGCAGCCGCCGTTCGGATTTAATTGATTCTTATGTTTTCTACGCTTCTTATGGCTTTTATGCTGAGCTTCACATGACCAAATCGGGATAAATCAGGGCAAATAATTAGGGTCTTAATTGGACACGGATAAAATGCGGAGCTGGTTTGTTGTTCTACTGCTTTTCATCTGCTAATAAATCCCATCTGAGACTTGGAAAACACACATTATCGTCAGCGAACACAGGTGCAGGTCGGCCTTCACCACTCAGCTACATGCTAATGAAGCAGAAAACATCCCATTGACTGTCTGTGTCGTAGAGGCTCCAATTACTGGAGGAAACAAACCACATCTTTTCCGTCCTCCCTTTACTCTGCTTGATATTTACCTAAAGTGCTTCCCTCCAGGAGAAAGAAAAACACAGGAAACATGAGTCTTCTTGCATCAGCGTCTCCGTGGGAAACTCCTCTGATGGAAGCCCCTGAGAAAGGCAGCAGCACATTCATATGTGAGCTCAACACCGACAGCACACACACGAAAAAAATCAAAACTGTCACGGAGGAATGTGATTCTCCTGCATTTAGATTCAGCGAGCGACACGAGGAGGCACCGAGCTGACAGGTGGAATCAAACCTGCATTCAAATTCCTCAGACTGGAGACTCGAATGTGTTCAGAGTCGCTCAAGAAACATCATCAAAGGTCCATCCAGTAGCAAAAACTCCATCCGTTAGCAGGACAGATCTGTGATCAATGTCATGCAAAACCAGAGGCTGCAAATGTGAGTTCCAACTGAGCGCCATCTACAAGTAAAGAAAGAAACCTGGTGTCTTCTAGTTTGTGGCGACACCTGCAGGCAATGAGTGGAACAACTGCAATTGTTATCACTTATGTCTGAGCATTCTAGCTCGTTAGATCCTCAGAACAGCTGCTTTTAGCTGCCTGGCAATCGAGAAACGTGGGTAAAGGAGATTGTGCCTTTGCAGTAGTAGCATTTTTAAGACTAATCTCAAGACGTACGTGCTTTCAACGGCTTCTGTTTGCTCTTAGTGGGCTTAATGTCTATAATATTTATTGGGTTATTCCATCTCAAATCATCAAGGTGTCAGGATCCCGGTTTCAGACCCTGCTCCTCCCTCCTGGGCTCTCTCCCGCGACTGCTGCCACTCTCCAATCAATCGGCCCAACACCGGGCAACCGCGGCTCGGCACACCACCACCTCCATAAAGACCAGCTCCTCACTCCAGTCCCTGCCAGATCGTAGCTCGTAGCTTCAGCTTTCTGCATCAGCTTCAGCTCCTGTCCGATTCCACTCCTCCTGCCTCACGCCTGCCTTCCCCAAGCCTGCCCGTTCCCCTAGTTAGTTTTTTCAGTTCTGTGAGTGAGTATCCTCAGTTTTAGGTTTATTTTAATTGAAATAAATTATCATCATCATGATTCTGTCCCGGTCTGCTCTGTGTCCGCACTTGGGTTCTCCAACGCACCATAACACAAGGACCCTGCGCTCGACCATCTCTGACTTGCTTGAACCTTCTTCTATCATAAACTATGGATATTTCAGATTTTATTTTGAAACTCCAGAACACTGGTCTCCATGGATCACCTAATGCAGTGATAATTCTTGAAGAAATGACATATAACTACATGATAAGTCTTGTTCTAACCAAGGTTTACGCCTACAAATGGGGTCCAAAAGTAATAAGTTATAATTGGAGAACCGTTCTAAAACTCCAGGACTCTGTTCTACTTGGATTGGACTATCTAGCAAAATGTTGTGGTACAACTTGTCATACCTGCTCAGTTATTGATAACAATTACAGGAAAACAACTTTTTTTCATTTATGTGATGACGTATTTCATTATATATAGTATTTTACATGTTATTGTGACAGTCATCTACACATGGTTCAGAAAATATCACTAGTTAACTTCTGCATTGACATTATTTTTGTTCATGTGTGCTCAAAGATGAGACTTTACATGACGCCTTCTATTTTTTTTCCTATACTTCACCCATAATCAGACACTATTTGACCTCCTTGTTTAATATTGCAGACTCCAAATCAATGTCATGATGAGAAATAACAAAATCTCAGGCTTTTATCTTCAATAGTTCCCGAGATATTGTCGTTCAAACGGCAAAATGTGCGGAAAAAAAACGTGTTGACAGGCATTTTTTAAATTAAAATTTAGTACTACTAGTAGTAATTTTGTATTTGATAAACCAAGCTACAGTTTCACAAATGTCCTTACACCATATCCACAATTAATGCTATAAAAAATTCACACAAATCAGAGATGGTCGAGAAGAAAACGCTCTAAAAATTTGATGATCTGAGATGAATTGACCCCATTTTATTTCCCAGACTGATCTTCCAAGTTGTCGTCCTGTTTGTCTTGTTCATTAGCAGTTTGTAATCAATGATTTTACAGGTTTCCTTTTTGCACATGTTTTATATTTCAGGTTGTTTTCATATGTTCTAAACACATAAACTTGATTTGATTTGATTTAAAGCTCTGGACACTGACGCTCAGAGGCTACTCACGAAGGCAACGTCAAATAGAAACAACTAACATGAACTGAACTGTGCTTTAGACGCTCCAGAATCAGCTCCAACACGTCTGAACATCTGTCACCATCCATCCATCCTCCTACACTTATCCAGAGTCGGTTGTGGTGGCAGCTGGATGATCAGGTTGCTTTCCTCTGCAACGTTTTCCATCTCCTGCTGCGGGATCTCAAGGCGTCCACCAGGCCAAATGAGATGTAATCCCTCCAGTGAGTTCTGGGTCTCCTCTGAGCTGGTCGTCTCCAAAAAAAAACCTCCAGAAAACCTCCCAATAACCTCGGCTGGCTCCATTCGATGCCAAGCAGCTTCCTCCAGATGTCCGAGCTCCTCACCTTATCTCCAAGGCAGACTTGCAGCCATGATCTCATAATTTTCGTTGACTTCTCAGAGCGCTGGAACGCAGATTCGCTGGTGAAACCGAAAGCTTTGCCATCTGGCTGAGTTTCCTCTTCAACACGACAGTCCGGTATTATTGCTGACACTGCAGCAAAACGCCTACAAACCTCACACTCTATTTCACCACCTCAGCTTGCAAGGTGTGCAGCGAGGAGAAGGAAGCTGTTTGATTTGGTCTATTGTAGCTGATACTGTTATTATTATTATCAGTTGGTGTCCTAATTAGCAATGTGTTGTTGGTTAGTTGAATATTTATGTGCCAAAGTTATGGTCAAATATCAGAAAAAGCTCCATGTTCAGCCTAAATTATATAAAATGAATATAAAGTGCAGTAAAAATCAGATTTATTAGCTAATAAAATGTATTTATTGCACGACGTAAGACAAAAGCAGCCATTAAAAGGTGTAAAACTGTTCCGACAGTCCCAGCCTCTCCCTGGAGAAAACCTTCAATGTGCTAAATGTAAACAAGTGAGCGATTTATCAGCTGCTTCCATGAAAAAGCATCTAAAAGAAATTAAATGGCGGCATAGCAAAGCTGTCAGCGCTGTATGTGAATGTGCTCACATGTTTCCATGCACAGGCTGCTTTTCTTAAACCACCTACACGTGTGAAACATCGATTCCACCGAGTGTCCAAGCGTGAAATTGGATGCTGTACGGCACAAATGTATCTGTGCTCTTCCCTCCCCTCGCTGGCGCTTATTGTGTTGCAGATGGGTTTTATAGGAAAATGCACGAAATATATACGTCTGAAATCGCTGCAGTCGAGTTCAGTTTCTCACAAGGCTCCGTCAAATCTGTATCATCGCCCATCAATGACAAAAAAATGAGCCTGAAACTGGAAACATGTTTTTTTTTTGTCATCAATTACGACTCAGATTTAGAATTTAATAATACAACCAACAACTTTTAACATCTATTCCTTTGAGGCAAGTGAGAGTTTCATTTTACGTCAGCGCAATCAGGTTTTCTTACCCACCAGAGGCCACCAGTCTGTTATTTTCCTCTACAATATGATTATCATCACTCACTATTGCAAACACTGTTGGATTTGCACTTCCAACAGCGCATAAAATTCGAGGTCCAGCATTAAAACAGCAACTTTAAAGGGAAAAATAACCAAAATTATCATGTTATTTTTGCATTTTGGAGGCTTTTTTGTATTAGTAGCTCGTATATGAATACACAAATCAGGAGAGTTAATGTCTCTACGCACTTTAGAGTTTGGAAAGCATGGTCTACTTAAAAAAAAAAGCCAAAATTACACAATAAATGTGATCCACAAACTAGTAAAACAGAAAGAATCACTGCATTTCCAACTTTCCGACAGTCCTTGAACTAATCATGAGTTATGTGTCAGTCTGTGTGAAAACTTAAGCAAATTATAACTTAAAATTCTACATGTGTCATTAAAAATCATCAAATTTTCAACTTTGTGATGGTCCTTGAACTCATCATGTGTCAAAAGAATCAAAACAACAAAACAAAATCTGAGCTTTCTTTGTTCTTTCATTTCAAATTTTGCTAAAATTAAAGCTTCTGGACCAGATTCTGTAAAAAACAAACTAAATTTTGCACTTCACGGCCCAACCACGAAGATATCAGTGATTCAGCTGCGACCAACAGACACAAAACTAAAATTTAGGGATTTCTCAGTTGAACTGCAGGCAATGCATACACAAATTAAACATGCAAGTTGTAAAATATCTTTAATAAATAGAGCCACCATGTTTTTTTCCAGTATTGGTAACGCCTGTGTGAATGTTGTGCGTGCCGATTCTAGGATTTTAGCATTATTTCTGTACAAACATATATATTTTGGTGCTTCTAGCTACAGTTGCATGATGCAGGGCTTCATATTGCAATTAAAAATGAGCCCACAGTGTGGAAAAATGTGACAGAAGCAAATAAAAACGTCCAGAAACTGCCTTTTTCACAGGGTTAATATCCATCAAACAGATTTATATTTTTCTGGATGGGGCAAATAGTGTGTCTCACTCACCTTCAGCTTGTGTTCGTGCTCTTTGTTGACCCGAGCCAGCAGCTGGGCTTTGCGTCGGTTCAAGGCGTCGATGAGGGCGTCGCACTGAGCCACCAGACAGGCCTCAAACTCCACTCCGTTCTCCTGCAGGACAAACAAACGCACACAGAAAAATCGATCAGTAATACTGCAAAAGACAGTGATATTATTGTTAAGATTTTAATGTCCAATATTTCAACTGATCGATTATCAAAATCGCAAGATGGATAATTACAGTACCAGGACTGCAGGATCTGTAATTTGTTGATAAAGGTAAAAACATCAAATCATATACAAATGAAGGGTATAAATAACCCTGAGTAAATTTCTTAAGTTGCTCAAGATAACGGAAGTATTTTATTCTGGCACTTATTGCCTTACTTACAATCAGTTAAGACTAACTTCCTGTTTGATATTTTTGGATGCTTTTATTTTGAAAAAGACTTCCTTTTTAATTTTGAATGAGCGCGAACTAGCCAGACGGCAATAAAAAAACGATGAAATAAAAGGTCAACACGGAGCGAATAAACAACGTACAGTATTTTGTGCTTAGCAGCCCCCTTGATAGAGGCACAAGGTATGTTTATTGTGTAAATGAATCGCTATTTGAATATGTTGTGTTACTAGGATCGTACATTTGTTGATTTTTGTTGGCAAAGCTACAGCTAATTGATTCTTTGTAAATGTTGTATTGAGATAGACGGTTGTAAGAGTATGGCTTTTAGTTTACACGCTATGTATTCCCAAGCTCTTACAGTGAAATAGAGGATTTGACGCCATTAAACCTAAGAATTCACCAGTTGGAGTGCAATCCTTCATTCGGGGGAGCATGCTACAAAGGGTTTTTGTGCTATAAAAGTTTGCTGACCTACAGATTATATTGTCTTAGGGGAACATGCTTGTTGGGTAAAGCAAAAATCACATTGTTATCTTTATTTTATTTGTTTCACTGGAAGACGAAATGTAAAAATTACGACTTGCAATTGCAATTTTCTTAAAATAATAACAATATGGTTGTTTAAAAATACCGTTCAACCCTTGTTTCTAGTCAGCATTGTATATTTAAAATGAACTGACATTAATTAATCGATATCACTTTGGAGAAATCTGTTTTCACTTTGACGTTAAAGAGTCTTAATTTGCAAATCCTACTCAAAAAGGGTAAAATATATTGACTCTCATTCACAAAAATCACAAGACCTGACAGAAATAAATCATCAGCAGACGGCAATTATACATATTATGTATTTAAAACGACTTGCTGTAGATATGTATTTAAAACTAACTGACATTATTTTAATTAACAGCTATCACTTTGGAGAAATATGTTTTCACTTTGACATTGAAGAGTCTTTATTCGCAAATCCTTGTTGTTCAAAAAAATTACATGATCTGACAGAAATAAAGCATCAACAGACAGCAATTATACATATTATGTATTTAAAGTTAATTGACATTACTTGAATTAATCAATATTACTTCACTTTGACATTAAAGAGTCTTTATTTGTAAATCCTAGGTAAAAAGGGTAAATTATACTGACTTCAAGCTAAAAAAGCACCAAAAGGAGAAGAGATTTCAGACTTTGACATTAATTCAATAGCAGGATAAACACTGAAAGATAGATATGATAAGATTTACGGCGAAGTTCAATAAGCCGAGAGGAGTTTGCCTCCAGTTTCATCATCTATCTGAAGTGTGACAGTAAAACCACCATGAATCACGGGATCACTGGGCGACGTTCGCGCCTCGTACCGTCCATTTTCACACATCTCATGTTTTCACTCCTCCTCTTCGCCTCCCTTCCTCTTCCTCCCTCGTGTCTCCGGGTCTCAATGCTGGACGATTATCGGAGGGGACTTTTAATCCCACCTTCCTCCTATAATCTTAAGCTGACGACAGCTTCGTCCCCGCACGAGGATCTATATTTAGTCTGGGTCAATATGCTCAACGTAAGCACACAATGCTGCTGAGTGTCAATGAAGGGATGCTTACACCTAATCAATATATAGGCTCACGTATTTTAAACAAGGTAGCTATTTGATGTGTTGAACCTGAAAATGCAGTTCAACTTTGATGCAATTAAACTCTGGAGTTTCATCCAAACAGCCGGACAAAGAGCCGAGTCCAAGCCAAGGATTACAAAATGTGTGGGATCAGAGCTTGGGGGGAAAAAAATGCAAACACAGATCAGAGGGATTTCAAGCTTTTTATGCAGATTATGGGAGCTTGCAATCAAGAAAAATTGCATATTCGTGTGTTCATGTGTGTGTTTTAGTACCTGGATGTGCTGCACCATGTTTCTGAGCTGGACCAGGAACTCTTTGGCCTCGGTGGCTCGGTCCGAAAGGCCGTTCAGAGCCTGAGACAGCTGACCCTGTGGAGAGAGAAAGACGACGTTAGAGATGCAGGATCATAAATGGGATTCAACTGCAGACAAACAACAACAACGTTATAAATGGAATCATCAGTATATCTGTAGGACAGGATCCTCAGTGAGCAAACAGACAAACTGTTATCATCATTATAGTGAAGTCTGACAACTTTCTATTCATGGTGATGATTCTATTAGGGCTAAGTTAAGTTCAGTTCAGTTCAGCTAAGCTAAGCTAAGCTAAGCTAAGTTAAAGTTAAGCCAAGTCACATTAAATGAAGCTAAGCTGTGTTAAATTAGGCTAGGTTAAGCTAAATAAACTATGTTAACCTGGTGTTAAGTTGAGTTAAGTTCGGTTAAACTGGGTTAAGTTAATATAGATTAGGTTAGGTTAAGCTGAGTAAATTAAGGTAAACTTGGTTAGATTGGACTGAGTTGATTTAAGTTAAGTTGGGTTAAGTTAAAATAGGCTTGGTTAAGTTAAGTAAATTAAGTTAATCTGAGTTAAGTTGGATTAAGTTGAGTTAAGCTGGGTTAAGTTAAGTTAAAATAGGTTAGGTTAAGCTAAGTAAACTAAGTTAATCCTGTGTTAAGTTGAGTTAGGTTCGGTTAAACTGGGTTAAATTAAGTTAAAATAGGTTAGGTTAAGCTGAGTAAATTAAGTTAAGCTGGGTTAGGTTGGGCTAAGTTGAGTTAAGTTAAGTTGGGTTAAGTTAAGTTAAAAAAGGTTTGGTTAAGTTAAGTAAATCAAGTTAAGCTGGGTTAAGTTGGATTAAGTTAAAGTAAGTTGGGTTAAGTTAGAATAGGTTATGTTAAGTTAAGGTAAACTAAGTTAAGCTTGGTTAACTTGGGTTAAGTTGGGTTAAGTTAAGTTAAAATAGGTTTGGTTAAGTTAAGTAAATTAAGTTAATCTGAGTTAAGTTGGATTAAGTTGAGTTAAGTTAAATTGGGTTAAGTTAAGTTAAAATAGGTTAGGTTAAGCTGAGTAAATTAAGTTAAGCTGGGTTAGGTTGGGCTAAGTTGAGTTAAGTTAAGTTGGGTTAAGTTAAGTTAAAAAAGGTTTGGTTAAGTTAAGTAAATCAAGTTAAGCTGGGTTAAGTTGGATTAAGTTAAAGTAAGTTGGGTTAAGTTAGAATAGGTTATGTTAAGTTAAGTAAACTAAGTTAAGCTTGGTTACCTTGGGTTAAGTTGGGTTAAGTTGGGTTAAAATAGGTTAGGTTAAGCGAAGTAAACTAAGCTAAGCTGGGTTAAGCTGAGTTATGTTGGGTTAAGTTTAGTTAAAATAGGTTGTTTTAAGCTAAGTAAAGAAAATTAAGCTGAGTTTAGTTGAGTTAGGTTGGGTTAAGTTAAGCTGGGTTAAGTTAAATTGGTTAGGTTAAGCTAAGTAAACCAAGTTAAGCTAGGTTAAGTTGGGTTAAGTTGGATAAAACTAAGCTAAATTAAGCTAAATTAGAATTTAGTTTAATCTTAAAGGAAATTCTTGTACCAGATATTGCTTAGAAAAAATATACAAAACATGAGAATCAATACAATGCCAAATAGAAAAGCAATAAAATTTATAGTAAGATAAAAAGAAATATTAAAATAAGACTGGAATTGAAAAGTAAGAAGTAATACTGGCAATGACTCTGAGGTGGTGCAGTAACATTGAACTATAATGAAATATTGCACATTATGATCAAATATTGTAACTAAAAAAGGAAATATTAGACTGTGAACTGAAAATTGAAATATTACGACATATAAATGAAACTGATATTGCACAAACTGAAATAATATTGCAAACTTTGCAAATAAATAAACATTAATATTATTGTTGAGAGTTTAATATTCCAGTGGACCAGTTGATTAAAGTATTATCAAAATCATAACAGGAGCAACAGGAACATCAAGACTGTAGGATCTGTAGTTCGTTGATAAATGTAAAATATGCCACAACACACCATAATGAATTAAACTTTTTGGTGTCGCAGAGGTTGGCCAACCTACAAACCATATTATCTGGACATTGGGGAACATATTTTGAATATTATGTTTGTTTCAATAGAAAAGAAATGTAAAAAAAATCCCACAAAAATCAGATTATCTGTCAGTGTAATTGCAATATAATTCCTGCATATTGTTCAGATGTAGTTTCTAGTCAGTATGACGTCATATATTTAAAATTAATTGACATTACTTTAAATAATCAATACAACTTTGTAGAAATCAGTTTTCACTTTGACAAGAAAGAGTCTTTATTAGCAAATTCCTGTCAAAACAATCTAATTAAACTGGGCATCATTCAAGGTGTCCAAGGCAGATTAATATACTTTATAGTCACTGTGTGTGTCCATAAATACACTATATTTGTCATGTTTTATTTCATAAGACTACATTTTTTCAAACTCATCTTGCACTCAGGGGAAAATACATCATCTAATAAACTTTTTGGCCACCTTCACAGTCGGACTATCACCATCAGTAACTTGTAGTTGATGGAGACTGATGATTCAGCCGTCTGTTTCTGTTCATTCGGAGCTTCTATTAGTTCTACATTAGTGGAATTAGCGCCTGCAGCTGCCACCTACATGCTGCAAATCCGACAGATCGCCTCCTCCAGGGTTCTTCTTTTTCATTTGGGTTAAAACCGAAATATGCCCTCAGCAGTGCAGCTAAATTCAAGATACTGATGTCAAAAGATGCTCATTAAAATGCAGAGTGGATATCGGAAGTTGAACGCCTCGAGATAAACCGCTGGTGCCATTAAACCACAGCAGAAGAAGAGGCAGAAACAGAGGAAAACAAAGTGGAAATAGAGACTGAAACTTGACATTTCTGCTGGTGTATTTATGCAGAATGATGTCAGTCGACTCCAGTAATGGTGATGAGGCTGAACCTGCAGGTAAAACGCACAGCTGAGTTTATTATTCGACTGTTGTTATTTTTTAAACAATAGTGTTGATACTGAGATTCTAGCGTCAAAAGTACAGTTAAGTGCTGCTTTTCTTTGCCTTGTGTGACAGTGAACAGATTTTTATTGGGTTTTCGGCTTTGATATCACCACTTCTTTCACTTTTCCCCTCACAATCTGTACACTGAACAAGTACAGCCATCAGATTATAATCAATATTCAATAATCATTATTTGCAGGTTTGGTGTGTAACAACAAGTCTGTCCTGTTTCAGCATCCAAACCTGTGTGCGCTGCATGCAACATTTTTAACTGTAATTTTTCCATTTTTTTGTTAATAACTAGTAAAAATGGACAGAAATCTGATAATGAATATTTGTGAACTGTAAATTGTAAATAATGTATAAAATTAATATTGTGTATTTTTACAAATGGTAATTTGCTTCTTTTTTTTCTCTTAACAATGTTTGATTGCAAGATTACACCGTTTTGTTTTTACATATATGCACTGTAAAAAATATGTTTACCATTCTTAACTATAATTTTTTTTTACAATTTACTGTTTTTGTTTTTTCATGTTTTGTCAAATTATATTAATCAACTTGTAAAAATCACAGAAATATGATAATACAAAAATTTACATGTGAAGTGTAAATAATTTTAAATAATATGTTTTCATAAATGGCAGTTTGCTTTTTTTAAACAATGATCACAAGATGACATTTTATGCTTTTTACAAATATGAATTGTAAAAAAAGTTTAACATTCTTAACTGTGATTTAACTGTATTTTTTTTACAATTTCCTGTTTTAAAGTTTTTTCATGTTTTGTTAAACTATATTAATCAACTTGTAAAAATCACAGAAATAGGATTATAAATTTAATAATATACATATATAATAAGTGTTAATTTACATGTTAACTGTAAATAACTGTGAAAAATATTTTTTATAAATGGCAGTTTGCTTTTTTTAAACAATGTTTGATCATAAGATTACAGTTTTCGTTTTCTTTTCTTTTTTTTTTACATACATGCACTGTAAAAAATATTTCATTTTTTTTACAATATTTCCATGTTTTGTTAAATTACATGAATTACCTTGTAAAAATCACAGAAATGTAATAAGAAAAATTACAATAAACACATAAATATAATACTGTATTATCATTATTATTAAGTATTAATTTACATGTTAATTTTAAACTGTAAATAATGTATAAAATCAATAATTTATAAAAGTTTATAAAAATGCAGATTTTTATCACTTGTAAAAATATGTATTTTTACAAATGGTTACTAGCTCCTTTTTTTAAAACAATGTCGACTGTAACATCACACTGTTGTGCTGTATTTCAATCAGCTAAAAATATCATTAATTTCCAGTTATTTTCACATTTTTTCACTTTATTCTACCTTTTTTTTTTTAAATTTCTGACATCCTGTTGCCAGGTTTTCACTGTTTGTTTTTACAGGATTTCTTTTCACACCCGACACAGAATCACCCTCCTCCCTCCTTTGTAGTCCTTTCTGAGTGGGAGTGACAGTGAATTTTATAAGTTTATAGTTTTTACTTTTTAACTTAAACCCCGCTCGGTCTTTCCCACCCCAACAGCCTGTTTGATGCAGAAACTAAAGCCTCAGAACTACTTCATGAGACCTTTAACTCTGACAGGAAAGACACATGAAGGCAGCACAGCGGGAGTTATTTTTTCCCCGACATGTGCTGTGTGACACTTCAACCAGTCTGCCATGTTCACTGCACACATCAGTCATCCTGTGAAAACCTCTGAACTCCACATTTTGAAGCTCAAAAATGCTCAACTTCTACAAAACAAAGCTGCTTTTCATCGCCGCTGAGAATCTGACATTTCCAAGTGTCAAAGTTCTCCTCTCTATAAGCCAAACGTCTTCATTCTCACACACAGGATGTCATCTCCAGTTAACGCTGAGACGATGTACATAAGCACTTAACTGCTGCATTGTTAGAGTCGTTATTGGATTACAGGCCGAAGAGCCGAGCGCGGCGCACGTGATGGGAAACGCCATTGTTGTGGATGTGTGCGGTGACACAGAAACCCCTCCTGTTTGGACAGCGGGGAAAAAAAATGTTCATGTATGTGGAGCGAAGGCTGTGTGAACATGGAGGTGACGGACTGAGAGGTTCTGACCCTGTGGGAACCTCATTCGGTTGAGCGAACAACCGTCTTTGTGGGGTTTGCATTGTCTTCTGGGAGTTAAAGAGGCTACTGGGCGTCATCCAGCCAAAGAAACTAAACTCACTTCAGCTCCGGAAGACGGCAATAAAACCGGCATCGAGCTGATACAGTGGAAACGCTGTGAAAACAACCCATCACACACTGTGTCAGCTCAGCCACAGCGTCTGACGTCGGCCAAACCAAATGGGAACCATTCAGCGGAGGCCGACGGCTCGACCTCCGACCCCGGCGTTTGGGAAACCCTGACAGCTGCCGCCAACATGAGTCCGAGGCGGCAACAGCTGAGCAAAGACTGAAATGTAAACTTTCTGGGATCACGCAGGACTTAAAGAAACTTCCTCTTAGTTAACTGGGGACTCGTATTTCAGAGTCCCAGGAGGGCTGCGTTAAAGAAAACACATCGGGTTTATGTTTACTCCCATGGGAGGGTGAAATATTTCTGAGGTTAGGGACAGATGTACAGAAGTTTGAAGCCCTTTACAATCATTTACTTAACAATCCCTTGAACCTCGAGCGGTTTATGGGTGTCTTTTTTTTGCTCCCGTCACATTTTTAGTTAATCTGGGCTAATTTTTACTGCCCTATAAAGTCCTGCACCTCTACAGAAACAGCGAAGGCACGGCTAGAAGTAGAGGGAACTCAAAAATAAATGTACTTGTGCAGCATGACACAGTTTTAATGTCATAAATCATTAAAAAATGAAAGAAATGACATGTAGAACATTGTTCCAAGTGCCCACACATTACCAATGCTGGCAAAACCCCCCACAAAGAAACCATATACGATGGATAATACAGATATTTTTATTCAGCTCAGTTCAATTTTACTTATATAGCGCCACAACATCTCACATAGTAAGGTTTATGACCTACACTGCCTGCAGTTCAGCTGGAAAAGTCTCTGAATTTCTGTCTTGTGTCTTTTGGTCACAGTTAAGTCACTTTATCTTTCTGGCTGCACCATGAAGCACAGAATTGAACAAAAACAGGATCTGGTGCAAATGCTTTAATTTGGCAAAACATTAAATGACAAAATGAAGTGAATTTAATGAAAAATGATAATTTTAAGCTCAAATTTTGTTGTGTGTTTGTACAGAACGGCACATAATGCATGGTTAGTTCAAGGATTGATGAAAAGTTGAAAATCTGATCATTCTTTCAATTTTTTAAAGACAGCAAACTTTTGAAATTAAATCAAATGGCTTTTAGGGTTCAGAGGGTTAAAATAATAACTATCTATGGTCAATGTCAAATGTCAAAAAATGTCTTTTGTGCAGTAAAGTAAAGATATAATGCCATAAATCATGACTAATTTTTAAAAAGTTAAATTTCTGTCATTATTTGTTGTACAAAAGCTGAAAAAAATTAGATTAGTTAGTTATGATTCATTCAAGGTCTGTTGAAAAGTTGAAAATTGCAATGATTCTTTGTGTTTTTAAAGATTTTAGGTCTGATAAATATTGAATTTTCACAGATTTTTTTAAAAGATGGCATGCTTTTCTATTTCGCAAGTGGGTTTCAGGGCTTGGAGGGTTACAATATTAACTCTCCTGATGTCTTCTATGCAGTGTAACAAAGTTTATTCAAAAATCACAACTAATAAAAAGCAAAAGTTGAATTATTTTTGATTAATTTGTTTCACAAAAACGGGGAAAAAATGGAATTAACATGCATCATATTCGCCCAAGTGCCTACAGGTGTTACCAGCACTGGGAAAAAATGGTAGTTTTCCATAGTAGAAAGGCAAAAATGGCCCAGAGAGTTAGTGATGGAAGAGACAAAGGCTTTAGATCAGTGGTTCTCAACTGGTGGGTCGGGACCCAAAAGTGGGTCGTGAAGCCATTTTTGGAGGGTCGCAGAAGCATGCCCCCCCAAAAAGTAGTGGTTTAAAGTCTTTTATTTTAAAGGATTTGTTTCTTATGACAGAGTTTGCCTTTAATAGCAGGATATTTAGTGGTGGTGACACCAATAGTCGCCCACTATTAACCTCTAGATTTGGCTCTTATTGGAGAAGTTTATGCTAAAACGTGCCAAAAATGAACCAAAATGTGCTCAGAATCTGTCAAAATGGGCCAAAGTATGTCCAAAACTTGGCAAAAGTGTCCCAAAATACCAAAATTAGCAAAAAAAAATGAGCCAAAATTTTCCTAAATTGTATCAAAGCAGCAAACTTCAAAAAGTTGGGTCGCGACCATTAATAATAGAGACATAGTGGGTCCTGAGGCTGGACCAGTTGAGAACCACTGCTTTAGATCAAACCTAAAATAAAAAAAATCACAAAAAAACAAAAGGAGAAAGCCCCTCCTGGTGTATTAGCATGATCCTTCTGTGTCTCTGGAATCAATCAGCTCCACTCTGCCTGGATCACTAAGCTGCCTCCATCATTCCAGATCCCGTCCGTCACACTCAACGTCGCCTCACACTCTGCTGGTTTCATTACAGATCAGCCGGGTCACTCACACCTGCCCTTTCATCTGCCCTAAATTGAAGCCGGCTTTCTCTCTCAGCTCTTAAATTTTCCTCTGTGATTCGGTGATACGTTGAGGGGAGCTCCTGCCTCGCCTCGCCCAGTTAGCAGTCAGCGAGCGTTCAGAGACCGAGCACGCGAAATGAAAAGCACTCGATTGTCTGGAGGCGTTTTTCCACAGCGTCTGTTCGAGAGCCTGCAGAGCTCAGTCCTCAAAAACCAGGTCAAAACGTGCCATGAAAGGAGGAGGCTGCTTTATTTCTGCACAGCTCACGGCTACTTCCTGCTCCCCGACGACAGCAGAGCCAAGGCCGGCAGGTCGGCATATGGAGCCACAAACTTCAGATACAAGTGGGCCGAAGAGCGAGATCAAGACTTCAAAGTTTAAGAAGTGGAGCATTGACACCTGACTGTTCTGTTGCAGCTTTTTATGTTTCCAACTGACGCACTTTAAAACAAGGAAAGCCAAATAGTGCACAGGATGATGACGTGATATTGTGCTAAAAGAATGAGGATGAAGTTGCACATCTGAGTCAAACATTTCTCACCTGATGATTCACAAACACTCAACAACAAGATGCAATATCAGTTAGATGGCACATGATTCAACTGCATCACTTTTAAGTTGAACAGCAGAGTATTTGTACTTACGTCAAATTGAAAACAAACAGCTTAGATGTACTGTAGTAGCAACACAGGCACCACACTATTTATTCAATGCAATAAAAGTCGGCACAGTACTTTTCGGTACTTCGTGTTCCCGACTTTATCTCTGATGACATGAAGGATGCCGGTTCTGCACAAATTTCTCAGAAGTTGATCTGCGATTCTTTGCTGGAAGGGTTGTGTTGCTCTAACTTTCTCTTTAAAATATCTCAAAAGTGTTCTGTTGGATTCAAGTCAGTCAGCACAATACTTATCCGGGTAGTAGTTTTTACTTTTTTCTTCTTTAGAAACTGTTTTGTGCTTAGGATTGTTATCATGCTGGAATATTCCTCTTCTGTAAAGTTTCTGTAGACTGGGAGTCATATTTTTTATTATGTATTATAGTATTTTGCTATATCCACAGCTATTTATGATGCCATCTACAATCATAATTTCCCACACACATGTTGCAGTCATACTGTCAGTCTCCCACCTCCGTGCTTCACTGTCAGGACTATGCATTCACTGTGGTAGTCTTGGCCAGGTTCGCACCACACATACATGACCCTATCTGAGCCAACAAAATTTATGTCATCCCACCTTTTGCACTCATGCAGCTCCATATCATATCATCACACTCCCACCTCTGTGCTTCACTGTCAGGACTACGCATTCATTGTGGTAGTCCTGGCCAGATTATTTGTCAAACACGCTGGACTCCATCTGAGCTAAAGAAGTTCATCCTGGTCTCATCTTAACCAAAAAATGTTATCTCCCCTTTGGCACTCATGCACCCACATATCTTCACACTTCCATCTCTGTGCATCACTGTCAGGACTATGCATTCACTGTGGTAGTCCTGGCAAGGTTCAGATCAAACACACTGGGCCCCATCTGAGCTAAAGAAGTTTATCCTGGTCTCATCTTAACCAAAAAATGTGACCTTACTGTTGCACTCATGCAGCCCCATATCACGACACTCCCATCTCTGTGCTTCACTGTCAGGACTATGCATTCACTGTGGTAGTCCTGGCTGGATTAATACCAAACAAAATTAACTTCATGTTATTTTGGTCTCATCTGACCAAGGAATGTGCTCCCAACATTCATCAGGCATTTTTTCATGTCCTTTAGCAAAGTTTAATGTTGCAGTTTTGTACTGAGCACCAAGCGAGGGTTTTTTTTCTTGGACGCCATCAATAGACGCTGATTTTATGCACTATCCTTGCCACTGCCTGAGCTATCGCAGAAACTGATTTCTGTTGATAACCCCTGTGCCGAGTCTAAAGCACCTCTTTAGAGCTAGATTGTGCCTGTGGTCAACTGTCCATAGCATCATATTAGGAGAATGACCACTGCAGCCCTGATTAGTGGTACTACGGCTCGATCCATTCTCGCTCATTACTGCTGCAACTGTGGTCACAAATCTTCCTGTATCATTTTTGATCTTTGCGAAGTCTCACAATCAGATTTTTTTAGTCCTTTTTAAAAATCCTTTTCCATGTGGAGCCATGATGCAGACATGCAGATGAATACAGCACATTGGTGCAAAGTTGCGAAGGTTCTGGTGTTCACAGCTCATTTTAAAACCCTGTTTGGACAATTAAGTTGATTGGAAATAACAGGTAAATTTAGTTTTCGCATTTTCAGTCTGGAGCCTGCATGTTGAACATAGTAGTTTTTGATTTTTGCAAGAGGAAATACTGTATGTAGGTGTACTCACTGTTGCACATTGTATTCAGGGGCTTTTTGGTAACATAACCAGTAACTGCAGGAAATAAATGACATGGTAACTCTTCCTGTACATATTAGACTGTGTATGTGATAGTAGCTGATGAACACTGTTTCATCTACTTCTTGCATTTTTTGCTCTTGTGCTGTTGCTTTTGGAGAAGTGAAGCAAAAAAAAAAACCCAGCGAGTGATCAGTTCTGTGCGACGTGATGAGATTTCCATCACTGCTGAGATGATTGATGAGAACATTTAGCGATAAGCTATCATGCATGATATTTACATCTCATCATGCTTGCATTTGCATTTTCCTTTCCTTGCAGAGGGGGACTAGATTTCACTGTCGTGGCATGATTCATGCTCTTGTGATCGCAGTTCCGGCTGATACTGGATCTTCAGGGAGAGAGAGAGAGACGAGGGCTTTTAGTAAGTTTCCGCCCAACAATCCTGCACTTACATTAATGCAGCGCGACTTCCAAGCAGGCCCCGGGGATAAAATACATCTTGTTCAGGGACGGTGGAAATAAAAGCATCGTAAAGGGCGGAGAAGAGGATGCTGGAATGTTTGGGATGAGCTTTCGGAGGGCTTGTTGAGATGGTAGGTTGTCCCCGCTATTTGCGAGCGCTAATCATGTCGGTAATTAAGCCGAGTGGGAACACGTGCACGGCATGAATAATTCACCAGCAGCTCCGGGGTTATTCCGCACGTTTCATTTTCTCTCGGCGGCCGAGCAAACCGGCCAATCTGTCAGAGGAGGGCGCGAATGTCAGAGAGGCGTCAGAGCCAATTTGGATTAAAGCCTCCACGAGGAAAGTGGGAAGTGCAAGGACAGGAGGAGGTAGGTGTAATGTCAGCGCTAAGCTCTTGAAGCCAAAGAAGCAGAAAAAGTAAAAGCGCTCCTCTTTGAGCTAATTAAAAAACACACATACAAAATGTTCCATCACTTCCACAGCAAAGATAGCTTTTGAGCTCCCATAACCTACTTTCAACAAGCTGCCTTACCTCTCAGAGAGAATTTAAGTGCCCCGCTTCAGGGTTAAGTACTTTCTCTATGTTCCTTAAACAGCCTCTTTAGGCCTGCAAATCCTGAGTGCAGCACACAGGCATTCGGTTTAGGCAGTGTAAACAAACGAAAGGTCAGCTTGTGTGTGAGGAGAAAACACGAAGCAAACAAACAAAAATAAGAAAACACATCCCGCCCTTAAAGCCCCGAGATGAAAGAACGTGAAAATTAATGTCATTTTCTCACAGCTTGATTGCCGATTGTGTCTCTCCCTGCAGGATCCCACATGAAAGGCTGTTTACACGCCGTCCTTGGAGATGCAGCTTGAAATATTAAGCAGGCCACTTCATGATATGTACCGTCCTGGGAGCCTCGGCGTTGTTAAAAATTAAGCCCTTACTCATCGGAGGACTCGACCAGATTGCCGTTCTCCTCCGCGTTCGACATGAGCCCACATGAAACCGTCTTCCACAGCTAGAACCTAAGTGGCTGCTGCATTATTCATCGCTTATATCTGCCGCCATCAATAATGCACCAGAAGCCGTTAACTATTCACACACGTAAAAAAAAAGATGGAACTCCCAATAATTGTAATAATAACGAGGGTTTTGAACAGTTTTGACGGACAGAAAAGCAGGAAATGGGGCAGAAGTGATCTATTATTACCAGCGAGGACGACGCCTTCTTTAGATAATCAAGACCTGGTGGTCTAATTTTTTTAAACAGAAAATACCTGATCAGGAAAAACCTACTAAGAGCAGGCAAAGAGTGAGGGAGGTTGAACACTTGTTGATAAAAGCAGCCTCTATTTAATAAAAAGGAAGTTTCTGAAACGTCTTGGTGACCTGAAAATGTAATATTTGTGTCGTCTCTCTGCTGGCAGCTTCCCCAAAACCCACCGGCCAGTTTAAAATGCATCTTATCTTTTTAAAAAAACATTTTCCAGAGCCGGAAACTGTAGAAACAGAAAAAAACATCTGATTTCCAACTTTCTGACAGTCTTTGAACTCATCATGAATCAGGAAACGAGACTGAACCCAAGCCTAAAATCATGATATATTATTAAATTCATGAAAAAAAAACCATTTGTACTAAAAAGATTCCATAAAAATCAAAAAATTCTGTGTTTCTTGGGCTAACCATGAAGCCATTACTGACTCAGCTGTGAGGAATACTCATGTGATAAAAATTCAGGAACTATTCAAATGAACTGCAGGCAGTGTAAGAAGCAAACATGGAAACAAACAAGTTTAAATCATGAAATATCTTTAGTATATGGAGTTTAAAAGCTTTCCAGTATTGGTAACACTTGTAGGCACTTAGGGAAATGTTGTACACATTGATTCAGGCTTTTTTTAATCCTTCTTTTCTATGATTTATGGCATTATAGCATTTTTTCTAGCCATGGTTGAGCTGTTTGCATAAAGGTGCAAGACTTTATATTGCATATATTGTGGAAAAATGAGCAAACCGTGATTAAAAATGTCAAATGAAGAGACTGCTTGAGTTTCAGAAGGCTAAAAACCCTTCAGAATAAAAGTAAAAAAGGTGGCAATTGCCTCTTTTTCATCTCTGTTTCAGGATACAAATTGATTAAATTGAGAAAAACCTCTCTGTGTAACACAAGAATTGTTAGCAAAACAACACTGGGCTCCGTTCTACAATTTGGAAGTTTATTCTAACAATGATAAAGCTGTAAGTGGTCTTGTCCTAACAGGTACAAGAAAATGAGCAAGAGAATAACAGCACGGTCGATAAAATGCAGGTTCATGGAGTCCAGAAAAGAGTCCACTTAGGCAGCATAAATGAAAACACCTTTACAGATGGCCTGTGGAGCTTCACAGTTAAGACGCTCCAGCCATTAAGTAAATGAATATGGATATTAACTACAGGGGAAGATAAATGTGCTGCTTATTTCAAGTATCCTTTGATTTTAAAGGCTAAATCTGACCTGACTTCACCTGTTCAGAGGCCGACCTGGTGGCACGCACTGAAATCTAATGGAAACCGAGGAACAGTCTGAGCCGGAGGGCAATAAACTTCTCCGAGTTCTGTTTTAATGCACAAAGCAAAGAAGCACAGAGAATGTGGTCCGATTAAATCCCCGACTAGCTGTAAAAGTAGCACTGTATGAAAGAAATGAAAGGATAAAGTGGATAATGTTATGGTCAACATTTTAGGAATTTATTTTCATGCTTAATTAAGGACCTAATTACGGCTAAATTACAAAAGAGTTCATTATTTGATCTCATAATCAGTAACACAATGGCATAAAACAGAGTTATGAAAAGTAATCCATCAATGCATAGTTCACATTAAAAAGAGATTTGATTTTAACATAAAAAGTCCATCATTTATAAAATATCTTGGAGTTCATGAATAAATAATGGGGACGTTTTAATCAGGCATTTAAAAGGGCAGTCGCCGTTTTCATTTGCATTTTCGTTTCCCTGCTGCTTTCTTTGCTTCTTATTAGTGATTTGATTTGCTTTTAGTTTCTCCATCTCACCTTTTAACGACATCTAGTGTTGGTGAAAGCAGGTAAAAGCACCGAACACTGTCACGGGGGGGAAAACTGAGTCCCAACGAAGAAGAGAGCGTCACCGAGTTTGTATAATTTGGGGAAAAATACCAGCTCACACCAAAAATCTCGTTCGTAAACCGAGGACCACCTGTACTTTAGTTTTCTGGTTTGTTGATGACAGTTTACTTTTCTGCATTCTCTCAACTTATAATTACACCTTGTTAATACCAGTAGATTCATGCTGGAGATGAGACAGGAGTGGTGCCTCTATACTACGTATACTTTGGACTGGTGGGAAAACATCCATCAGATTATATTTGAAGTCCTGCACAAAAAGTTCCAAATCTCTGCAAAGCGGTCTCTCTTGGGATCAACAAAAAAGATGGATTATTCTGGCCTTCACAACGGCTAAACGGATGCTACTAAGACACATGAGGAAAAAATACCCACCTCCTTATGAAGAATGGACGACAACAATGGCACAGCTGGCTGCTTTCGAGAGGGTGACATCCTCCCTATACTGGACAAACTGGATCAATATCTGTTTACATGGAGCCCTTTTACTGACCGGCTGTCTATAAATTAGTTGCTACCTTGATAATGCAACGCTGTCAATGATTTATGGCGCTTATCTATTGAGAAATATAAGTTCGGTGGTCCATGTCTCTTTTTTTTGGTTGTATTTTGCTTGTTTGTTTTTATTTTGTTCTTATTTTTATTTCATTTTATATACTCAACTCATTCACTAAAAATCTAAGGAGTGAATCTTTGACCTTGATGGCTTCCCGATTAAGTGAATTAATCATTTGTGTGTTAAAATTCAATAAATTACACCTTGTTTCCTGAAACTGGTGTTCTAACTGTCTTGAACGAGGCGTCTAACTTCCACATTTCTTCAGATTTTCCTTGCTGGAACTTAACAACCACTTTCTTCCACGGAGTAAAGAAAAGGAAAGAACGGCAACTCTAATGACAAAATCAAGTTTTACATTTTACATTTGGGTAAAGCCAATATTTAAGTCATAAAAACTTGGAAACTTTAAGTTGACTTTTCTTAAAATTATCTTGTAATGATGCTAATTTAAGCACATCTAACTCAAACCAGTGGCATTAACTTTCCTTGTTAACTTCATTTGGATAAAGTCAATAGTGTTGTGACGAGTGAAAGAATTCATCTAAGTTGGTTCAATCAATTAATCATTTAACTGTTGAAGCTCTAATAACATGTATACGCCATTATTTTATCTAAAGCTTTACTATTTAACCTTTATCACGGGTGGCTATGGCTCAGGTGGTAGAGCGGGTTGTCCACTGATCGCAAGGTTGGCGGTTCGATCCCCGGAATGCCGAAGTGTCCTTGGGCAAGACAGTGAACCCCAAGTTGCTCCCAATGGTACATTAGCACCTTGCATGGCAGCTCTGTCACCATTGGAGTGTGAATGTGTGAATGTGAAACACATTGTAAAGCACTTTGGAACCACTAAGGTAGAGAAAAGCGCTATATGGACCATTTACCATCACTTCTTTCCCATTTCATTTATCAGTTATGAGACTACAGACTATTAGTTGTATTACTGCTGTATAATGACAAAATGCAACTTTTCATCTAGGTTAAATCTATATTTTCAAATTATCCGGTTATTACAAAAAAGTGATCACGCATCTATGTTTTAATTAGTGCCTAAATAGCGTCGTGCTGCTTCATAATCAGTCCTGAAACTCTGCTTCCCAGACTTTAGCCCGAGTTCTCCATTGAAGTCAGCTACTGTCCTCATTTAACCGACTGCATCGGAGCAGCCAGACACAGCGGCGCGTGATAAATTATGCCGTTTTAAACATTTCACTGCTTGATTTGGTCGTGACTCATTTATGTACAGGAAAGAAAAAACATCTTCTCTGTTTGGCCAAAAAGGAAAAAAACTGGAACAGTGGATTTTTGGGGCATTTATTCCTCTACAGCCTGCAGGAAGTTGAAATACTTAGTCGGTCTGTGTTTCTGTCCAGAGACTTTATATGAAAATATGTCATAACAGAAACACCTACAGCGCAGTGTTTTCTGCCTCCGCTCTGTTCCGCGTCGTCTCTCGGGGCGTTCGGGGTCATTTCCCTGCTCTTTATCTCCCTCTTTCATTAACGTTTACGCAGCTAATCTCTCTACACGGCAGCTCCGGGGGTAAATATCGCCGCCTGTAATGGAGCGGCGTCAAACCTAAACGCCCACTGTGGAAATTCATTCTCCACAGACCTCAATCCACACTTTGTCCTCGTCGCATCAGTGAGTCTGGTATCTCCAGCAATCCAGCAGCGACGTCTTTTATCTGCTCTGAACACGTACAGCAGGGACGACATACTTAAAGATGTAGTTCACGGTTTCAACACTTGCTGCTATTGATCCTCTGATTGATTCAGGACTCGATGTCTGGATTGTCTCGAACTGACAATCAAGTTTTACCAGAACACAGTGGCGCACTTTTCCATAAACAAATCATCTGAATCCTGTTTAGTTTAACTCAAAGTTTGACCGATCAATAAATCCAAAGCCTAGAATCCTAAACTGATCATCTAAACCTAAATCAAGATCTCCAGTATTTCAGTCCAGCTTGATGTGAAACTGAATTGTGATGTCGTCTTAGCTACACAGTTACCTTGGTAACAGTAAGTAACTAAATAAATAAGGTAAAAAATATTATATTCAGCTAAATTCTGGACTCCCTCAACACCTTGTTTTCAAAGTATGATCCTTAAAGGTCCCATATTATGCCTCTTTTCAGCAAATTAATCATAGTCTGGCATGTGTCTACAATGTGTTTTACAGCTGTAAATACTGCAAAGATGGCTCATTTCACCCTGAATGTGTAACAAGAGGTTTTAAGGTGTTTCTAAATGGGCTGCTTTGCTCTGAAAATCAATAAGCTGCTGCTGTTTCCGTCAACGATTGGTTAGTTAGGTGTTACAAGGGCGAACTAGTTGTGGTGCAGCTTTTATTTTACAGTTCAGAGGTAATAAAAACCAAAAAACACAATAAAAAAGGATTTTCACCAGGTGAGACCTTTAAGATTTCAGTCCCGGTCGACTATGCTAACAGCAGTAGAATAACTTCGACATGTTATCGTCTTTTTTGTGACAAGCACTTCTGTGTTCACCTGAATGGGGAAAGTTCAAAGCATTCGGCTGTGATGATGTGACAAGACGTGGCAGGTTGGTTTGGTTTTTCCAGATCTGAAAAGTTATTTGCGAATCAAAAGCCGCGATGCGAGTCAAACCATGACTTTTATCAAATGCGCTGACCTCTGCGGGCAGCAAACAAGGCTTGAGTGATGACCCAAGTCAAAAAAGCAACAGAAGAAGAGCAACTACCTGTGGATAATGTGCTCAAAGACTCATCGGGCCGCAAGAAAACACAACATCATCCAACCGAATGAACACTGACCTTAATTCTACATCATTATTACCTGAAACGATGATATAGAGAGAAAGAATTAAACCAAATGAAAAGGCAAATGGTGAAAAAAATAGTCATTAATAATTGAAAACAGTCCAACACTCATGAATATCTTATTATTTTAACCATACATGATGAAATGTAAAGACTCTCCCACTGCTTTGCATTATATGAAGGATTAAGGCAGTATTTTTTAAGGGAAAGCATAAAAATAAGATTTTAAGGAACATATTAACTTAATTATCAACACTTTTTGAGTTTCTCTTGTGCAGCAGACTCACAGTTATTAAAGCTAAAGCAGTCATCATTCAGGCTAATAAATCACTGCGTTTTGCACGTGTAGAATAAGTAACCAGGCCCATTCCTTCTGATCACTAATTGAGTTCATATATCTCCAGTAATGGACAGTCTCCTGCTGCTCTTTGTGTTGAGCAGCTAACAGCAGGACCGACTGTGGATTCTCTGGATCCAGACTGACATTCAGACTCATTACTACCAGCAGACGGAGGTTAAAGCAAGAGACAGTGACGGGGATCCCGCCGCCGCCGCCGCCGCTGTCTGACTTATCCAGGATTTCCCTTCACTCCTGCTGAGTTCACAGAGGCTGCAGGTAGCTCATCCACCAGAGAATCAACAGCTGCTGACAGCATCCGCCTCAAAACCTGAGAAGAGATTTTTAATATTCAACCCCACACCTGCTCCGCCGATCCTCATTAGCCTGGTTTTGGGGGTTTTCTTGCAACAGATCGTGCAGAGCAAACGTCTGGGTTAACTTTGTGTCTGTTTTCATCAGGCCTGATGTTTCCTGAAGAGCAGCTTCGGATCAAACACATTAAAGGAAGCAGATGTTCACACCAGAAAAGAAAAAATCCTCTGAACCAGTTTGAAAGGGACGTTATCTTATTCTTTTTCTTAAATCACCACATTTACATCAGAGCCAGAAACTGTGAAAACTTACAGAATCACTGGATTATCAACTGTCTGATGGTCCTCGAACTACTCATGTAGTTCCATTAATCTAAGCTTAAGCTCATGATGCCCATCAAAATCACTTTATTCAGCATATCTCATTTAAAAATGCACTAAAAATAAAGTGTTTGTACTAAAAGTATTCTGTAAAAATTTAAAAATTCTGCACGTTTCGACGCAACCATGAAGCCATTAGTGGTTCCGCTGTGAACAATTGTCACATGACAAAAATTCAGGGACTCTTTGGCTGAACTGCAGGCTGTGTTTACATGACGCAGGTGGGAGAGAAGTATGGAAACAAATTAAAGAGACTGAGAGCAAAATAAAAATCATAATTCAGCCATAAAACAAATATGATCATAGCGTGAAAAACTGTTTGTGAAGAATGTAAAGTTCCAAAATCACCCCAATTATCAGCGTGAAATTGTAAAAACTTTTAAAAAATTGTCAGATTTCCAACTTTCTGATGGTCTTTAAACTAATCATGGGACAGGAAATGTGACCAAGCCCGAGCTTAAAATTATTATTTGTCATCAAATTTGTCAAAAATTAAACATTTGAGCAAAAAAAAAAACAAAAAATTCTGTTTCTTGGCACAACTGTGAAGCCATCACTGACTCAGCTGTGACCAACAGTCATGTAAGAGAAATTCAAGGATTATTGCAATAAAATAAATGCGATACTGCAACAAAAAAGGGTATATAGAGGAGCAAGTTGTCAGCAAGTCGTTGGAAGATACATTCGGCATGGTGAAACATCTTTATACTGCTTGATCGTAGATGGAAAAACAACTTGTTTGTGGAGAATGTAAAATGCCAAATCACCCTATTTATCAGGCTGAAACTGGAAAAACTTTTTAAAAAAATGTCATAATTCCAACTTTCTGATGGTCTTTAAACTAATCATGGATCAAGAAATGTGACCAATATAAGCTTAACATCATTACATGGCATGAAATTTTCTTCAAAAAAAAAAAGCATTTGCACTGTAAAGATTCAACAAAAACAAAATAAATATGTGTTTCTTGGATTTTTCAATTCAAGGATTATTCGGCTGAACTGCAGGCAGTGTAAGAGGGAAGTATGGAAACAGATTTAAGAGATAGAGGGCAAAAAAATCCATATTTGAGCAATCAAATAAAGATGGTATGGCAAAAAGAACAGTATACAGAGGAGCTAGTCTGCTAGTCGTTGGAAGATACATTCAGCACGGTGAAATATCTCCATGTTGTTAATCGTACTTGGACTGACACCTTGTTTGTGAAGGATGCAAAATGTTTAAATCAGCTTGAAACTGATGTCCGGATTTCCAACTTTCTGATGGTCTTTAAACTAATCATGGATCAGGAAATGTGACCAATATGAGCTCAAAATCATTACATGTCATGAAAGTTGCCTAAAATAAAGCATTTGCACTATAAAGATTCTATAAAAAACAAAAAATATGTGTTTGTGCTGTTACCGACTCAGCTATGACCAGCAGTCATGCAACGGAAATTCGAGGACTATTCGGCTGAACTGCAGGCAGTGTTAACACAGAGTAGATAGGAGATAAGTATGGAAGCAAATTACAGAGACTGAGAGCAAAATAAACACACTTGAGCAATAAAAGTGCGGCAAAAAAATAGTACACAGAGGGGCAAGTGTCAGCAAGTTGTTGGAAGACTCATTCAGCATGGTGAAACATCTTCATAGAGTTAATAGTAGCTTGAAAAACAGTTTGTTGAAGTTGGAAAAAGTAAAATATCGATAGTATCAAGAGCCACCATTTTTCCCAGTGTTGGTAACACCTGTGGACACTTGGGAAAATGTTGTACATGATGATTCAAGGTTTTCCAACTTTTGCAAAATAAAAAATCGAAGAAATCCAACTTTTGTTTTTGTTTTTTTATGAGTTATGGCTTTGCTATACAGCATAAAAGACATTGTTGAGTTCTCTCTGCTTCCAGCCATGGTTTCCATAGAAGTGCAGGACTTTATATTGCAGTGAAAAGTGAGACAACAGGGAGTAAAAATATGACAGGATCTAAAAACAAGAAACTGCTTGGGGTTCAAAGGGTCAAATCAATGGATGTTAATGCGATTCCACAAAGAGAAGCTCTCATGCTGTGGGTCAAACTGTCCTCACTATCTTTCCTCATGTAGCGAGAGCCACAAAACTAATTTTCTGCTGCAATCTGCTGCTTATTTTCCGCACGCCCACGCATCTTCTTGTACTTCCATCTAATTAATCACCTTTAATTGCCGCTAAACACACTGAGCCGACAGAGCGTGACCCGGATTGCGTTCGGCGTCCCGTTCGACCTCCCGTGACACCCGTGGAGGAGTGGAGGGCCGAGGTTTAGCACCGCGGCTGCACCTCTTTGCTCGTTTTAATGCGATCTGCGGAGATTAACGCGGACGTCCTGTCACAACACAAAACCTTCTGGCCACAAATCTGAAGAGGCAAGCGAGCGCCGGACGAGCCCCGAACATTTCTGCTCGGAAATTGACTCCGGGATGTGAAATTGATTACCACCGTGATTCAGACACGGTCACGCAGTTCCAAAAGGGGAGCTCTCAGATAAATCATGGTGGTTTTTTCCTTCCCTTTGAGAGCAGAGGAGAAGTCGAGCACACGTGTGAGCAAATGCCAGGCGTGAAGTAATGATCTGAAGCGACATTCATTTTAGCTCGCGGACAGAAGAGAACGCTGTAAAGCATCTGGGATGGATTCCTCGTGGGGTCCAGTATCTTAGAGACCTCTGCTGCTCTGCACAACATCAAGAGGGATTTGGTTGCCATGGCGCCAAGTCTTTTCCCCCCACAATGAGAGAAATGTTACACAAAGATAGAGAGCGAGCACAGTTTGTCCTGACTGAGACAACAATGATGATGGTGCAGATTAAAAAAAAAACTTGAAGAAAAATCCTGAAGAGATCCTATTAAATGATAGACAAGTGCAGCACTAAATGTTCAGCTCTAGAGTGTAAATGCTGCAGGTGTGGATTCAAGATAAAGCGTCTTAGTGCAACACTTTCTGCATCGACATTAGACAGTGGTGATGAAAAATGCAGCAGCCTCAGATCAAACAGCCAAAAGCTTTGATCAGTTTTAGTATGATGGGGGAAAACATGATGTTTATGTGCATTCGTACGAGGATTTGAGTGAACAGAATGCGGACTGGATCACTGGATGGTTTTGCATGTGGCCAAAGAGAAAATTTAAAGCTGGACTCAACATTTACAGTGAAAGATGTCGGACAATTATGCAGCTCATTGTTTGGGTTCAGTCTCATTAACCTTGTTTCCAGCAGGCAGCTTGTTTAGAATCATGTTTAACTTAATTGGATTTTTTGGCAAGAATTTATAAAAAAAAAGAGTCCTTCATGACAGAATTTCACAAAGTAATGTCAATCAATTGAAAATACAAAATGTAAGATAGGTAACTGCGTAATTATTCACACCCTTTAAAGGGACCACTTGGTGCTTGAAGTCACACAATTAGTTAACTGGAGATCAGAAACCTTGGATTTTAACATCCATGTTGATGAGACTTAGACACCCAAATAAACATTATCCCACAACAAACACACTCCCTCATGCAAATGGAAATCCCAAATGTCACTGCAGGAAAATGTACCCCACCACATGGAAACAACATCAAACAATCAGGAACATGTTGAGGAACATGACAGTGGTCCAACATGTTGATTTGACCTCCAAACTTCCTACACCCCATTGTGATCAAGCATCAACAGGATGCAGTGGAACAAGTTTGATTGACAGAGGCCCCACTGGACAAGCCAGAGTACCCAAAGGATCCAGTGACAAAGTCCTGGTTCCAGACCCCATAGGACACCCTGAGAGGTCCTCTTGTCCATGTCCAATGGTTCAGAGCATTTTTGAGCACATAAGGAGGACCAACACAATATTAGGCAGGTGGTTATAATGTTATGCCTGATTGGAGTAAAGACACCTGTATCTGGAAGGTGTAGTCACTGGTGAATCAGTTCTCCTGGTTATAACTACACCATGAAGACAAAAGAACAGTCTAAGTAACTCTGTAAAAAGGTCAATGACAAGCATAAGTTAGAGGATAGATACAAAACTAACTGAATATCCCTTGAAATGCAGTTACATTCATCATTTATTTGGGTGTTTAAGTCTCATCAACATGGATGCCAATATCCAAGGTTTTCCATCAGAACACCACATAGTACCAATATGATCAATGTTACTCACTTCAACTGTCAGTGGTCATGATGTTGTGGCTGATCAGTGTATACCCTCGCGGAAAGCATGCATAAGTCTGCCTACAGCGGGTCATCCTTAAGGAACTGAGTGACTGTGCAAGATAGAGACTAGTGAGGGAAGCCACCAAAACACCTTTGACTCCTCTGAAGGAAATACAAGCTCCATTGGCTTAAATATAAAAACTGCATATAAAAACTGTTGCCCATTCTTCACCAGCCAAAGCTTTATGGCAGAGTGGCAAAGGGAAAGCCACTGTTAAAAAAGATTATATTAAATCTCGACGAACGTTCAGCAGAAGTCATGTGGGAGACCTTGAAGTCAACTGGAAGAAGGTTCTTTGGTCCAGTGACACCAAAATTAAACTTTTAGGCCATCAGACTAGACGCTATGTTTGACAGACAACAAACACTGTACATCATCCCCACTGTGAAGCATGGTGGTGGCAGCATCATAATATGCAGATGCCTCTCTGCAGCAAGCCCTGGAAGGCTTGTAAAGGCAGAGGGTAAAATAAAAGCAGCAAAGTTTAGAGAAACCCTAAAGGACAACCTGATGTAGTCTGTAAGAAAACTGCGACTTGGGAGAAGATTTGTTTTCCAGCAAGACAATGACCTGAAGCTAACAGCCAAAGATACACAGAAATGGTTTAAAGACAACAAGGTAAATGTGACTGAGTCAATAAATTGTTTAAAGATGTTGGTTAGAAACTATTAAAAATGCTATTTTAGAGTGTGACACATGAGAATCTACAGGACATGAAAAAGCTCCTCGTTTTTCTCCTGGATGACCATTCTGGGGAACAACCCTGAAGCTCCAAAAGATGCCCAACCTCAGCCCTGCCAGCTCCAACTCTCAGCCATCTGTTGCAGCTCTGTGGGCAGCAGCTTCAGATGACGGGTCAGAAATAACCAGGTGCCGTGATGGAGACCAAAAAACAGGGCGACCGGCTGGATACTGGCACCAACATCCCCCCCGACTGGTTTCTAAAAATACTCACTTTTTCCATTTTAGATCCAGGAAAGATGAAGCAGGAAAGACTGGCAGCTTCTCAAGAGATGGAAATGTGATGCGAGCAAAGTGTTGAACCCCCCTCTGATTTTTCCATCAATTTTACAGTTGCCTCTCGTATATGAGGTGACACACTATCTCGCCATCATCCAGCTGAGATGATTGGACTGGGGGTCCGTTAAATGGCTCTTTTCGGAGACGTATAAGAGTGTAAATGACGAGGACAGCTTATCCACAGGGAGGTAGTGCTGGTTATATGTGTGGGAGAAAGTGGCTCGTGCACCAAAATTCAACTACTTTTTGGTTTTGTCATGGGAGGAGACACACCATCGCTCTCCCTGCATGTGAGTGTAGGTGTATGCGAGTACTGAAGGGCTATATCTGGCTCTACATCCTCCCTCTACACTGAAAAGGTGAATCTGTGCCTTCTGAAGCGCACTGCCTCCCTGCCCACAACAACCTCAGCTTCCAAAATAGCATTTCACACCACAAGGCCTGCATCTGTGCTCCGCTGCTGCCTCCTATTAAAGCATAGCTCCAATATTAGCCGTGCCTAATGATCTCCAGGGGGGGGCCTGTGGAGCTGTCAAAGCACAGAAGGGAGTGGAGCATATATAGAGTTAAGGAATCCGCTGTATGGAATCTCAGGAGACAAATGTCAGGAGCTGAAATGATGCCAGTATCACTGCTCAGCTTAACATGGAGAGGAGAGGATGTGACAGAGGCGGGTTCCTGTTGATAAACTAGGCCTGGCTGGCTGTCCATTCGTGATCTGAATTTCAAATAGAGCTGCTTCCTGACAGGTCTGCGCACCAAAAGACTGCAAAGTTCCCACTTTGTCTGAAATATTAAGCTGGATATGGAGAAAATTCATCCACTCACTCTGCATTGTTACGCATACATTTAAATCCCTGCGGCTTTAAAGCAGAGCTGACAGCACAGCGCAAATTATTTTTCAATGCAGACTTGTTGCTCAGCTCAGAGGATGACGAATCACAGCGAGGAAACACGCAAACACACAGAAAAAAAGACGCAGCGTTTAAAAACGTTTTGCGGTTTGGTGACATTTTACGCACGTACCTTGTGCAGTTTCCACATTGCGCCCAGAGCTTTGACCTCGTGTGTTCCGTGTTTTCCTTCCTCCAAACACTGATAGCACACCGGCATCTTACACTGAACACAGTACATGCTGAGATTCTCCAGTTCGTGCTCCGTGCATGTGGAGATTTTACGCGGACTGGTGCGGCGGCTTATCCGCCCCTGCGCCGGCGGCACCAGGCGATGCTTGGCGAGGGGACCGCGGGGAGGGTGGCAGCGCAGGCGGCACGGGTCGCAGTAGAAGACGTCGCACTGCTCGCACATGACCGTGGCCTCCTTCGGGCTCTTCTCGCACAGCTGACACTTGAGCGCGGCCGCCTTGCTCTGCTGGTACCGGTCCACCACCCCCTCCAGCACCCGGTTCTTGGGGAATCCGCGGAGCCCCCGGTCGTCCAGGATCAGGCTGCGGTGGCACTGAGGGCAGGTGATGCAGGAGTTGCGGGGGATCGGGGGTAAGGAGCCGGGCTGCGGGAGAAGGTGCTGCTGCGGGGCTGGAGGCTGAGGGACAGTTGGGGGGAAAACCCGGACACCGTTTGGCGATTTTTGGCAAGGGGTGGTGGGAGCGCTGACGAAGCCTCCGTAGGAACCGTAGCCACTGTCCGCCTCGCTGTACAAACTCATTTTATCCAAATCCAGGTAATCATAGTCGGACACGCCGGATCCGGAGGCTCGGCTGCTCTGCGGGGACTCGGCGTCGGGGGTCTGCACGAGAATATTCCGAGCACAAGCCAAGCAAATGTTGTGGGAACACGGCAGGATGATGGGCTCCCGGTAGAAGGAGCCGCAGACGGGGCATTTTAACTCTTCCTCCATTTCATCCATGGCTGCTGCTGCTGCGAAGTGGGAGATTCCTCTGTGGAGAAGTCACAGCAGACCTAATTGGGCTGCTCTGAGTTCGTGCGTAAACGGAGCTTCCTGACGCGTCCTGCTGCTGCTGCTGCTGCTGGAACTGCAAGTGCAACCTTGACCAGAGGAAAGACACCAGCACAGAGGAGGCAGAAAGAAACACTCCCCACCAATGAGAAAACAGCAGCTGCTCAAACTGGGTTTCTATTGGTCGACCAGTGGATTCCACGCAACCATTGGATAACTGGGCTGTCAGTGTGGAGACTCTTTAACGAGCTTTACAGCGAGATACAAGCAGATAGTGTGTCTGCAGACATCACTGGCTAATTCCAATTGTTTAGGGGATTATGATAAAACAATAAAACACACAACAAACAACTGAATTCATTAATAAAATATTATCATATTTGC
Organism: Dascyllus trimaculatus; assembly: GCA_024666655.1. Lineage (NCBI taxonomy): Eukaryota > Metazoa > Chordata > Actinopteri > Pomacentridae > Dascyllus > Dascyllus trimaculatus. Next base: position 23,123,604 of record CM045462.1, on the reverse strand, counting down.
ATAATACTGCATAAACTCAACATTCTTCCTTTGTGTGCTTCTATGAGAAAAACAAACCAAAGAAAATATTGTGTTTTGTTTAAGAAAATTCCCTCTTAATCCGATTAGTTAAGTGGTGGAATTAAGTGTTCAGAGTGTTTACTTCATGAAGAACAACACTGCAACAATGCAAACATTTAATTACAAATCCAGCTGTATCAGCAGATCTTAATGTAAGTATCAGAAGTAAAATGACAATGCTATGATGTTACAACTCCTGATTACTGTTGTGTAGCATTTTAATGTTCAACTTCTACATAAACTGCAGTGGAGTTTAATTCAGAACAACACATCTGATTTTTATAAGCCCATTGTGTTTGTGTGCAAAAAAACGAGTCAGCAAAAAACACAGCTGCAGCTAATGATAAGTGCTTATTAGCATTTTTACTGTTTTGAGTAATCATTGGGGCTGTTTTGCATTTAAATTGTCCAAAATGGCCATAACAGCTCCCCATGCTCAAGGGGTGATGTCTGTTAATTGCTTTTTTTTTGTCCAGCCAATCCACAAAAACAAACACTAAAATGTTCGACAGTGATGTAACACTGAGAAAAGCAGCATTTGTTTCACATGTGAGGAGAGAATGTTATCAAAAATGACAAAATTATTAATAGTTTCTGACAAATCTTTTCAGTGCTGCAGCTGTCATTTACATGAAATGGAGTAAAATCAGAAAAAAGGACAACAGGAAATATTCAAGTACATTCAACTACATAATATGTGATTAATGTAGTTTAAAAAGGACAAAGGAACCACTGCATGCCTCTGAAAGCTGATCTAACAGGGGGGTTTTGGTGGGACAAGTATAAGAATGCAAAAAGCAAGATCAAGGAAGTCTTAAATGCTGCAGACACCCACTGCAAGAACATCAACGCACTTCGTCTTCAAGTGAAATAGCAGGTGAAAATCTAGTTTTTATCTTGATTACATATCCATGTACTGTTTTTACATGCTGGAAAACACATCATGACTGAAATAAGCAGTAAACACCATGGATGAGTATTTCCACCTTGTAACTGCAGTGCACCAATGACCATCTCAAAAACACAGATTCAGACTTTCAGGGTTTCATATGTCACAAACCTAAAGAACCAATCAGCTTCAACTTGCAGATCGGATGTTTCCTTATTATTGGTGAGAAGTATGGTTGAATATTACGACTTGCCATTGTGTGAGTAGTTTGGAGTGTTTGTCAGAAGGAAAACCTCTTGATCTACTTATAGCTGGTACACCCATCAACCCTCACCCAAGGTCATGACCTCTGGGTAATGTGGCTCAGTGGTTAAAGCTTTAGTCTACTGATTGGAAGGTCAAGGGTTCAAGTCCCAGCAGCACCAAGCTGCCACTACTAGACTCTATCTGTTCCAGGACATGTGATCAATGTAGTATTTGCAAAAAGAAATAATGATAAAAGACAGGTCAAATAATGTTACGTCAACACCACATGAGTCTGAACATCAAAACAACCATTATAAATCTAAAATGAAGATAGATTCAGCTTATGGCTTATTTCTTGCCTCAGATGCTTTCAGAAACACATTTTGCTGAACTACTGTCATAATTAAAGATAAAGTTTCCGAACGAGCCGCCATCTTGGTCTGGTTTGAAATCCAGGAGCAGGCAGCCACATAGTGAAGCGTTCGTCCAGTCAGCTGCAGCTAATGTTTGGTTGCTGTCGTAGGGTGAAGCCTGTGTTGGACTCCTGTTGAAGAGCAGCTGCCAAGCATCTATCATAACACTCCCCAGTCGTATGTCCATCAATGTGGGGAAGCAATGCAGTCCTTCATGTCGAAAAACACTCTTGTGGACACGAACCATTAGAGACAGGGTGAGCAGCTTGGATACCCAAAGTAGGGGCTTGGAGCTAGTAGTGTGGGAGCTAACGTGATTGGGACATCTCTTCATCCATGGTCTCAATTTGACTGAAAAACATCCAAACAAAAGGATGTTTTTTGGTCAAATGGAGACCCAGGGTTGGCCTAGAACTTGCTGGAGGAATTGCATATTTCATCTGGCCTCCAAACACCTTGGGATGCCGCAGGATGAACTGGAAAACCTTGCTGGGGAGATGGACATCAGAGAGGCCTGCTTAACCTGCGGCCACCATTACCCGACTCCTGATAAGCAGAAAACTGATGGATGAATTGATCCACCTGAATTCTTCCCAGATCAGATTTTCAGGTACATTGCTGATTCTTACACTCAAGATCTGTGTGTAAACATCCTGCAGGTTTCCAGTATAAACCTGCAGCATCTGGGCTGTTTGCTACTTGAAAAGCTACTGCAGTGGGAGCAGAGATCACTCCTGAAAACTGACACCTTGTGCGATAAGATAAAGCAGCAGCTTTCCACTGCACTCAAGAGAGGTTTTTCTTTAGAGCCTCTTCATTTCTGCGGCCAAATACCTCAGTCATGTCTGAGACATCCATGGCAACGTGAGCTCCCACTTTTAGTCTTCGTTTCAGCTGTTGATAGGGAAATGAAACGGAATAATCCCATTTAAAGGAATGCTTGTGTCTCAGCCCCACGGAGGGCAACGTGAGGCCACTCAGTGTGATTACATTTGCATATTCTCTAAAGAAGTCTGAGGATGAAGAGCATTAATATGGAAGTTTTGTTACATAAAGACAGGCACGCAGTAATGCCTATTCAATGCCTAAGATTGATAAGAATGCTTAAGAAAAACAAAATATATTGTTATTGAATAAAGCACTGCTAAAGAGTTGCTTGATTTCTTCCAGAGCTGCCTGTGCTGTTAATGTTTCTGCTCATTATCCTCTAAGATTTGTGAAAATATACAACAAATGGCAAGTTTATCCGTGTAAATACATGCCTGGATTAAACCAAATACAATGCAGATTCAAACCAAATGTTGGTAACAAGTCCATCAGCTATTTTTGGATGCGCGCTTGCCGACGCCTCCAGCATGATGACATTGTTCTCTGTGTAATCTCCTCAGTTCGGGGCCACACTGCAGCTTCCTGTTTGCTGCCTTTGAGTACACTGCTAAATCTCTGTTTCATCGTTTTTTTTCTTTTTTGTTGCTCAGCGCCAACGCTCTCCTGCTGCCAGGACACACACAACCACATATAGACGCACTCACCAGGAGGCTGTGAGAGAAAATCTTCGCAGATTTCTTTTTACTTTTCTTTGATCACATCCCAGAGTGCTCCTGCTTCTGTGATTCAGCTGCTGTTTTTAGTGACCTCAAATGCACCAGCACAGAACATTAAAGACAGTGACGGGCTTGGCAGTGCAGCAAAATCAACACATTTACAAGCCCAAGGCCAAATTAACTGACTGTATACGTTTAACATTTGATATATCAGTCTGAATCATAGTCAGGTTACTTTCTAACACAGTACCTATAAAGGTTTTCAACCCTCTGTGGAAGTGTTCTCATTTAATTGTTTTTAAACATTGAATCAGGGTCAATTTATTATCATTTTTTGACAAGGATTTACAAAAAAGACTCTTTCATTTCAAAGTGAAAACTGATTCCTACAAAGTAAAGTCAATTATTTATGAAATTTAAAGTGACTCCCCTAATTCAACAGTTCAAAGCTGCAAATGTGCCTCAGATTATTTTAGTATGGCATCATAATGTGAAGCATGGTGGAGGCAGCATCATGATGTGAAGCATGGTGGAGGCAGCATCATGGTGTGAAGCATGGTGGTGTCAGCATCATGATGTGAAGCATGGTTGTGGCAGCATCATGACATGAAGCATGGTGGTGACAATATCATTGTGTGAGGCATGGTGGAGGCAGCATCATGATGTGAAGCATGGTTGTGGCAGCATCATGATGTGAAGCATGGTGGTGGCAACATCATGGTGTGAAGCATGGTGGTGGCAGCATCATGATGTGAAGCATGGTGGTGGCAGCATCATGATGTGAAGCATGGTGGTGGCAGCATCATGACATGAAGCATGGTGGTGACAATATCATTGTGTGAGGCATGGTGGAGACAGCATCATGATGTGAAGCATGGTTGTGGCAGCATCATGATGTGAAGCATGGTGGAGGCAGCATCATGATGTGAGGCATGGTGGTGGCAGCATCATGATGTGAAGCATGGTGGTTGCAGTATCATGATATGAAGCATGGTGGTGGCAGCATCATTATGTGAAGCATGGTGGTTGCAGTATCATGATGTGAAGCATGGTGGTTGCAGTATCATGATATGAAGCATGGTGGTGGCAGCATCATTATGTGAGGCATGGTGGTGGCAGCATCATGATGTGAAGCATGGTGGGTGCAGCATCATGATGTGAAGCATGGTGGAGGCAGCATCATGATGTGAAGCATGGTGGTGGCAGCATCATAATGTGAAGCGTGGTGGTGCCCAAAGGTGTACCTACTAAACACTGATTTGAAGAGGGGGAATACTTATGTAATCACTTACTTTATCTTTTATATTTTAGAGACAGATAACTGGCATTACTTCATAGAAATCTGTTTATACGTTGACATGAAGAAGTCTTGTTTATAAATTTCTGTCATCAAAGCCAAACTGTATTGACCATTATTCAATGTTGAATAGCAACAACAGAAGAACATTTCTAAGGGCGTCTAAACATACTGTACATACTGGGCATGCTTTTGTAACACCCCTGAAAGCAACAGTTCATCACAACACCTCCGCTACCTGGATCCTTTAAAACACCAAAGGAAAAAAGCGCCTCTTTTCAGTTACAGCCGTGTTGACCCTTTAGGTCAGTCATTCTGCTTTATCAATAAGGTTTCCTTTGTATGTAACTCTAAGCCCATTAACTCCTTTTCATCACAGGCTCTCTCTGCATCTCCAGCAGCATTAATTCATCTGTGTAAAGACGAACACAGACTGCAGCAGCTTTACAGTACACAGCTCAGCCTAGATAGGAATCTCTGTAAGACGCAGCGCTGATCTTGTCAAGATATGAAAAGAAGTGGCTGGTGTTTTTTCTTGCGGAGCTCTGGCTTAAGAAAAGTTGTGGTTTTATAACTCTTTAAAGTATGAAGTTACTGTAATTTAGGAAAATGGATGGTTATACTGAGTCCAAAATTACACAGCTAAGCAAACGTTCTGTGTAAACGATCTTTTGTTTTGAGTTAAAAATAAAAAATTAGAATTAAAAGTATAGTAGAAGAGAACTGTTTGTCAGTGTCCCCAGAAGAATAGCTCAGAAGAACAGCTTTTTAGGTGTCCAAGTTACATGTAAGAGCTTTCTGAACAGCATTTCAGTGACTATATTTTAACCTAAGAGTCACTGAAATTTAAACAATGATTTGATTATTTTTAACCAAACTGTGTGAAGTTCTAACCTAGACAGACATTTTTTGACTATTGTTTGACCAAAACCACTCTCGATGAGTGACCCAGTAGCCAAGTGGTAGGATGCAAACCATTTGGACGACAAACATGGTCAGCAGTTAGTCATCAGTTGCGCTTCCAGCCAGCAGACCTTTACTGTATGTCATTCCCCTGCTCTATTTCCCCACATTTCCTGACTGTCTCTACTGCAACTACCTAATAAAGGTAAAAGGCCAAAAAGCTATCATTAAAACCACAATCACCAGTATATGGACACCATAATACATCCAGTTAACATGTTTAAGCATCTTATTCTGGCTTTACCAGGAAGGATTTCCAGCTGATTTTGAACCTGGTTGCAGCAAATTTACTTCGAAAGCATTTGAAAGGATCGACTTCGATGTTCAATGAAGAAGTGATGGATGGGCCAAAGATCAGGGCCTGTCAAGTTCTTCGACACACATTTTATGCTGATAAAGAAGAACGTCTTTCCCAAATGGTGTTTACAAAGAGCCCCATGTTGTCTTAAATTTGAATGCTATACGACTATGATTTGGTTCACAGAAGACCATGCCCCTCCATGGGATTTATCATCAGCAGATAGAAGGGATGACTGACATTAGGAAAGTCTACCAGTGGCTAGAAAAGGTTGGTCTGAAGCACCAGAGCAACTCTTATTTTCTGTCTTTGGGCTGAAGGAACAACTTGACCAGGTGTGGAAGGTGATGTCTACATGTGTCCTGGTGGCATCAAGAGCATTTGAGGCTGTAACCCCCAAAAATGGGCAAGCGGCTCCAACAGATGTCGAGTACAACATCTGAAGTCCTTGTCCAGAAAAGTACAGATGTAGGACCAACTAAGACGCTGTGTAGAACCTTCAAACTCATGAATATTTCATCGTCAAGGTTCATAAAAGTCTTAATTGTTATGTTGTTGGATCAAAGTCTGATTTCTTGACACACTAAAACGCCCACAGCAGATAGAAGGGATGACTGACATTAGGAAAGTCTACTAGTGGCTAGAAAAGGTTGGTCTGAAGCACCAGAGCAACTCTTATTTTCTGTCTTTGGGCTGAAGGAACAACTTGACCAGGTGTGGAAGGTGATGTCTACATGTGTCCTGGTGGTATCAAGAGCATTTGAGGCTGTGAATCCCACAAATCGGCAAGTGGCTCCAACAGATGTCAGGTACAACATCTTAAGTCCTTGTCCAGAAAGGTACAGATGTAGAAAAAACTAAGACGCTGTGTAGAACCTTCAAACTCATGAATATGTCATGGTCAAGGTTCATAAAAGTCTTAATTGTTATGTTTTTGGATCAAACTCTGATTTCTTGACACACTAAAACGTCCACAGCAGATAGAAGAGATGACTGACATTAGGAAAGTCTACCAGTGGCTAGAAAAGGTTGGTCTGAAGCACCAGAGCAACTCTTATTTTCTGTCTTTGGGCTGAAGGAACAACTTGACCAGGTGTGGAAGGTGATGTCTACATGTGTCCTGGTGGTATCAAGAGCATTTGAGGCTGTAAGCTCCAAAAATGGCAAGTGGCTCCAACAGATGTCGAGTACAACATCTGAAGTCCTTGTCCAGAAAGGTACAGATGTAGGACCAACTAAGACGCTGTGTAGAACCTTCAAACTCATAAATATATCATGGTCAAGGTTCATAAAAGTCTTAATTGTTATGTTGTTGGATCAAACTCTGATTTCTTGATACACTAAAACGTCCACATTCTCCCTTTCCGCCTCCCTTCATACTGGTTCTGAACACCGCATATCGTGTAAGTCGCGGCAGAATGAGACTGAATCTGTAAGTGACAAAGTTCGTGGCTCCTTGCGACTTTCAGAAACTACCAACAACTTTAAAGAAGATGCTGCCTAAAATTAATTTGCAAATTCACCTCCAGCAACCTTTCTCTACGCCACAGTATCGCCATCTGCTATTGTGATTCTCTGCAGCAGGGAGGGCATTCTGGGTAACAAAGCCCACCATGACTCTGCTGACGCCTCGGCGCAATGCAGCACCTTCAAAATCCTCAAACTAACTCATGTTTATGGAATCCGAACCATCTGTGCCCTTCACAGTGACCCGAGAAATGCATTTTCCTGATGCAATGTTTGTAAATTAGGCCTTCAGGGAGAAGCCTCGCGTTATGACTTTTTGTCAATATGCTCCAAAATTTATGACAGTAAGCACAAAGTGGCTTATTTGAGGTTATTAAAGTGCAATTTTAGTTCTCCCAGTTTTGCATATCTCGAAAGAAGAGGCAAAAGGAGGAGAGTGGCGAGGAAGATTAGTCATTTTTGGCACTGTTTATATTTTGACAGTCAGAGAGAGACAAAAAAGTAGGGAGAGAGAAGATTCCTCAATTAGTAATCAAAACATGAGCATTGCCGTTATGCACCTCAGCATTACGCCAACAGACAAAGTGGGGCGGGAATAAAACTGGGGTTTTAAAACATGATCTCTAGGAAGAAGGCTAAGTGTACGGGTACTTTTGCATTTGCATTTGTTTGTTAAGTGTCATAGCTCAGCAGAATGTGCAAAAAACTGTGAAAAACACTGGAAAATGAGTCAAACTTTCTGCTCGTGGACAGGATTTTTCACAGTTTTTCACTTCGCTGCTCTGATACAAGTCAAATGAAACCCAGAAACATGCATTTTTGTTCAAATTCAGTCACTTGTTCAAGAAAAATGTCAAACAAATTAGTAAAACTTGCTTCCAGTGCATTATTGACTCTGTAAAAAAAGATTTTGTGTTGTTTTTTTGCTAAGTTTTGCATGCCGTGGACATTTTTGTGCTGAGAGTGAGACAATAGGAATGTCATAATGATGTGTTTCCTAGCTGCTGATTTGGTTTGGCTCTTCGCCCCTCTGTGCTACATAGTCCGAGGCCAAGGAAGCTCGAGAAGCTACGGCTGAAATGCCTTTCTCCCTCTGTGCTGCTGCTCACAGTCCTCCTTCACAAGAGGAGCCAAGGTCAGAGTAATTGTAAATTTCCGGAAAACAAGTGAGAGAGAATGCTACTGCGTCGCAAACACTAGAAAATCATCGCTTAACTGCATGTGTGGGCTGCCTGAAGAGACATGTGAGCAGCGAAAAGGCCTCCACGTGCACCATCGCTCTTCCACCTCTCCCCGTGCAAACTGCCCGTGCTCTGCAGGGAATCTGTGCTGCAATTAATAGCCTAATGATTTTTTTTTTATTCTAAGTGGGTTGGGGATTTGCTACTAAACCCAGCTCTCCTGTTGCGCAGGGACTCGCACCATGTTCTCCTAACCCAAAGCAACCTGAGGAATCGAGCACAGGCGGGGAAATATTGATCTTTTCTGTGCTGTTAAACAGGCGATCAGTCAAATCTAAGCCTTTCTGAGCTGCTGGGGGCTAAAGAATTCAAATAACATGATGTTTGATTGAAAATTAGTCGAAACATGTGGAAATTAACGCATCTTTTGGGGATCATAATGTAGTTCAACCAAGCTGCCCTTTTCCTCCAAGGACTAAATACGCTCTTTAACCCAGAAAGGTCAAGAAAATTAGGAGTTATAGTGATGCCTGATGTGCAATTGGATCCCTAAATGGAGTGTTCCTTTCATTTTATCCACACTATAGTTGCAACATGCCTCACAAAGGCTCAGTCTATACATTCACTGCCTCTCCCAACCCCCCACCCTCCATCAAGCATCCAGCAGGGACCCCACTAATGGAAGCAGCTCTTGTTACTGCATGCCGGCCTGCGGACTCCTTTGTTTACCTCGGATTCAGTGAAAACAGAACAGGTGCAGGAAAATGGAGCACGAGAACACACACACACAAAAAAAAGCTGTATGATGTAACAGCTAATGTTGCTTTCACGTGAAAATCGTAGAAAAAGACAGAGAATAGATTCTTTCCCCATGAAATATCCGTCAGTGGTTGTCAAGCAGGGGAAGTCCATTGAGAGTTGTGAAGAAAAGGAGGACAGGCCCTGTAGCCCAGAAATTTCAACCCATTAAACACCTTTATCAAATACAAAAAGCCCCTAACAGCAGTCGGTGAAATATAACTCCTGTTTATCTCCGCGCTGTACAACCTCAGGGAACGCAGCTCATAAAAGCGGTGATGTTATTTGAAATCTCAGAGTGACGAAGGAGGCAGTTTTGAAGTTACTGATCATGTAATGTTGATTTATGTGCACCGTCTCGCATCAATAAATAAACCATGAACAAAAAGAGCCGATAAATCTGCAGAATACACAGGAAGCGGGCGAGAAGCCTGAGAGCCAAACACTGTATATGAAGACGGATGACACATCGGCAGAGATGTTATAAAGGAGAGACTCCCCCCTTAAAGAATCCTGAATAGAAAACTATGGGAGGCTTCCTCAATGCCAAAGATGGTGGTTGGATGACACGTTTTCGCCCCTCCTCCCAGAAAGCTGAAGCAGAAAAACATCCATCCAAACATGCCGTTGTACTGTTATGAGCATGATGTCATTAAAACTTTATGTCTTTTGAAGTAAACAGTGGGGTAAAATGCTTTTAAACCTTATTTTGGGTCAAAATCACCAAATAGCATTTATGACTCTCTTCACATTCATTGGGGTATTGATCTGGTCCTGGTAGTCTAAAAATAATCACCAAAATGGATGCCAAGTTCCGAGACTTGTCTTTAAGGAGTTCTGTGTCTCCACTTCCTCCCACTTTACAAAAGAAGCAAGAACTCACCTTGATATATGAGGACAATTCACGAAGAGTACATACCTTTTTACTGGTACTAGCTACACCTGCAGGGCGTGTACGGCATAAGGTTGTGGCAAAACAAGACAATTGAGTTTCATTTGTGGACTGTTAAGTTTTCAATGTCTGGATCCAACACAGTGCTGTGAATTTTTCAGTTTTTCAACAAGTTTGTGCAATATGTGCAAGTTAACATCTCCAGTAGACTTTGTAAGGGATAACGTTACTAAGCAACCATCAGAGACTAGTGAGAGAAACCACCAAGACATCTATGACTCCCTCCTGAAGAAGTTATAAACTTCAGTGGCTGAGATGGGAGAGTCTGAGAGCCTGATCCTCACCAGTCAAAAGGGACAAAGAGAAAGCCACTGTTGACTAAAGCTTGTATTAAATCTCAACTAACGTTTGCCAGAAGGCATGTTGGAGACTCTGGCATCAACTGGAAGAAGGTTCTTTGGTCAGGTGAGACTAAAATTTTGCTTTTTGGCCATCAGACTAAGCACTATGTTTGGCAGACACCAAACACTGCACATCATCACAAATATAAAATCCTCACCGTGAAGCATGGTGGTGGCAGCATCATAATGTGAAGCAGGGTGGTGGCAGCATCATGATGTAAAGCATGGTGGTGGCAACATCATGGTGTGAAGCATAGTGGAGGCAGCATCATAATGTGAAGCATGGTGGTGGTAGCATCATGATGGAAAGCATGGTGGTGGCAGCATTATGATGTGAAGCATGGTGGTGGCAGCATCATGATGTGAAGCATGGTGGTGGCAGCATCATAGTGTGAAGCATGGTGGTGGCAGCATCATGATGTGAAGCATGGTGATGGCAGCATCATTATGTGAAGCATGGTGGTGGTAGCATCATGGTGTGAAGCATGGTGGTGGCAGCATTATAATGTAAAGCATGTGGTGGCAGCATCATGATGTAAAGCATGGTGGTGGCAGCATCATGGTGTGAAGCATGGTGGTGGCAGCATCATGATGGAAAGCATGGTGGTGGCATCATCATGACATGAAGCATGGTGGTGGTAGCATCATGGTGTGAAGCATGGTGGTGGCAGCATCATGATGGAAAGCATGGTGGTGGCAGCATCATGACGTGAAGCATGGTGGTGGCAGCATCATGATGGAAAGCATGGTAGTGGCAGCATCATGATGGAAAGCATGGTAGTGGCAGCATCATGACGTAAAGCATAGTGGTGGCAGCATCATGACATGAAGCATGGTGGTGGTAGCATCATGGTGTGAAGCATGGTGGTGGCAGCATCATGACATGAAGCATGGTGGTGGTAGCATCATGGTGTAAAGCATGGTGGTGGTAGCATCATGACATGAAGCATGGTGGTGGCAGCATCATGATGTGAAGCATGGTGGTGGTAGCATCATGGTGTGAAGCATGGTGGTGGCAGCATCATGACATGAAGCATGGTGGTGGCAGCATCATGACATGAAGCATGGTGGTGGCAGCATCATGATGTAAAGCATGGTGGTGGTAGCATCATGACATGAAGCATGGTGGTGGCAGCATCATGATGTAAAGCATGGTGGTGGTAGCATCAAAATGGTTTTAAGAGAAGGTGAATGTTCTGGAGTAACTGAGTCAGAGCCCAGACCTCAGTCCGATTAAGAATTTCCACAACAACTTTACTTAGAGGAGCTGTCAATCATGACAACACCCATTTTTAATAGCATTCAAACAACTAATCAGAATCAGACTTATCAGAAAAATTAAGCTTTGAATAACTATCAGTGTGATAAGACAAAGTTAAAGGACCTTTTGAGCTCATGTGTTTTGAAAATCTGCAGGGAGCTTGTACTAGTCACCCTGACAGAGATGAAGTAAAGTTAGCCTGAATTATGCAGCCATGAAAGTCATATTAATGCAATATATTTCATGTGGACGTAAACTGGAATTAACTTTTAGGGCTGCTCTGATGTAGCCAGTAAATTAACCTAGAGAACAAAAGACAACAATGGAAGGAGAACAGGTCTGTTTCCTGGTGGAGAAAATAGAGACCTTCTTCATCATGAAGGCAGTATTGATCCAGAGACAGGAGGTCCTGGATAATGAAATACCCCAGAGGCATAAAGAAAAGTCTGGAGTCTATCGGGACCATTATCGAAGCCCTCCAGGAGAAGGAGCGCAAAAAACAAGGGATGGTTTGATGTAGAGACTAACGAATGTACAAAATCAGAAGGAGGAAGGTCATAAAAGATTGTGAGGGATTCCACCTCGCTCTGACCTCTGACCTCCTCTGTTGTGACCATTCAACCTGCAGCCACTACCCAATCTAACACCTCTCTGCATTCGCCTCTCTTTGTCCACCTCAAACCCAAACGCCATTCTTGTTCTTTTGTTTATGCCAGGGGTGTCCAGTCCTGGTCCTCGAGGGCCACGATCCTGCATGTTTTAGATGTTTCCCTCTTCCAACACACCTGATTCAAATGATCAGGATCGTTATCAGGCTTCTGCAGAGCTTGATGAGCTGATCATTAGAATCAGGTGTGTTAGGAGAAGGAAACATCTAAAACATGCATAGACATATATACGTAGACGCCGCGTTGACTGCTGCTGCCGATTGGAGCCGACGTGCCTACGCTGCGGCCATCTTGGTACAGTGCCACTCGCCCCTACAGTGCATTACGTCTATAGAGGAATGACATGTCTGCACTATAAAAGTGATCATAAATCGATCAGTTGTCAACATACATTGTTTGTTACAAACGTCAGACATGGAGGACGGACAGGCAGACATAAATAGAACAAAAGCATCCAAGCATCCTGTGTCATAGCAAAGTGTGTGACGTTTTTAATAAACCAAACTGTTTAGAAATCGGTCGAAAATTCAGTGAATAATTCTACTTTAAGATTGTGGAGTACCTCTTACCTCCATAGACGCACATTCACTCCCCCCTCTGCTAGCCCTGTACCAAGATGGCGGAGCTTTAGGCACGTCCCTCCACAGTCAATGCGGCGTCTACGTATGTATGTCTATGAAAATATGCAGGTCTGTGGCCCTCGAGGACCAGGACTGGACACCCCTGGTTTATGCCTTGGTGAATGTTTGACATGCATATGAAGAGAAACATGTTTAAAATGTAAATAACACAACTTTTTCTGTAACAAAGTTCTTTTTTTTTTTTTTACAATATTAAGAATAATATTCACAACATTAAAAACAGCATTACAGTCAAAGGCAGTAAATAAGTAAATTAATACTTTTTTCTTTGGTTTTAGTAGATGTGATCTGTAATTTAATTTTACAAAACCTTTAAAAAAGTATATAGTAAACAGAACAACAGAAAATATAAAAATAACAAAAATAAATGAATAAATATAATAAAAGTAACAGTATCAAAATAAGTTTCCATTTTTCAGTCATTAATATACATAATTTTCTTTCAAATAACTGCAAATATCTGTAAAATAAAGACACCGTTTGCTAATTTAAATACAGTAAAAAGAGTGTAAAAATACAGATTTTTCATGTGGTTAATATTTAAATCTTTGCTTTTTTTTTGGTCATTTTATTAGTTATTATCTGTAAAACAAGGAAAATGTGTAAAATAACAATAAATTGATGCAGAAATTGCACCTAAAATGTCCTTAAAAAACACTCCTTCTTCACAGTGTGGTCAAAATATTTACATTTATTGAAATATTCAAGTGATAGAAATGAATAAATAGGTCATGAAGAACCACAAAGGCAGAACAAAAAGGGAGAACTGAAAGCTGTTTCCGTGTTTCTTTGTTTCCCTCCATGGTTTCTTAATTTACAGCAGCCACCTCCCTGTAAATCTCCGTTTGCCGCCACTGAGAGCTGACCTCCCACAGGCTCTAGATGAGGACAGGAGAGGTTGGCTTGGTGACCATTGATCTGCCGGGCGGCTCAATGATGCCTCCCCCCATCTCGGTAACAGCAGCCCCCTGGGTAGCAATAAAACGCTGAACGCCCAACACCAGCTCCACCAGCAGAGAGCCGGCAGTCAAGTCTGGGCAATAACCTCTGTGGATAAATGCAGGAGGGTCATAACTGAACTGCTTCAGTCTGGTGGGAAGCATGAATCATTCGGTTTATGTAAATGTGTATGTCAAAGCCAGCTGTATATTCAAGGCCATTTAATTTGTTTACTTCACTGTGCAGTCTATTATGAAAGCACAGGAGGCACCGCTAGAAAATAATATGTCAAATTAGATTTTAGAGAAATATTTTTAAAATACTTTTGATATAAATTCATGGTTCTTTTGTAAATCTGAAATTTCCACGAGCTTGGTGCTGTTCCTAGCCTCCCTAAATCATCTTCAGTTGCCCAGAAATCATGTTAGATGCCTATTTCTCACATGAACAAGGCGTAAATACAGAAAATAACCCAGTGGTTTAGCTGCTGTAGGGCTGAATGATATTGGAAAACACTGAAGTTGATTCCTCTGCAATATACACCAACCAGACATAACATCATGACCACCTGCCTAATATGGTGTTGGTCACCCTTATGCTCTGAACCATTGGGCATGGACAAGAGGACCTCTCAGGGAGTCCTATGGGGTCTGGAACCAGGACGTTGGCAGTGGATCCTTTGGGTACTCTGGCTTGTCCAGTGGGGCCTCTGTCAATCCAACTTGTTCCACTGCATCCTGTTGATGCTTGATCACAATGGGGTGTAGGAAGTTTGGAGGTCAAATCAACATGTTGGTCCATTGTCATGTTCCTCTACATGTTCCTGATTGGTTGATGTTTTTTCCATGTGGTGGGGTGCATTTTCCTGCAGGGGTAGATGAGTGACATTTAGGATTTCTGATCAACATGGATGTTAAAATCCAAGGTTTTCCATCAGAACACCACATAGTACCAATATGATCCATGTCGTAATGTCATAATGTTGTGGCTGATCAGTGTATAGTTTTCCCTTTTTATAGTTTTACAACATTGAATTATGGTCTATTTATTTCGGCCGTTTTGACAAAAATTTACAAAGCCAAACTCATTTTGATGAGCCTTTGGCTGTAATTACAGTCCTGATGTAAACCAACCTAAACTTGACAACTGAGCTTGTGTGGATGGGTCTCGATCAGCTTTGCACAGCTGAACTAAACAGTTTTATCCCATTCTTCCTTGCAAAACTACTTATTTACAAGACATTGATTTTATAGATGAATTTCCACTGTTTGTATTGCTTATTTATGAAACCAAGAGCTTCTTAATCAAATCCATCTATCACAGTTGCACAAGGATCATGAGTGAACATTCCTTTCCAATTTTGAAACGTCCTCTAAGGCCTGCTGTTGAGAAGCATCTCTACATCATGATGCTGCCACCACCATGCTTCATGGTTGTGATGATGTGCAGTGTTTGGTCTGATGGCCAAAAAGATCACAATTAATTATTCTAGATTGATTGGAGTGATTTTTGGGGGAAGCGCATCTGCATCCGAAATAGAAAAGTCATCTAAAAAGCTTCCTCTGACATAGATTAGATGGAGTGAGCTGAAATTGCTTACTCGGGTGGCTACTTTCTGTGTTTACTTTAGACTCAGAGAATGAAAAAAAATAGCATTTCAAATGATTTATGGAAATGTAAATTTTTGAAAAGCTTTAAAGAAAACCTTTGATGTTCACTTTATGTCAACAAATCCAATACAATGAAATGAAAACGACTGAAATCTTTTGTTTATGTATTGTTTGTGTATGTAAACCTCCATAGAGTTATTCCTCTGTGCCATACTGCTCCATTGTTATCCAAAAACTATTAAACTCACTGAGCCACGCTGTTGCTCTGCCTGACACGTTTCTTTATCATGACAAATAGCCCCACAGACTGATATTGGTGAACGCTTCCACTGTCTTGAAAGAGTAGTTCTTTTGCTACACAGGCCCATATTATCCTTAAATGGAAGGTCTTCCTCGTTGTTTTTTAAAGGGATGTGTTCAGAAATAGCAGCTTTAAATGGGCCAGAGGCAGCTGAGCTTGTTGGAAAACTCCTTGTGAATGCATTAAAACTACAACACAGAGCATCGCTTTGAACTCTTGAATGTTGAATCTTACTAAAAGCTTTAAGATGTCATCGTACAGTAGGTCTCCCCTGGACTAATATTAGACTCCTCATACTGTACAACAGGAAGACACTGAAAAACATAAAATAAATACACAGCAGGCTAGAAGAGCTGTGGATGTGAATGGAAGTAAACTATTCTCATTCATTCATATTTCAGATGCTTTTACCTGTTTCTGTGTCGCATAAGAGGTCAAGTTCAGGTTGTATTTTCTATTCTTACTGACAGAAAACTCTACAGGAACAGGTAATTGTATAAAATCCATGCTTACAGGTGTAGATATCTGTATAGATTTGAATGTACAGTTCCTATTAACATTGGAAATTTTCCCCTTTTATTGTTTTTCAGCATTGAATCATGGTCAATTTATGTTGTCTTCCTTTACAAAGAATTTACAGAAAAACTCTTTCATGTCAAAGTAAAAAAAATTGTACAAAATAATGTCAAATATTTAAAAGTTCAGTCAGTCAAAGAATGGATACAAAAAATGTCTGAGTGATTGAGTATCTCCTGTAGTACAACTAAATCTGTCATTAAGAAATAAAGGAATATGGAAGAGTAAATCTGCCTAATGCAGTTTGTCTTTAAAAATTGAGTGACTATGCAAGAAAGAGGCTAGTGAAGGAGGCCACCAAGACACCGAAGACTATTCTGAAGGAGTTACTTCAGCAGCTGAGATGGGAGAAACCGTGCATCTGTTCTTCACCAGTCAAAGCTTTATGTGAGAATGGCAAAGAGAAGGCCACTGTTGAACAACGCTCAAAATAAATCTTGACTAGAGCTCACCAAAAGGCATGTGGGAGACTCTGATGTCAACGGGATGAAGGTTCTTCGGTCCGATGAGCCTAAAATTGAGCTTTTTTGCCATCAGACTAGAAGCTATGTTGGCGGACACCAAGCACAGCACATCATCACAAACACACCGTCCCCACTGTGAAGCATGGTGGTGGCAGCATCATGATGTAGGGATGCTTTACAGCAGCACACCCTGGAGGACTTGTAAAGGTAAAATCAATACAGAAAAGTATAGGAAAATCCTTGAGAACAACCTGATGTACAGTGCAAGAGAAGTGCAACTCAGAAAAGATATGTTTTCCAGCAAGAAAATGACCTGAAGCATACAAACAAAGCTACACAGAAATGGTTTTAAGACAACGAAATGAATGTTCTGGATTAGCCAAGTCAGAGCCCATACCTCAATCCAGCTGAGAATTGGTGGCTGGACTTGCAAAGAGCAAAAGATTCCTGTTTTGCAATGAAGATTTGGCTAAACTGCAGCATCCAGATGTGTAAGGCTGACTTAGGCCAGAGGGGAATACTTTTTTGACTGTATGTAGCTAGATTGTTAAGTTTCTTGTCCTTTTACTGGACTCTATCAGGAGTTCAACACAAATAAATTATTAAAATGTACAGTGATTCAGCTGAAGCTATCCTGGCAGGCTTTGAGCTATACTTGGAATAAACAGTAAATACAGTTGGGCTGTCTCAGCGATGGACAGGGACTGCAACAGATTGAAGCAACGAGAGAGAGAAAAAACCCCCGAATGACAGACTGTATCGGCCTCATGTCAGCTTTGACTCAACCATTTGGTGGTTTTCATTTATTTCATTGTGGTTTTATATCTGATAAACTGCACTGATGAAGCTGCAAGGAAAACTCAACCTACTCTACATACTTTATAGCAGTTAAGGGAGTGTTAGATTTCCATTCATGTTGACATGTTCACATTTTCTGCTTGAAACAAATCTATTAGAGATTTGTCCCTGTTGAAGCGTTGTTGTTGCGTCGATGAATAACATCTTCCTCTATGATGTTTTTATTGGGTGGATAAATGCCTGTGTTCTAAATATTGACAAGGATATCAATATAAAATCTATGTCTATCTATCAGGGGTGTTCCTGGGTCAGAATAAGCCTTTGCAGGGTGACTAGGCAAGGAAATATCAGGCAGTGAGTCTGTGTTACTCTATATTTGGCTGAAGTCTATCAATTTTCCTGCTAGTTCTGACCATCTGTTAACAAAAATGTCCATTATGCTTGAGTAAATGAAGGGTTTTGTATGATGGCACATCCGGATAAGAGCTGAGAACAAGAAAAAAAGTAATAAAATGAACCTTAAAAAGGCAAAATACTGCCAACAGATGAATAAAATTCCACTCACCAATACTTTTTTAAAAACAAGTAAAAACATCTAGTGTCTGAAGCCCTCGGGGTGCCTTTCAAAATCCTCTCACATCGATTTTTGGTGTTCTGGAGGTTGGTGGTGCTGTGGGCTGTTGGCCTTCTGTTCTGCAGCTTTTTGCAGAATATTGCCACTACATTGGAAAATCCTCCACACTGCACTGTCAGCCTCAAGGACCTTTTCTCACTCTCACATTTAGAGCAGATCAAGAAGTGTCAAGGCTCCACCAGGACAGCTGAACAAAGGTGAAATCGTGTCTTCTTTTGACCACCTCCGGATCTCTGGATGGAGATAAAGGTTTGACAGTACATGTAGTAGTTAGTTTTTTGGGTTTAGATCAAAAGCAGATTCTTGTTGTTTGCTCTCTTTTCCTTATCTTTCCACTGCAATCATCAAAACATGTCTTTTAAAAGAATGTTTTTCTATCCCTCCAGTAAAGTTCTTAAAAAATCAATAGGCGTCTTTCCACTGTAGGACCTCAAGGTGCAAAGAGGCACAAACGTTCATGGGAACAGCCGTGTAATACTTCCAATGCAGTGTAGGATTCAACAGCTTCGACTGCAACTCTATGTGCACCGAAACAACGACAAACAGTATTTACCAGGTGGAACCCCAGTTCTCTGTAAGTTTGTATGGTGAATTTGATGTCGTTGATGGCGAAGTTAGAGAGAGGAAGACTGCTACTCAACAAGGACATCTAAGGGGGCAGAAGAAACAGGCCGTTTTCCATTACAGAAGCTTGCAGGTCATTTTAAGGTGGCCTGAAACTTTGTAATTGATCCAACTATAGCAACCGCCCCTGTAGAACCTCTTTCAGGGGCATTTTTGGGGGAGGAAATAGTACCTACTCCAGGGTAGATACTTCTGGGTGGCAAAGAAAAACTCCTGTACAGGTCTTGATGTTGGCTGTTTGACAAAAACAAACACTATTTTTTTGCCGTCTTTGTTGGGTAGCAGTCTTCCCTGAAATATTCAACAACATAAAATTCACAATTAAGGCTAACATAGCTAACCTAAATATTTTTGATGTTTGCCTACAAGCTCATAGAACCAGAGGTGCATCCAGTAACTACTATTTGTTTACGTTTTGGTCCATTCAAAGTTTAAATTGTTGTCAAAGCAGTTGGATTCCTCAACACAATGAGAAAAAAGGCTGAAAGGGCCAGTAACAGGGCCGTTCCTGTAAACGTTCATGTCATCTTGAATTTGGTCCAAGTTCTGGAAAGATGTCTAATTCCAGTGGTAGTCCTCTCTGACTTCAACAAGTCAGTGTCAAGTACCACACAACACTTTGTCAGGGCCACTCAGAAGTACGTACCTTGGAGTTTGTGCTATTCTTACTGATTATTTGTGACGTATCAATCAGTTACCCTTTTCTCCCCTGAAAATGACCCTGAATGAGGCATTATGGTGCCGTTCCCACAGTCAGAACATGTAACTTCCTACAGCAGCTCAGTGCCAAGATCCACTGAATCTGTTGTAGTGGCTTGTGATGACCCAACACCTTACAAAGACACTTTATGTTGGTGTTTCTCCTAATTTAACCATTTGTTTGTACATTCCTCAGTTAAAGCCAGTAAGACCATTAAAACCAATAAACCTTGGATTTCATGGGTACTGATGTCCTTCTAATGCAAAGTAAAGCATCTTATAACAGTAAAGAAATAGTGAGTGGTGCAGCAACAGTTGTGGTGACGACAGCAACTTAAAGACTCAACAGGAAAAGAATCTTTCGAAACAAGCATGTTCAGATTACTTGTGACGTTTTGAATCAGTTACTTCTTTCGTAAAGAAAATTACCCTAAAGAGGTTCAACAGAGGCAGTTCCTGAAGTCAGAACCTACAAGATTCTAGTGGAAAACAGCTTCATGCTAAAGTCCATTAAAGCTCTTCTGGTGGCTTCCTCAGAGACATTTTGTTGGATTTCCTTTAAATTTATCACTAACTTGTACATTCACCAGTAAAATCTAGTAAAGCTTCTTATAAAAGTAAAGAACTAGTTAACGATGTTGCGACAGCTCTGGTAACTACAGTCACTAAAGACACAACAGTTTATTTGTGAAACCATCAGAAGCCTTCAAACTGGCAGGAAATCAGTCAGTTACTTTTCTTTCCCCTGAAAATTACCCTGAAAGAAGCTCAGCAATGGCAGTTCCTACAGTGAAAAACAGCTTCATGTCAAAGTTTACTGAAGCTGCTCTGATAGCAGAGACTTAAGGTTGGTTTTTCTTTTAATTTGACACCCATCTGATCATTTGGCAGTAATTTTCAAACTAATTGGAAGCCACAGATTGGTTAACATCCGTCTTTGCATCATTTCTGACACTGCAGCACACAGTGAATGGTTTTTGAACTTCTACGCGATCTATACTGCAAAATAGTGCACTACCCTGGGAAACACTGGGAGTCTTGTCTGTTTTTCCATAAAATATTTCTATTTCTTTTGATCTAAGCTCATGATTAATTTGGAAGCCGGCTGGCTCAGTCCGGAACTTTAAAGTCTTTCTTTCAGGATTTTGAGAAAAGTCTGTGGAGTCAAAACAAAAGGTGCATTTTTATCCCACAAAGCTTAGCGGCTGAAAAAAAAACAGAAAGTGGGTGGACATGTCACAGGCAAAGGAAGAGCTCCACAGCTCTTGCAACCCAGACTGAATCTGCATAAATCGATGCTTTAAACGAACCTTTGCGTACAATCCGTTTGGCACCTCAACAGTGATGCAACGCTCAATAAATTGAAAGGCATGACAAGAGAAATGTTTTACGTCACGTCCCCAAGAGGTGTCTGTTTCAAAGGACGCGTCTATTTCTGTAGAATAGAATCAGGATTTACTCATGTTCTTTGCTCAAGGCAGGAAGCCTGTTACGTAAATACATTTTTAAAGGTTCTGGTGAGTGTGTGTCTGCGTGGGTGTCGGTCCGTGAATGAGGCGCCATTGTGTGCTTCCCACCACTTTCTATTTGGGACGTTTCCTCACACTTACCCGTCCGTCCTCCCACTGCTTCCGACAGTCCTTCCACTCATCTGTCACTGAGTCATGGAGACTTACATGGGCACTGGATAGTCTAAGACACTAGGAAATCCACCTTATGTAAGGTTTGCTGTCTGTTTATGGAGGAATATGAGCACGAGGGCTGGTGTATTAGCAACACAGGCCAGATGGGAGTAGAAACAGTGTGAGTTGGATCCGTGTTTGCAAAACAGTGAGAAGCAATATTACTACTGACAGATGAAGATGTGAAAGCAGCTATATCTTACACAACTAAACAACTGCTTTGTCATCTTCAAAGTAGCGACTATGACGCATGTGGAAAGGGTTCTAGTGTGAAGGAACCACAAAGTCTGCAGAAGAAGGTAGGAGGAGAGGATGGAGGCATCAGTCAACAACAGGACTTTAGTGGAGGAGACTTTGGTTTGCTTCCTGTGTGGGACCATTATTCTCAGACTAAAGTTTCATTTTCTCTCAGTTTAAACTCTATGTTTGGTAAAGTTTAGTATTCAGATTTTTCCAAAAACTATTTCCAAACATCTAGATCTCCAATACAGTTACACAGAGTTCGACAATTTGGACTATCTAACAAATGAGCATCATTTTATTGTTGCCAATGGTGACAGTGGAGTTCATTCTATCATATAGACACATATATTTGGAAAAATATGTTGATTTTAAACATATTTGAGCCTAGTACCTCCATTATCTTAAGTTAGAACCAGCCAAAACTAAAATGTAAGTCAAGTTAAGAAGATGTGTGCTATGAATTTTAGTGTTGATATACGTAATGATTAATTTTATATTCATATTTTTCTGAACTTTAAAATGAATGGGCTCCTATGGGAAAACAGACTTGACTTTTGTTAGACATACTCAACTTTAAAAGCTGACGACTCTAATATACTTGCATCTACAGACCCCATTAAGGACTTAAAATACTCCCAAAGCTTTAACCTTTTAATGTATGAACTTTCACTGCCTTCACATGTTTAGTTTTGGAGCTATGTGCCCTCAAAGTGAAGGCTTTTGAAGCTTTTTGTAGACTTTACTAGTGTGTCAAGTGACTAGCTAGAGTGTAGAGCATTGGTCTTTGGAAATCAGAAGAAAAAAACACTTCTAACCAGCTTTAAAATGCATAAATGTGTCTCCACAAGCACATAGCTGGTATTAAAATGTAGCCACAAGGGTCTTCTTTCTCACAAGGTTAACATCTATTTCAAATAGGCTTTGGTATTTCTAATTTTAGCCTTAATTGGTGGAAAACTCACTGTCAAGCTCTTATTCACTGCAACAGAAACTGTGTTCTTCCACTTCCAAAATCTTCCTTCAAGTAAAAATATCAAAATTTAATCTAAAAAACTGTATTACTCACTCTGTTATCCTCTATTGTGGTGTCTGGTTATAGCTCAGTGAGTAGAATTGTCTTTAAAGTGCCATTTTAGGATGTAATCAGCTCGATTCCAGACAAAGGTGTTGTTTAAATGCCTCTCTAACTGTGTGGCTTAAACAGGTGTGCCGTATTTATGCTTAAGGAGAGTCTTCACAGTGTTGACGTCATACTAGCTGCCATCGTCATTTAGAAAACTGTATAAAGTTAAGCAATTTTTGTCTTTCAAAACATATTATTAGTCTACATGAATATCAGATGTTCTCAAGAGTAGTTGAATGCTGTTTTTAATTTACCTTGTCATTATATTTTATGTCACTCAAGTGATGCATTTCTTGCATTTCATGTGACTAAGTCTACGTTTTTAAAGAGTCGTGGAACTCATTTGTGGTCTTTGAGCGCCCTCTATTGGTGGTTCAACTTAACAGCGTCATATATGGCGAAAGTAAAACATGATAAACATTCTGTGGTGGCTGTGGCTTTCAAAACTTAATATTTGTCTGTGAGAATATCAGTTGTTTTTTTTGAAAGATTAGCCAAATGCTGGTTTTAATTTGTTTGCCTTGCTGTCGTATTTTGTGTTACTCTTTCGATTGACGCATTGGTTGCATTTTATGTGACTAACACAGATCAGATTACGAACTGGGGCGCTCATTTGTGGTCTTTGAGTGCCCTCTATTGGTACTTCAGTGTTACAGCAACACAATCTATTGGGAAAACATAATAGAACACGGTTAGCATCTTGTGGTGACTGTGGCTCAGTTGGTAGAGCAGGTGACCTCCACTCATGAGGTCACAGGTTTGATACCCACGGCCTCCTCTACATGCAATAAACTGTGCAAGGTTTAGCATTTGTTTTGCAACTCTTCCAGAAATTGCCCATTTGAATTGAGAATGACATTTAGTTGTCTGGGAACCTAAATTTACACAATAGCAGTCTTGCGGTCAACTTTTTAGTCAGACAACCTTTACAGATTGCCTACACTGGAACATATTAAGTCATTTCTTTGTCTCCTAAGGGCTTCGTTTATACTTCAGGAGTGAAATGAACATCAGTTTATATGATGTTAAACTTTAGGAGCTCGTCCAGTCGCATGATGAGACTAAAGTTTCCTTAGACTCATTTGAAATTAACTGAACCATGCCTGGAAAGTGGACGAGAACAGGTTAGAAGCTGGCCATCAAGATCTATAGTTTCCAGCAGCCTTCAGTTCATACACAACTGTTTATTAAAATGTTCTCTGATGCGTATATAAGTTTGTGCACAGCCTCCAGTAGTGTATAATAAAACAGGGCAGCCTTTGAAAATGCTACACAGGTGATCTTTGTTGGCAGTTTGTTTATATCCAAAACTGAATTTAACAGATTACTGGGTGCACTTTTAAACCCAAAACATTTGAAGAAACCCATCATATCTCAACCCAACCAATGAAAGCAATGAGTAGAAACCAATCAGAGGCGTATTAAGGTCACTGGGTGGATCAAACCTTCATCGAATGAGGAGAAAACACTCCTGAATGATGCACATCAGAGGGGATTTAGATGTGAGTATATGTAATACTAAAAAATAAGTGGGTTTACTGTGTATACCTGCATACACCTGGACTACATCACTGCCCAGACCTCCCTGTTGCTGATTCATCCATTTCAAACTCTGCTACTGAGCCACATGATGGTGATGGAAACTGCTCCTTCCAACATCACAGCCTTAAATCTTCACCTTAACAAACCTTTCTATTACTCACTGATTCATTTCTGTACAAACACATCTTCAAGCACTTGTATTGTACCACAAAACATTTCAGTGTTTAAAATAGATTTACAGCCAATTGCAAATTTTGATGTTGGAAGTATGGAAGTAAGAGAAAAACATGAACCAACCAGCAAAAGCTTGAGATCTTGAACTTCAGTCTGATCAATGTAAGGAATCCTGGAATTGGACCAGAATGATCCAGCACTGGTATTTCTACGCAATCTTACACTGTATTACAGCATTGCCAATTTGACCTGGATATTATAAATCGGTTAGAACAAAAGTGTGAGTTAGCCACAAGCTAACCCAAACAGTAAAAGCTAGCTGTTTACCTGAGCCAGCTAGCTTTCTTACCTTGACTTGTTGTCTCTGTGATCCGTTGAAGGTCGGTGAAGTGAAATCGGAAATGAAATGAAGTTGGAAACTCGACGTGACACAAACGCAACGCAAGGTTTAGGTTTTGGTTTGTTTTTGTTGATTTGATTTTGAGGTTTTTTTTTTAGTTTTGACCCATTTTACACATTCATTCCTCACATACACACAACGACTGACCTGCATTCATCCAGTCGGGGTTCGATCCAACATCTGGCGGTTGAAGGTCTCCGTCTTTCTCCACTGGACCATCTTCAGTACTGATCAGCAGCAACAACAAGCAGAGAGACAAAGATCAGACTGAGCGTGAAGCAGCTTAAGGTTTCTGAGCTTCAATCTGAACACGTACACACTCCAACATGTTCATTCTGAGACAATGGAGTCACATTGGCTATGATTCTGTGGAGCTGATATGAATCCAGGTTGAATCCAATGAGAAGCATGAATGCTGACTGTCTCTGTGGTGCAGTGGGTTAAGATGTGCATCAAGTATTTAGAGGGTTCCTGGTTCAAGACTCCTGTTTTGTTTTTTTACTAAAACCACCATTTTATCTTTAATGTTAACTTTTAATAAAGACAAACTACCAATAAAGAAACCTTCAAACCAACAAAGTGTCACTTCTTCTCTCAGAACCTCCTGAATTCCTACTGAAGACGTCAATTTTTGAAAAACCTCACAAATCTCTACTTTCTGTTGTTCCTGAAGCTTTCATCCACATCCTGTGACCTTCTTCTGCAGATTCCTGCCACATAATTTTGACCACACATGTTGAAACTAACTGATTCCAGTGAAGAAGTCCAGCAGATGTGGCTGAAAGCTTCAGAAAAACAAAGAAACTGTAGATCCTCACTGTGACTCTACTGCTTTGAAACAACATGTTTAGACTTTTACCAGGTTAATGTTGGCCACAAAACCAGTTGGACCTGATAGTTCAGCTGGTTAAGTAGCTGTTATGTTGTGTGGAAGCTGTGGGTTCAAAGTCAGGTTTTACTTTTTTGAAGTCCAGCCAAAAACTTCCCATTCAGCATAACTGTTAATTAAACCGGTTGAACTGTCAGGTCCAGCTGGAACATATTCATCTGATAAAAGTCTGAACATGTTCCAGTTGCTCTGAAGCTTAGGAGTCACTGTTTCAGCCTCTTTCTTTCTGAAGCTTTCATCCACATTTGCTGGACATCTTTCCTGGATTCAGCTAGTTTCAACTTCCATCCATCCATCCATCCATCCATCCATCCATCCATCCATCCATCCATCCATCCATCCATCCATCCATCCATTCATCCATCCATCCATTCATCCATCCATCCAGCCATCCATCCATCCATTCATCCATTCATCCATCCGTCCATCCATCCGTCCATCCATCCGTCCATCCATCCATCCATCCATCCATCCATCCATCCATCCATCCATCCATCCATCCATCCATCCATCCATCCATCCATCCATTATCTTTCAGGTCCAAATGCCAAACTATAGAAATGTTCAAGGAGAACATCAAGAAAAGGTGGCAGAACAGCTGGACTAGAGCCTGGGACCACATGGTTGGAAGGTACAGATAAAAAGGTGGACTTACTAGAAAATAAGAGTCTTGAACCAAGTTATTCGGGTCCAAAAAGCCAAACTATAGGAATATTTTACCAAGGAGAACATCAAGAGAAGGATGGTAACAAGCTGGAATTCAACCTGGGGTCACATGTTTGAGAAGTTTGGGTCTAAACCACTGAGCCAGCCGGACTTTCCCATTGCTGAAGCATTTTTCTTTGTTTTCTGAAAGTGTAGTTCTTACATCAGGATGGAAACAACTTCAGAAACTCCTCCAGTCACTAAATGACAAAGAAGCCTCCTTGTGTTTTGGCTGAACTTAAAGCCTCACTTAAAGTCTCAGAACAACAAAATATCAACTCTGGTGACAGAACAGTGGATTGAAAGGGTAAAAAGAGGCCTTGAACCCACAGTTTCCATACAACAAACTGGTTTGCTAACCAGCTGAACTATCAGGTCCAACTGGAACTGAGACCCACAATAATCTGGTAAAAATCTGAGCAGATTCCTGCTGCTCTGAAACTGTCTGCTAAATCTACAGAGGAAGGTCATAGAATGTGGTTGAAAGTTTCAGGAACAACAGAAAGAGATTTGAGATTTGAGATAGAGATTTGTGATGTTTTTCAAAAATCGATGTCTTCATTAGGAACTCAGGAAGTTCTGAGGGAAGAAGTGACACTTTGTTGGTTCGAAGGTTTCTTTGTTGGTAGTTTGTCTTTATTAAAGGTTAACATTAAAGATAAAAAGGTGCTTTGAGTAAGGATCAGGAGTCTTGAACCAGGAACCCTGTAAACACCTGATGCACAGCTTAAACCACTGCACCACAGAAGCAACTTGCTGTCAGTTTTCTGATGTGATTCAACCTAGATTCAGATCAGCTCCACAGACTTATTTAAAATCTGATTCCAGTTTGACTCCAGTGTCTCAGTTTGAACATGTTGGAGTGTGAATGTGTTCAGATTGAAGCTCAGAAACCTTCAGCTACTTCACGCTCAGTCTGATCTTTGTCTCTCTGCTTGTTGTTGCTGCTGATCAGTACTGAAGATGGTCCAGTGGAGAAAGACGGAGACCTTCAACCGCCAGATGTTGGATCGAACCCCGACTGGATGAATGCAGGTCAGTCGCTGTGTGTATGTGAGGAATGAATGTGTAAAATGGGTCAAAACTAAAAAAAAAAACTCAAAATGAAATCAACAAAAACAAACCAAAACCTAAAACTTGCGTTGCGTTTGCGTCACGTCGAATTTCCAACTTCATTTAATTTCCGATTTCCCTTCACCGACCTTCAAGGGATCACAGAGACAACAAGTCAAGGTAAGAAAGCTAGCTGGCTCAGGTAAACAGCTAGCTTTTACTGGTTGGGTTACCTTGTGGCTAACTCACACTTTTGCTTTAACTTTTACAATATCTAACTTGAAATTGGCCGTGTATCTTTTTTAAACATTGAAGTGTTCAGTGCTACAATATACTCTACTCTAGATATGTTTTTAAAGAAATGAAGAAGTAGAAAGGTTTGTGAACTGGATGAAGCATGGAGGTCTGGGCAGGTCTACATGGGTCTACATAGTATATATACCTATTGTTCAGTTAAATTGTATATAATCATTTTTTTTATCTCCTCTGACAAACATCATTCATAAAATATGTCTTCTGCAAGGGAGTCAGCAAAAGCTTGACATCTTCTAGAGTTGATGCCTCGATGGGGAACTGTGAACACTATATAGAGTGACGGAACAGCTGATTTTGCAGATAGTGACCAAATTCACATGTTTGACTCCCACCAAAAATCATCATTGGTCTACAGTACAAAATAAAGTAGTTTCACAAAAAAAGGCTGTGAAATTGTGAGATGACTTGTGGCCTAGAAACAACCAGAGCTTCATGGTTAGCATTTGGACAGTTGTATTTTAACCCAAATTATGATATTTTCCTAAAACTAGCCAAGTAGTTTTGGTGCCTGAAGTTAACCAGGCAGGTCTGTAGCATAATCAAAAGCAACCAGCAGCGGACGATGACAGAAAACAGTGACGGAAGATGCAACTAAAACTCACTAAAAGCTTGTTTTAAATTCATTCATCCTCGAAACGTAAGCTCCCCTTCCTCCTCTTAATACCCTTTTAAGGGTTGAGAAATTGTAAAACTAAGTTAAATGAACTGAACTTGAGAAAACAAGTTCAATAAACTCAATACATAAAGTTGAACCAGTGAGTCATGTAATCAAATGTACCGACAATCTTGCCATACGAATTGTAGGTGAAAATCAACTGGCTGGCTGACACTGATGCTTTCATACAAATATTGATTACTCTGTGCTCTCCTTATTGATAAAGAAAGTACAATTTGAAAAAAGAAATGACTTTCCACCACTGATTACTCCTGATACATGAACTCTGAAGTCTGTCACTGCAGTTCCTGGCAGATATTATCTGCAAATTCAATTTAAGTCCAGACAAGCCTGGAACCAGACCCAGATACAAGAGAGGACAGGACAAAGCAGCATTGTTTTTAAATCCAATTTTGACGGTGACTGAGTCTGTCAGCTCCATTATGTCCCGACAGATGATCCGTCCTCGGTGTGTTGCAGATGTGTCTCACCATTAGCGGCAAATGAGTCGACAGAGGAAGCCATTTGTTTTGGTGTCACACATGCTCAACACCTCTCGCCTTCACCTTCACATCGTGCAACTTTAAAGTGAGCGTGTGCGAACGCTAATGGACTCCTCCGAGGTTTCCCTGTTAATTCATTTGCATTTAAGTCTAGGTGAAGACAGGGAGGTCTGTTTCTTTATATTGGGATCATCCACACTGATTCACCAGTAAAAGAAGCAGAGAGTTCCCGTTATTTATGCTTCTAAAATGGCCCTGGTGATTGTTCAGGGACATTGTGAGCAAAAACAAGGGTCATTTGGTGTTCTGTCTTCTCAGGGGGGCATTCAGCCGTTTATGATAGTTTCAGGAGGTGAAGTGGGGGAAAGAATTAACACGGTGATACATTCAAAGGAAAAATGATGGCCTCTAGAGCCTGGCCAGTGTTCATCTGATTGCTGTAAAACATATTATTAACTAGCTTATTTTCTCTGATTACTGTAAGAGCAGAAGGAGAAAAGAAGACAACGGAGGCTTTTAATGGATCTTCTATATGACCCTGTCAGAACAATTCATAACTGCAATATCTCTAGGATGTTTTTTCATGGACAAGAGGACCTCTCAGGGTGTCCTATGGGGTCTGGAACCAGGACGTTGGCACTGGATCCTTTGGGTACTCTGGCTTGTCCAGTGGGGCCTCTGTCAATCCAACTTGTTCCACTGCATCCTGTTGATGCTTGATCAGAATGGGGTGTAGGAAGTTTGGAGGTCAAATCAACATGTTGGACCAATGTCATGTTCCTCAACATGCTCCTGAGTGTTTGATGTTGTTTCAATGTGGTGGGGTGCATTTTCCTGCAGGGGTAGGCCAGTGACATTTGGGATTTCCATTTGCATGAGGGAGTGTGCTTGTTGTGGGACAATGTTTATTTGTGTGTCTAAGTCTCATCAACATGGATGTTAAAATCCAAGGTTTTCCAGCAGAACAGCACATAGTACCAATATGATCAATGTTATTCACTTCACCTGTCAGTGGTCAGGATGTTGTGGCTGATCTGTGTAGATTCCTCTTGTGCCACCAAAACAACTCTGACCCATCAAGGTCTTGTGTCCTAAGATCTCTGTGGTTTCAGACACCAAGACGTCTGCAAAAGATCCTTTAAGTCGTGGAAGTTGCGAGGTGGGGCCTCTATGGTTTAGACTTGCTCTTCCAAGACAACCCAGAAATGCTCAATCGGATTGAGATTAGGGAAATTTGGAAGCCAAGTCAGTACCTTCAACTCTTTTTCATGTTCTTCAAATGATTCAGAGAGCATTATCCTGCTGAAAGAGGCCATCAGGGAATGCAGCTACTACTATATTGTCAAAGTACCTTCCACATGAATCTAAGGACCAAAGGTTTCCCAGCAGAACATTTCCTAGAGCAGGGGTGCTCAATCCTGGTCCTCGAGAGCCCCTATCCAGCATGTTTTAGATGTTTCCCTCTTCCAACACACCTGATTCAAATGATCAGGATCCTTATCAGGCTTCTGCAGAGCTTCATGATGATGAGCTGATCATTTGAATCAGGTGTGTTGGAAGAGGGAAACATCTAAAACATGCTGGATAGGGGCTCTCGAGGACCAGGATTGAGCACCCCTGTCGTAGAGCATTCTTCTGCCTTGCCAGCTTGCCGTCTTCCAAAAGTCCATCCTGCTTTCTTCTCCAGCTAAACAATGTACAGAAATCCAGCTGTCCATGTGATGAGAAGGAAAACGTGATTCATCAGACCAGGCAGCCGTCTTCCACTGCTCCATGGCCCAGGTCTGATGCTCTGGTGCCCACTGGAGGTGCTTTCTATCAACATGTCATCAAATATGGAGACATCTAAGGCAGGTGTAGTTGGTGAAATGCTTCAGAATCACAAAGACCGTGCCCTCTTCTTTAATGTTAAACCTCCACCGTCCTGTTCCAAACCTGTTCATTAAAAGCCTTCGCTCCTGGTTCTCCTCCAGCTTGGAAACCAGGTAATTGAAAGTATGAAACAATAGGACGGACTATGTAGAAGGAGCAGAATAAAGTCTTTTGTTCCAAATGAATCCGGGCCCTTCTTCCACACGTGTAAATCCAATTAGACGAACCAGAGGAGTTGGCTTTCCCCTGCTGCTGCCTGACACATTTACAGAGCCTCAAAAAGAGGCATCCCGAGCCGAACACTATTAACCACGAACGCTCCTGAACTAATCTACGGCATGCAAAATCCCAGTGAACCTTGTCCCTGCTGCTTTACAAAAACCAAACAGAATATGCAAAACAAATGCACTACAGATTTTCCTTTTTAATTTAGCGCTCACACACACACACACACACACATGCAGTGAAATAAAACAACACAAGCAGAGCAACAGAATCATTTGAATATCGCTGACCTCGTTTCTGCACTTCTGTAAGATGTTTTCCAACACAGTTTGAGCTCCACATTCTTTGACTGTAACTACAGAGAGATACTATTCGAATTAAAGTCCATACAAGTTTCTCCAGCATCAAGAATCACCAAAGGAACCACAGATGACTCAGGCTTTCCGAGGGCAAGTCAGACATAATGAAATAAAAGTTAATTCGCTCTGGAGAACCCTGGGCGAGTTAATCTTGAGGACATGACACATTAAATTACTTCTGAAGCAATAATTTATGCCCTTCACAGCCTTAGTGGAAGCAATAAAGTGTCAATAAAGATTACGGCTGTTAAATCTGAAACCTGTTGGCCAACAATAGGCTGTAAGCTGAGCTCAGCAGAACCAGCGGGGCTCCCCGGCCCACTGACCCACTGTCCGACTGATCCACTTTTAACTGCACCTCCTCCTTATGTCACTCAGCCAAGCTCCCCTCCCTTTTCGTTTCCTTCGCACGCCACACTGCGACACGGACACCTTGCAGAGCGCAAACCTCAGAGCACTGCAGAGATAAGCTGGAAGAGCCACCTGCCACAGAGCCTCGGATCTCGAATGCACATTTACAGTAAAGACAAACACAAAATGCTCAAACAAAGAGGCTTAAACACAAATGCAAACACAAAAAAACAAGGAGATCCAGCGACGAGTGAGAAAAGGCAGCTTAAACCCAGCGTTTGCATTTTCCATCACAAGACAGATGCATGTAATGCTATTGAGGAGGCTCCCAGCCAGATTAGACTAAACCTACTGATGTGTGTGGCTCTAACCTACAGCCTGATTTTGGCCAGAATGATGCTTCTGTGTGGGTAAAACATTGCTTTCTTCCCCTGCAGGTGATGGATTACTCCATCCATGTCTTTGCCTGGGTGGCTGAAGCTGTAATATAAATTTATTCCACAAGAAATCGCACATCGCATTGGAGCGTTCACAGGTTTGTACGGTTCTTTAGCTCTTGAACTTATGGTCATATATCACACTTAGCAAATCCATCCTCAAGCTTGTGTGTTAAGTTCTTCTTAAGTTCTTAGTTGCTTCTAGCTAAACTTGTGATTTAAGAGTATAACTTAACATCTAAATCACCATTAAATTCCTTTTCCTGCATCTGCTTGCTCTGGGTTCAAGAGAAGCAATGTGATTCTTCTCTGGCCATGAAACAGTGACCCAGCTCTTTACCCTTGTGGAGTTGCTGTGGGGATCATGGGAGTTTGACCATTCAGTCACTCATTCATTTTACCCTCTACCATTACAAGTCCTCCAGGGCCTGCTGCTGAGAAGCATCTCCACGTCATGATGCTGCCACCACCATGCTTCACGTCATGATGCTGCCACCACCATGCTTCACATCATGATGCTGCCACCACCATGCTTCACATCATGATGCTGCCACCACCATGCTCCACGTCATGATGCTGCCTCCACCATGCTCCACCTCATGATGCTGCCACCACCATGCTCGACATCATGATGCTGCCACCACCATGCTTCACGTCATGATGCTGCCACCACCATGCTCGACATCATGATGCCGCCACCACCATGCTTGACATCATGATGCCGCCACCACCATGCTCCACGTCATGATGCTGCCACCACCATGCTTCACGTCATGATGCTGCCACCACCATGCTTCACCTCATGATACTGCCACCACCATGCTCCACGTCATGATGCTGCCTCCACCATGCTTCACCTCATGATGCTGCCACCACCATGCTCCACGTCATGATGCTGCCACCACCATGCTTCACATCATGATGCTGCCACTACAATGCTCCACGTCATGATGCTGCCACCACCATGCTCCACGTCATGATCCTTCCACCACCATGCTTCACATCATGATGCTGCCACCACCATGTCTCACATTATGATGCCACCACCACAATGCTCCATATCATGATGCTGCCACCACCATGCTCCACATCATGATGCTGCCACTACCATGCCTCACATCATGATGCTGCCACCACCATGTCTCACATCATGATGTCACCACCACCATGCTTCACATCATGATGCTGCCACCACCATGCTTCACAGTGGGGATGGTGTGTCTTTGATGATGTGTCGTGTTTGGTGTTCACAAACGTAGCATCTAATGGTGAAAAGGTTCAACTCTGGTCTCATCAGTTCAAAGTACCTTCTTCCAGTTGACCCCAGAGTCTCCAAGATTTCTTCAGTTGAACTGTAACCTAAATTTAATGTGACTTTTTTTGAGCAGTAGTTTTCTTTTTGCTACTCACAAGGCCAGACTTGTAAAGAACAGGCAAAAGTTGTTATATGCTCAGTCTCTCCTGTCTTAAGCACTATAATCATAATAATCTATAATCTATACTTTATTAGTCCCCTTGGGGAAGTTCATTCTCTGCATTTGACCCATCCATACTAGAAGCAGTGGGCTGCCACAGAGGCGCCCGGGGTTAAGGGCCTTGCTCAGGAGCCAACAGTGGTGGCGACTTAGCCTTTTGCCAGTCCGGGGGGCGCAAACCAGCGACCCACCAGTTATAAGTACGCTTCACAAGCCACTAGGCCACCACCGCCTACAAAAATGAAGCTAAAGCTTGTCACTCGTTCAGAGGAATCATCGTTGTTTTGGTGGCATCACTCGCTAGTCTCTTCCTTGTACAGTCACTTAGATTTTGAGGACAACTGGGTGTAAAAACAAACATTTGAGAAAATGACCGAGCTGATAAATCACTAGTTGCATCCCTAAACCGACCTACATAAAAACTAGTTTTGTGCAACAGTATAAACACAAAATATATCAAGTTTAAACTTGTGAGGATCTGGTTTAACACAATTCTGATGCTTTCAGTGTATTCCCTGAAGTAATTGTCAGGAATAGATCACTAGCTGTTTTATTCGGATACCATATGGGGGAGGGTGATTGGGGTTGAAAGCATTTTGGGAAACCTAATGAATTTTTAAAGACATTTCCCGGCTGGAAGATTGTAATTAAGTGAAGACTGTTGCATTTGAGTGCAGTTTTAAACATACTGGCGCTGACGAATTTGACATTGCTGTGTCTGAGCGGGTTTGTTTTTCAGATCTAAGTAATTAATGCAAATGATCAGGAAACAAACCATTCATCATCTGATGTGCGACGCTTCCAAATATTTCGTACGGGTTGAATCCAACATCGTCCCTCAGGTGACACAGACAAGGAAACAAATGACAACCTGAGGAGGCCTGTGGGCTGATGGAGGCTCATTAATCAGTGGCTGGAGGGTTCAACTGCGAAGCTTTGACACTTCTGTAGGCTGCCGAGCTGCACACTGCAGATACTGTTTGTACCGACTTCACAAATGAGAGGAGGCATTATGCTGGGGAAGCCTTAACGTGGGTTGGGGGTGTTGCGGCGTGATTTATAGTTCTTATGAAAGCAGCAGGAGGTGCTATTTTGGTTACAAAGGCAATTACTGAAGTTTGGGTTTTACACTGAGGGAGGAAAACTCAGAACAGTGGGATGTAAAAAGAGGGAAGATTGGTAGGAAGCAATAAAAGACTAGTTTTTTAGAGTTTCACCCCCAGCTCCTATTTCACACATGACTCACTAATTTAACTGCATATAAGAACAATAGAGAACGCTCACTGTCTTCCATTTTTAAAAGGTTTTGAAGGAAGTTTTGAGTAATGCTTCTCACATTTTGGAAGCCTCTCACATTTAATTGGTAATGTAAGTTTGGATTTATTAAGATTCATAACTTTTTTAGGCTTTTGGTGGAAGACAGATCGCCTCATTTCAGGTACAACTTTCCCCAGAATGAATGAAATGAGTAAAAACGGATCAATCAACACCTGTCTGCACCTACAAGACACACTACCAGGCAATTAACATCACATTTAGTAAGCTGCTGCCTGAAGCTTACAACATGTGAGCAGTTGGCAGTGAATCCCTCTGGAGAGTTGGAACCGTAGGAGGTCCTCGTGGTGAAGATGAGTAAGACG
This sequence comes from Dascyllus trimaculatus, assembly GCA_024666655.1. Lineage (NCBI taxonomy): Eukaryota > Metazoa > Chordata > Actinopteri > Pomacentridae > Dascyllus > Dascyllus trimaculatus. The sequence goes on along the minus strand of CM045462.1, from coordinate 23,088,297 downwards.
TATGCGAGGACATGGGGCGAAATATGAATTCTCACAGGTAATTACGACCGCTCCGCTGGCTCCAGATGTTGCCACAGCTGGTATTTAGCTGTAATTGCCACGCCAGGCCTTTTCTGCTCGCAGGTAAGTCTGGCGTTCGTTGTCCGTCTACTGGGAAACAGCTTGTCTGTGTCGCTTTCATTCTGCTGACATTACACCATCTTAAAGCGGGAACAAATACACCCAGAGTCTCCCTACTGCACTCAGTGAACCAGGAGAGGATGAAATTACAAACTCAACAGACGATATAAACATGTCTGCAGCTCAAACGTGTGCCAGTTGTCTAATTTAAGCACAATAAAAAAAAAGCTGCATTAATTAAATTTTTACCACTAGGGGGCAGACAAACATGCTGACAGACGCAACGTTTTTAATCATCTTAACCCTAAAACTCTCCAACAGTTTAGAAAAGCAAGTTTAAAAAAAAAAAAAAAACTGGATAGTACTTTCTGATAGTACATTAATGTATGTGTGACATGCAGTTACGTCAGAAAAACAAACCTAATATTAGCTTAAAATGGCAATATTTCATCAAAATCACTTTATTCTACATGTCTCACTTAAGCCATTTGCACTAGATCCTGTAAAAAACAAAAAATTCTGTGCTCATAAATGCAACTGAGAAGTCATCAGTGACTCAGCAGTGACCAACCATCACGTGAGAGCAATTCAGGGACTTCTCGGTTGAACTGCAGGATGTGTTTTCACAGAGCAGATAGGAGATGATAAGATGGATTTAGTGGTAAATAAACATACTTGATCAATAAAAGAAATACTGCATGGGTCAAAAATGGCATACAAAGGAATGAGTTGTCAGCAAGTTGTTGGAAGATACACCGATCAACCACAACATTATGACCACTAACAGGTTAAGTGAATAACATTGATCATATTGGTACTATGTGCTGTTCTGATGGAAAATCTTGGATCTTAACATCCGTGTTGATGAGACTTAGACACCCAAATAAACATTGTCCTACAACAAACACACTCCCTCATACAAATGGAAATCCCAAATGTCTGCAGGAACATGCAGCCCACCACATGGAAACAACACAAAACAATCAGGAACATGTTGAGGAACATGACAATGGTCCAACATGTTGATTTGACCTCCAAACTTCCTACACCCCATTGTGATCAAGCATCAACAGGATGCAGTGGAACAGGTTTGATTGACAGCGGCCCCACTGCACAAGCCAGAGTACCCAAAGGATTCAGTGCCAACGTCCTGGTTCCAGACCTCATAGGACACCCTGAGAGGTCCTCTTGTCCATGTCCAATGGTTCAGAGCATTTTGGACCACATAAGAGGGACCAACACAATATTAGGAAGGTGGTCATAATGTTGCGTCTGATCGGTGTTCAATCAATATGGTGAAACATCTTTCTCGAGCTGGCATGCAGGGTCAGGTGAAAACGCTCATAGATGTTGTAAACATGTAAATAGGTCTAGTCAGATACCTTTCTATAGCAACCATATTTTTTCCCAATATTGTTAACACCTGTGAGCACTTGGAAAAAGGTTGTACTTCTTTAAAATCTCATTTTTAAAAACATTATGATAAAATAATTCAGAAAGTTCAAGTGTCAGTTTTCTTTTCCTTTAGTTTATGGCTAGTCATGGTTGTGCTCTTTCCATAGAGATTCAGGAATTTAAATCGCAGTGAAAAAAATTAGTCCACAGTGAATAAAAATGTGACAGAAACTACTTGGGGTTCATAGGGTTGAAGACTTCAAGGCTAATCTGCAAACGTTGAGTTATCTAATTACACATAGCAGCATTAAGGCCAGGTTGCAGCCAAAAGAAGTTCATCTGCCCCATTAATTTCAATACGAAGGTAGCCACATCCTAGAACATACCCTGGGTAGAGTCATTTTCTAATAGACTTCTATACAATTTAACTTGTTTTGCAACCAGAAGAGTCGCCCCCTGCTGGCTGGTAGACAGAATGCACGTTTAAGGCACTTCTGCATCACCTTCATTTTTCAGACCTGTATTCAACATCCATGTTTTATATACAATCTATAGATGAAAGCTCCTCATAGACAAGAACCAGTGACCAGTCTTCTCTTTGTCTCGTCAGAAGTAAACCATCCTCTTGGACATCACTGAATCCTGACCTGTTTCTTCTCAACCTTCTCCCTTAGGGTAAAAAAAGAAGCAAAAGCCAATTTAGAACAAATTATCCTGCTCAGTTTGAGAAGAACACAAAAAAAGCTCTCTTCTTGCTGTGCTCACTGGCTTCTCCGAGTCTTCTCCTGACCAACCTAATGGAGCCATAAATAGACAAATATTCAGTGGGCGAGAGGCGGGGTACAGCCTGGACGGGTTGTCAGTTCATCAGACAGACAGACAGACAGACAACCGTTCACGCTCACGGACAGTTTTTAATCACCAGTTAACCCACCGTGGACGTCTGTGGACCGTGGGAGGACGCTGGAGCTACCAGAGGAAAAACCCACGCAGGCACAGGAGGAACCAAATCTTTACTCTGAGTTTAAAGCGACTATGAATAAAACTTCCACCCGAACGTGCGCTCGGAAAAGGAAAATAAAAGGCTTGTTCTGTACATAGCAGCAGTTTCTCCTGCTTTTACTCGGCCGTGATGCGCCACGCTGACATTAAGAACATCAACAGGCAGTTTCTTTTAGTATGGTAAGAATTTGCTGTGAACTTGGTCAAACTGTCTCCCGTTATTTTGTTCCTTCGTCCTGGAATAACCCTCAGAAACAGCTTCTAGAATTTGTCTCCCTGGTAGAAAGAGTGAAACTTGTGTTTCTAAGATTGATTTTATTTTGTCTGAACTGTTAAAAACAAACAAACAATAAATAAATACATACTTATACACATAAAAGAGCAGTACAAATATAGCAGCGTGGGAACCAGAAAAAATATATTTAAAAAAAAAATGGAACATTACAGAATTCAAAAACTGAATTTTTTAAAAAAATACATAAACTACAAGGGAAGAAAGAAAACATTGTAAAAAAGAAAAAGGAAAATATCTGTAAAATAGTGACATTTGTATCCATTTAAATACAGTAAAATATTGTAATTTTACAGTCATACTTTGTGAAAGAGCAAACTGCTATTTCAAAAAAGTAATACAGACTTTGGATGTAGATAATATGTCCAGATTTGATCTGTTATTTTACAATCAACATGTAAATGAATATTTATTTTTTGTTATTTTACTAGATAATATCTGCTATTTAACTAAAAAGGGCAATCTGTAAAATATTCATTAAAAGATTTTTTATTCCTTAATTTTTTAAATTTTTAAAAAAATTATTCCTTAATATATTACAGCAAATATAGTAAAGGGATTGTTATTTTACAGTGAAATGTTGTAAAAGAATGAATTACCACGTGTGAAAATATAGATTATTGCTGTGGACATTTTTTACAATTTGGCCTGTTTTTTATGGTTAAGATGTAAGTTAATATATTTATTTCAGTGATTATATCTGTAATTTAACAAAAGAAGGACAATCTGTAAGATAATGGTTTATTTAAAAAATCCTTAATATTCATTATTTTTCTTCAACATAACGACAAGCAACTGTTATATGTGTGTGCGTGTGTGTGTGTGTGTGGTCTGATTTAAATATAGTAAAGGGAGTGTTATTTTGCAGTGAAATGTTGTAATAGAATGAATTACCACGTGTGAAAATACAGGTTTTTGATGTGGATATTATTTAGAGTTTGGCCTGTTTTTTATGGTCAGTGTGTAAATCTATTTATTTCAGTGATTATTTTAGTTATTATCTGTAATTAACAAAATAAACAAAACAGGGAAAATCTGTAAAGTAACAGTTAAAAGATTTTTCTATCCTTAATATACATTATTTTTCATTTAAATAACAGCAAATATCTGTATATATATATACATATATAAGCTGATTTATATAGTGAAAATATAGTATTACTATATTATTCCTATAAAATCTGTAAATAACAACAAGTTGTTCCAAAAATTACAATTAAAAACTGTTTAAAAAAAAAACATAATTTTTTTACAGTGTATCTTCAGTCCATTGGTTGCTTTAATGTGCTTTTTTATTTTTCCATGTCTGTTGTTTTAATCCTTGATATTTACAGTCGTTTGTAACTTCATCCTAGTGGACCTTCTTGGCCAGGGTCTCCCTCAAAAAAGAGATCTGAATCTAAAGGGACTTCCTGGTTAAACATAATAAATAAATAAATACATTTAATATTCAACGTTGTGGTTCAGACTCACTGCCCACTGCTGGCTGAGTGTCACTCAAACTGCATGTCAGTGGATGGCAGCATGAATAATAATCAGCCGTGGGAGTAACTGGAACCGAACTGATTACTGTTTGTTTGTTTCAAGGTGGAATAGCTTTGATTTCCACTGTCGATAAATGTTGATAAGATTGATTATTGGTTTATATTGATCGAGATGCAAAGTCAGTAATTTATTTATTTATTTACAGTATGTTCACTGAGTTGGACAAACAGCTGAAAACACTGGATTCACATGACTGTATTCCCTTAGATGCATTTATTTACTACATAGTTTTTGTTGTTCATCCAGAGCACTGCTGAGTGTTTGAGTGGATCATTTGAATCATGTCGGTGACTCACTCAATTAGCCAAAGTGTAATAATGTTGTTTCAGCGCATTAAAGCCACTAAAATGAATGTCAAACGTCCAACATGTGACTGAGGCTCCTCGTGCTCCACCACTGGTTTGTTTGTACCTGATTGTACAGATAAAACTGCGTTATGACTGAAACTAAAGACTGAGAGAGAAGCTCAAACCCTGCTGGCACTCTTTCGCACATCTCTGGGTGTGTTTATCGGATTTGCTGTTTTCAGAGGGTCACAGAAATACTTGGACAGATCTTCCTCCCCCATTAGATCCATGATTAGAGCTGCTAAAACTGAGGCGTTTTGATTGAATGCACTAAAGTGGCTCCATCTGTTTTAAAAATTTTACGACACAGCAGTCTAACAGTGGCCGTGTCCCAGTTCAGGGGCTGAATCAAAGGTGCCACAGTGGTGCAACTAAGGCTGTACCATTTCTGAAGCTCTTTAAAATGCTGCCGAGAAATGTGTTTCCTTTTTCTAGCCCTGAAAGGATCCATCTGGCGGATCCCAGGAGTCACTGCACACCATGGATTATCGCATAATTCGCAAGCGGAACTGCTGGGTTTCTCTGGGAAATAACTAACAAAAAAACGATTAAAAGGGATGTAAAAACTTAAAGTTTCATTAAAATATCTGACATTAGTGACCTGAGCAACTGCAGCTCGGCTAGCCACATTTTCAAACCTTTAAAACCTTTAAAGTACAAAGTTGCATCCATCCATCATCTATACACCGATTAATCCTCTGTAGGGTCGCAGAGGGGCTGGAGCCTATTCCAACCGACTCAGGCAAAAACAGGGGACGCCTCAGACAGGTCACCAGCCTATCACAGGGCTGCATATAGAGACAGACAACCAAGCACACTCTCATTCACACCTACGGACAATTTAGAATCATCAGTTAACCTCAGCATGTTTTTGGACTGTGGGAGGAAGCTGGTGAAAACCCACGCTGCACAGGGAGAACATGCAAACTCCACACAGAAAGATCCCAGGCGTCCTAACCGGGACGCGAACCGGGGATCTTCTAGTACAAAGTTGCATAAAGTGAAAATACTAAAGTCGACAACTAGAGCGGACAAATCACACCACTGTTTCATCTGATTGTCATGAAAGATTACTGAAGCTTCAGGTTGCTGCACATCAGTGATGAATTTAGGTGGCAGGATTAAAGATAAATATGATGGGCAGAAGTAAGCAGGAAACCCCGGAGAGGCTGGCTGCAGAGTGTGGTGTGGTGCAGAGTGCTGGAGAGGCTGACGCTGATCCTCCCACGCTGCACCACTTCGCACTCATCACTCTCGAAAACCTTGAAATTACTGGAATCCATCAGCCGTCACGTGGACGTTCTCTGAGAGCTGCAGCTCGTAAAGCAGAGCGCTGATGGCCTTTGCATCAACGCAGAGATACGGCAGTAAGTAGCCCTGGAACTGGAGGGAAAATGGAGACAATTACGGCTGTTAGAAGACAAGAATCTACACCTGTTGGTGCCAAAGAGCTGCACTTAATCGTCCTTCATTTACATTTACCATCATATTGCAGGTCACTTGTGAAAGACAGAGTAAAAGGCAACAGGAAAATAAACCCTCCTCAGTTAACAATGAACCAGTCTGTATTAAAAATGGATCAAATCACTGCATATTAAAAAAAACAAAAAACGCTCATAAACCCAGAGAGAATGATGCAGCATCATTTAACAGTCTGCAATTTTAATATTATAGTTCAGTTTCTGCACTGTAAAAATTTTTTTAAAAAGTAATTTGATGGAATTTTTTCGTTTTTCTGGATTTTAAAAATGCACAGAAATCACATAAAGTATACAAAAAAGATTATAAATTGACATGTCTAAAGTAAAATAACATTTTTTTTAAATGTGGAACTGTAAATTACCATGAAATTCCCATTTATTTAAAGAAAGTGTTAATTTTTTTGACATAAAAACAAGATAAAACACTTTTAGAAAGTTATCACAATTTCACAAAAATAAATCCTGTCCATTTACAAGATTAATCAGGTGAATTCAAGTTTATTACTGTGAATATACACTGATCAGCCACAACATTCTGACCACTGACAGGTGAAGTGAATAACATTGATCATATTGGTACTATGTGATGTTCTGCAGTGAAACGTTGGATTTTAACATCCATGTTGATGAGACTTAGACACCCAAATAAACATTGTCCCACAACAAACACACTCCCTCATGCTAATGGAAATCCCAAATGTCACTGGTCTACCCCTGCAGGAAAATGCACCCCACTACATGGAAACAACATCAACCAATCAGGAACATGCTGAGGAACATGACAATGGCCCAACATGTTGATTTGACCTCCAAACTTCCTACACCCCATTGTGATCAAGCATCAACAGGATGCAGTGGAACAAGTTTGATTGACAGAGGCCCCACTGCACAAGCCAGAGTACCCAAAGGATCCAGTGCCAACATCCTGGTTCCAGACCCCATAGGACACCCTGAGAGGTCCTCTTGTCCATGCCCAATGGTTCAGAGCATTTCTGACCACATAATGTTATGTCTGATTGGTGTATTTCTAAAATCAGGTACAATTAGTGGGAAAAAAACAGAAGTACAAGTTGCATAATTTTTCTAAGTTTTTCTCTGCTTTAATACACCTAATTTTAAATGACAGATTTAACACAACTAACCTGTCTCAGCATTAAACTGCACACAGATGAGGTTGGCAATTAGCTGGTAAAGCATTTAGTAACTGAGCTGGAGAAGCCTGAGACCAAAACGGAGCCAAAAGAAGACATCATATTGGAAACACAGCCTCAGTTACAGCCTCTATATTCTTGACGTGGGCGGCCGTGCTGTCTGTTGTGCTGCTACGATAATCACCCTGATGGATTTATTTTGCCACACTTACAGTGTGACTCTACACTCCCCCAGCCATGTTCAGGCATTAGTATTCACTGGATTCATTTCTTATTTAACTGAGCATCTTGTGTTGGATTTGCAGCGTTAGTACTGAACCATTTTTGCTCCTTTGGCACCACAAACTGAATCTGAAGTTTGCTTCTCCTTATGAAAAATGGCAAATATCTTCCATCGCTAAGTCAAAGTGAGCTGGTGCAGGACAAGGAAACCCAAACCAACGTGACCCATTGTTAGAATACATAGATAGACGTAAACTATGGTCGCTTCCAGTTATCCTAAAGCTCATAGAAACTGTTCAAAGAGAAACATTTCTCAAGGACTCCAACTGCATTCATGTCTCCAACTGCATCTACAGGCTGCACTGTGTTACCATGGCAACAATCAGCCTCCGGCCAGCTATCAACAGTTTAATCAACAGCAAATTAAATGTAAAATTAGAAAAATCTTCCGCAGCCGTGTTTGTTATCGCATCATGGGGTCCTGCAGGCAAACTCTTCCCTCTGAAAAGCCCCATTAAAGATGCCATAAGAGCGAATTTAATCTACATTTAGCAGCAAACTGCAGCAGAGTTTGAGTCGACGGCCTTCCTCTTATTTTCCTTCGCCGCCACATTAAAGTTAAAAGACGACACATTTTGTAAGTGGAGCAGAGCTGATTGTCGGTGAAAGAGGGGGGCGACGGTCGGGGCACAAAAGGATGTCATCTGGAGGGTATTTTTAGAGCGTGAGGTGCACCGATAACCGGCTGCAATCTGCCTGCAGGTTTCCAGGCAATAAAAACTGCTCTCATTCTGCACAGTCACTCAGAGCGGCGTCCCCTTGTGCAGAAACTCTCTGCAAACTCACATGCATGGGCACGTGCTCGAAAATGATGGAGATGCACAAACTGAGCGAGCACTAAAACAAATCCAAGCTGTCAGTCTGCTGAGAGGAAGGACAGATTTGTGTACAGAACATGTTCAGGAGCAAACTTCTGTTCCTCTCCTGTCGTTGTTTACTAAAGCGGTTGCAGCAGAAGCTCAGTGAGATCTTCCAGGAAGTTTGGGCCTCTTTGGAAGTGAATATTTTCTTTGCAGGGTGAAAAAAGTTAAAAAGAAAAGTTTGAAAAAGAAAAAACTAATTTGTCCTGCACAGAGTTATGCATATTTTTGTGATAATTTGCATTTCTGAAGCTAATTATGCAAATAAAACAGGAACACATTAGCATTTAGTCGGACAGCTGGCCAGAACTGCTACTGGAGGTCGGAAGCATTGAAAAAGTTTTGCTTTACTTCATGTTTTCCAAGTTTATTTCACATTTTTTAAAGTGCAAAAGACCCCTTGGGGTTGAAATGGCTGCAACAAAAGGATGTTTTGGATGCTCAGATGTGATGAAACCATGATCCGAACTTGCGAACGGTTTCTAACTCGCAGGCTGAAACGGGACATTTGTTGTATCTGGCGGTTCGGGTTCGTCTGACATCCCTTTAAAGGCAGCATCTAACAGGATTGTGCTTCACTTTCAAGTCAAATCAAATGAATTCTGCATGCGACAGATGAAACATGCAAAACACTTGGATCTTTGCAGCTTTGAAGATCCCAACCAAAGGACAGTCGTTCCCTTTCTGTTTCGTTTTTGACTTAATAAATGCATTTATCTGATGCTCAGCGTATGACTCAGTAGGTTTTTTTCCCCCATGTTTCAACTACTACATCCCAAATATATTATACTGTATAATTAGTGCAATCAGCTGGTTAATTGATTTACTAATTAATTGCAGAGTCTTTGATATAATTTTTAATAAGGAACCCTTCATATTGGTTGAACTTCGTGGCTTTTCAGTGGTCATTAATAAAATATTTTGGGTTTCTTTTCCCAGCAAAGCTCATCCTTTCTTTTTAGTAATTATATATTTTTTTTAAATGTTGGTATTAAAATAACAATAATAATAATTTTGTAGTCTTTATTTATGAAAATTCAAGGGACAAAGTGCTTCACCACACAGTATAAATAAAACAGACAAGTTTATAAAATCATCGTGCTATAAAAGACGGATAAAAACACAATTTGCTGTATAAAGACCATCTATTAAATTCAATATTAATAAGCCAATGATGTAGAAGTTGATTGATTGGAAGTTGGTCCAGATTATGTGCAGCCCAGTGAAAGAAATTCTAAAGCAGGAGTAATTATTTACTAATGATGAATACAGTCATTATAGCTCGTGTTTATCAAAGCTGCCTCACTAGTCAGAGTCAACTCAGACAAACAGCAGTGATCTCTGCTTCCTCTCTGGGATATTTCAGGGACAACAGCAGCACCTGCTGGTGGCATAAAAACATAGAAAACATTTTACAGCAGCAATAATTTAGCAGTACTTCTTATGTAAAGAAGACGAAACCTTTCCTATCTGCCAACCTGATCTAGTTTTCTTAAATACTTCCTTAAATAAAAAACACACAATGTTGTTTATATACTTGAATATGTCAAGGTAATTTGCATATTAAAAGAAAAAAGTAAAGCTCACAGGTGTTTTCACAGATTATTTGTTAGTACATTGAGCTAGATGTAAAATAATAGTTTTAATAAATAAATTTATACAGCACTTTTAAAAGCAACAGGTTGACAAAGGGATATGAGAGACAATACAAAAGCAGAAACCTTGGTAGGCATAAAACAAGAAGACTACAGATGACAAAATGCAATATGTCAATATTAGTCAAGTCACTGTTACTTTTACAGCACATTTAAAGCCCATTTAAAGCAACAGCTGCTGAGCCAAGTTGCTTTCCAGTAGAGAAATTGGACTGGTGTTACAAATTACTCTTATGTATTTAAATATTAGGGTTAAGATCTTACAATATTATTAATTATGCAAATGTCTCTGTATATGTTAAATATTATGGCTAATATGGCTGCAATATTACATAAAATACAAAGTCACCTGACTAAATAAAAGCTAAAGACATCCTCTAAAGGTTGCAGCTCAAGCATTATGTCTTAGTTTACTTTTAACCCTGTAGGAACATTATTTTTCAACCTTATCCCGACCAGTAGGGCAGCTGGGTCAGCAGCTTGTAGGTGATGTTAGCTAATGTGTGGAAACATTCTGCATGCTGCTATATACCTGCAACGTTTACATATTCAACCTGTGCAATATGAATATTTTGTACATTTAAAACTTTGTGTAATACCATTTTTTTCTGCATATACAGGAATATGTCCAATATAGATAAAATCTGTGCAATATTAGTATTTCTTATAAGTATTTCTACTCACTAAATAATATGTGCAGTACTATTGATATGTACAATATTGTTATTTTCCACATGATGAGGAATGTGAAATATCTAAATATTAATATGGAAGAATCAGCATTTATGTTTATTTTTTATTTATTTTATTGATTTACTGATGCTCCCTGCTCGTTTGTGTTGTAGTTGAGGCTAAGAAAACTCAAGAAAATCTCAGAGAAGAGACATTATCAAGATCTTATTTTATTGTGTAAAAAACGGTTTCTACCTGTGAAATAAGAGGAAATGTAGGGTGTGATTTATTGACTCATCTACTAACCTCCACTCTACAAAACTAGAATAATATTTTTAAAAATGCAGCTTTGGATTTTAATTTTCCATTTTCCACCCCAAGATTTATTTTTATTTTATTTTATTTTTTAGTGAAACAGGTATAGAGATTTTTTTATTTATTTATTCATTTTATTATTTTTTTAGTGGATGGAGGTGCAGAGATTTTTTTTAAATTTTTTTTAAAACTGTCAGTCTGCCTCCAGCTGACTCGGACGTTAAATGAGGCGCACAGCGGAAGTGAGCGGCTCAGTCATGGCGTGTTTGCTAGCTAGCAGCGGCACAACAATGTTTTCCTTACCTCGGCGAGCCAGACACCGCTCATGGATGTGCTTTCTGTTCCTGGGGATTTATCTGTCGTCGGTTTCGGCCAAACCGGACAGCCTGAGAGACGTGACGGACGGGAACTGGGAGGACATCCTGTCGGGAGAGTGGATGATTGAATTGTCAGTGACCTGCTAACGTCCACTGCTAACGGCTAACCCGATAGATAGCTTGTCAGTTTCACTTCCAGCTCGTAAAAAATGCGATTTCAATTCCTTAATCCTCTAAAGCGTGATTATTCCGACTTATTTGATTATTATCTTGTCTGCTTTAAAGTTGTGAACACGTGCAGCTTCCTTAACAGCTGCCATTTTTAGCTCAACCACAGTTGTATGCTAGCTAGTTTGCTAACTAACATGCTATGAAAGTATACAAGCAGCTATAAATGCTAATTTATAGGTTAATGCCAGTGACTGTGCGGTTTATCTGAGTGTTTACTTGTGAAACTTTGCCCCCCTCAGCTACGCTCCCTGGTGTCCGGCGTGTCAGCAGCTGCAGCCGGTGTGGAAGGAGTTTGCGGACTGGGGGGAGGACATGGGGGTCAACATAGCCAAGGTGGACGTGACAGAGCAGCCCGGTAGGCCTGGATGACCCCTGTTTACCAGCTGCATACCACACATGTACATACATGCATGTCCTGCCAGTTTGGAGTATCCATACTGGACAGGGGTGCATCCAGAAATCTGCCTTAGCGGGGGCCAGATGGGTCCACAGAAAGTCTTGGGGTGGCACATCAGAACTAAAAGCCATAGAAAAAATTGCAGAATTTAAATATAGTGTTGTAGTGTGGAGGCTAGTTGAAAAGTTAATGAATCACATGCTATTGGTAACGTATTTTACAGTTTGTGTTATTTATTTTCTAGCCTTACTCACCAGACGTTAACTGTGGGTATTAAGATCAATTCATGCTTTCCGTGAGGGTATACACCAATCAGCCACAACATCCTGACCACTGACAGGTGAAGTGAATAACATTGATCATATTGGTACTATGTGCTGTTCTGATGAAAAACCTTTGATTTTAACATCCATGTTGATGAGACTTAGACACCCAAATAAACATTGTCCCACAACAAGCACACTCCCTCATGCAAATGGAAATCCCAAATGTCACTGGATGAAAATGCCCCCCACCACATGGAAAAACCATCAACCAATCAGGAACATGTTGAGGAACATGACAATGGTCCAACATGTTGATTTGACCTCCAAACTTCCTACACCCCATTGTGATCAAGCATCAACAGGATGCAGTGAAACAAGTTTGATTGACAGAGGCCCCACTGGACAAGCCAGAGTACCCAAAGGATCCAGTGCCAACGTCCTGGTTCCAGACCCCATAGGACACCCTGAGAGGTCCTCTTGTCCATGTCCAATGGTTCAGAGCATTTTTGAGCACATAAGGGGACCAACACAATATTAGGTAGGTGGTCATAATGTTATGCCTGATCGGTGTGTATAACATAAAAATACTGATTGCCCAATGTTTTGAGTCGTGTTATGATTGTTGTATGGATGTTTTGGCAGCGTGAATGCCACTGTGATTCTGCAATATTCCGAAATATAAACATCTGTCAAACTGCAAGAGAAAGAAGTAATAGAGAAGTAGTGGACTGTTCACGTGTCGCCGTAAATTTGTGACCATGCATGTGCCAGGAAAACAGATCACACCTAAAACAAATGTTTGGTATGAGGACAGACCGGGTAAGAAATTCTTTGTCATCCACGCTTTTATAATTCATCCTGACAAGAGCTGCAATTGAAGTAGTCGCTGCCAGACTTTAGGAGCGCTTTAATTTGTGCTTATTTCAACTGACAGAGCTCAAAAACAATAGGAAGTCTTAATACCTTCAGAAATCTTGCACCGTGTCCAACGTCTGTACTCGGCACACCTTAAGAATAATTATAAGGATAAGAATAAGAATAAGGCTCATAATGTTTGTGTTGAAATCATGCCAGTGATTTGTTGATTTACTTGTTCGTATGTTTCCTAGTGACCATTGTTTTCTCTGGTGGTGCTGGCTGCTGTATTTGTGCAGCTTTATTTTCCTTGTGATCACATTAATATGAAAAGCGGCATTTCCTAGGCGTTGTCCTCTCAATCGTAAGCATCAATTAAATATTAAAAACGTCTTCATTTAATGCAATGTAGTTTCCAGTAAGGATTTCAAGAAAGCTGATCATGACAACCTTCAGAAATGAAGCACAGATGTAATTAAAAGTAGTTAAAATCCTCCATCGGTGTGTTCTTTATATCAAAATAATGGAAGGTTAAAGTGTGTGTATTGTTTATTGTTGAAAAACGTGCCTAAAATAATTAGAGAGCATGTTTATTGGTGAAATAGCTGGATTGAAATGTCAAATTATATCGTCTCGTTGGGAAGTAATGTCAGATAGTTCATCGCTTATGTCAGTGTCTAGTATTAATCTGGTGTTGGATGGCATTTTGTGGTTTTGGAGGGCAACATATTGATATACAGAGATACTAGATTGTTGGTTTAGCGTAGAAGAAGTGCAGAAAAACAGTGGTAACACGCAGACTCTCGGAATATCATTTGGTGCAAAACCCTACAGACTAAAACCTGACAAATGACGTCTTCTGAAAGCCGAAAAGATCTGCATGTGCTTTAACAAAGCGTCATTTAAAGCAGCTTATTCTACTGTATTGTCTGTGTTCTTTCTCCAGTCTTGTGTTAATATTAATGTGAGTCTGTTACTGTTGAAACAGAATTATTCGGCCCGTCTGCAAAGCCTGAAAGTCCTTTCAGTTTAGTCATGAGTCAAAATGTTCCTTCCTGAACGCTGACAGTAACTGGTCTCCTCCCTCTCGAAGGTTTGAGCGGGCGATTCATCATCACATCACTTCCTACTATTTACCAGTAAGTTCTTGGTTATTTTGTGGTTTTCATCGCTTCCTCTTTGTGTGTGTGTGTGTGTGTTAACTCTGTTGTACAGCCTTGAAAGGAGATCGGGTTGAACGTGGTTTAGAGTGGATGCATTCTCAGCCTAATCATTTCCTCTGCTGCTCTGAAGTCTTTTTTATCATCGAACTAGCATTTTGAAATTACTGTGTAAGCTGGAGCCATGAAGAGTGCTCTTTCTCCTCACAAATGACTTAAATTAATTAGATTTTCTGTTCATTTATTTGACTGATGGTCTTAGCAGTATTTTAGTCATCACTGAACTCAACAGAAACAGTAATTAGCAGCAGAGAGTGGCCTCTTGGTTTGCTTTTTTATTAAGATTAAGGTTGCATACTGTCCAAAATAATCTCTGTATCTTAATTTGTTTAATGCAGTCAAGTCAAATGCTGCATGTGGAGTCAATTTGTGTATTTTCTCTTATTGCCACTGTGGCTTTCTTATCTTCTTGGGGTGTCATTCAGCTTTAAGTGTCACTGTCAGGAGGCTAAAAGCAATAGTGTGTCAATAAATTAGATATTCTCAGTTCAAACTAGGTCTTTGTGCCTTTGTGTGTGTTTCAGCTGTAAGGATGGCGTCTTCCGGAAGTACCAGGGAGCTCGAACCAAAGACGACTTCCTCAGCTTTGTCGACGGGCAGAAGTGGAAATCAGTGGAACCGATTTCCTCCTGGTTCGGGCCGTCCTCGTTTCTGTGAGTGCTGAGCTCCAGCCAGATTAATCCTGTGTAGTGATGCATAAGCCTGGGTTATATCGATATTCTGACTTTTTTCGTGGCTGTTGTGCAAATTTCTTCTAGTTGAAATGTCAGTAAAGAATCACTGCTTCACTGTTTTGCCCTCTTTGCTTTGAAATAGCAGAAAATAACATCAGACGTTTATTCTTGGCGTCCTTCAGTTGATTTGAAGCGAAACATACGAGCAGCCTCTCTGGTCTCTATTAGTGTTATTTTTTTTGTGTTCAGGCTTTGTAGTGATGCTACACTTTGACAGATCTGTGTTCAATTACATGCTGTCGCTGTCCTCCTCTTGGCAGGATGAATTCAATGTCTGCTTTGTTCAAGCTCTCCATGTTTATCCGGGTAAGTGAGGATTTCGCTGCAGGTTATTGTACACACAGGAAGGCATTTGTTTTGTGCGGACGCTTTGTCCAGAGTGAAATTGCACTGAGCTGAAGCATCAAAAATCCAGTTTTACAGAGTGTAGAGTTACCACGGTAAGGCAGAACAAAGTGTAGCAGACAGTATGTATAGTAGGACAGCAGGGTAAACTTACCAAACCAGCAGTCTGGCTCTCAGTACTTTCACTTTCATAGTCTTCCTGTGTGACTCATCCTCAAACCTGCTGAAATCTAGTGAAGAAGTCAGCCTTAAAAAAACAGGTGAAATTATATGATTACGTTTTTTAACAAGACTCTAACTTCCTGAAACATTTGGGCTCGGTGGTTTTTATCAAACGATACTGAAATAAGAGGAAATAGTAGCCTTTGCTTGAGCCTATTTTCAGCTGGAAATTCATGCACATTTGCTGCTGTAGTGAGTTTTTACAGCAGCAAGTATGCAGGATTCACTCAACAGAAAAACATTTCACCATGTCCACAACAGTGAAGGAACAATGCGGCTCATTTAATAGCTTGTTTAAATAGTTAGTTCTAACCAGTGATTCTTCATCACACAGAGGAGTCAAACATGTCAGGCTTTGGATGCACAAAGATTACTTTCTAGATTTGTTGACGGCAAGAAATGGAGAATATTCCCAGACCTATTTCTAAAACATCACCTAAATCATATTTAAGATGTGCAAAATTTCGAATATTAAAATCTGCTTTATTAACTTGCGCTCGTTTGATTCTGAGGTGTTGGAAGGAACCCCAAACTCCAAATATAGAAACATGGAAAGCTCAAATGATAGAAATGGCTGCATATGAAAAAATGTTACTGAGATTGAATGGTGGAAATGTAGCTATCGATGAACAGTGGGATAGTTTTGCAGATTTTTTGTGTGCAAGAAATTGAAAAGTGAGTAGATGTCAGTGTGAACCTATAAAGAATATGTCACTTTTGCTGAACACCCATTATCCAAACCAGACTGTTGGACACTCTCAGCCTCTCTTTAAAAAATTTGTGATAGACTTTGCCTGCTGAAAGACCTGCCCTTTTTTCTTTTTCTTTTTTGTTTTGTTTTGTTTTCTTATTATTGTTGTTATTGTTTTGAATGTTTGTTTAAAACATGAAAATTTAATAAAATGTGAATTACAAAAAAAAGATGTGCAAAACAATCAAAAGCTTTAAAACTGTCTGCTATATTTTAGCTAAGGCTGGATGATTATTAGATTTACAGTTGAAATTGCAATTTCAAACAATGTAATTAACAAATTGCAAAGACTGCAGGTTAGAATGCAAGTTATGCAGCATGTCTGATACAGGATGTTTATACATTTATGTCAGTCTCGTTGTGTGACCGTCACACCTTTAAAGGTATCTCAAGAGGTAATGCTCCATCACATGTTTTAAATCCACAGCGCCTATGAAAAATATACACCCTTCTTGGAAATCGTCCCAAGGTCAATGTAATTTGTCTTTTTTTTAATTTACAAAAAAGAAGCATCACTAGCTACTTGGAAAAAAAAATACATGTATATCACAAACTGGATTGCAGTATCTCTCAAAATAGGATATTCTCCCCAAATCATTCAGCCTCAATTTTAACTATAATTCTCAGCTCTCTGCTCTAACATTCAGTTAATGTAATGTTCTGTACCTGTATAATAATGTTGCTGGAACACAGTGACACACTTTGGTATTTTTTTTCAAATTGCTTAAGTAGAAGGCATCTGCAGTTGCCTTCTACTGGAGCACTTTGTATGACCTGGATTATCTGGGTGGCTGAGAATCTGCACATACATTTGGCATTTGTAAAACAAATTATGTGCAAGAATCTGCTGGTATTCACCTTAACTGATTTATAAATGAGAGTCAGGGAGTGTTATTTAAAATAGTGAATGTGGCCTGATGATGGGGGTTTGTTTGTTTTCTTCCTGCTGAGGTAATGAATGTTAATCGCATGCAAACAAATACATGGAAAGATTCAAAGACAACAGACAGTGCTGTGTGTAATTTGAATATACGTTAAATTTGAGCAATATGTGAAAACAGTTTCTGTGCTTTCCAGCGTTGTCATAACTACATGACGGAGCAGCTGGGGATTCCTGTCTGGGGTTCATATGTTATCTTTGGCTTGGCCACTCTGTTCTCCGGCCTCGCTCTGGGTCTGGTGAGTCACTGCAACACACTTCATCAAGATTTTATGAGACTGTATTTCAGCTTCTCCTGTGTTCATCGAGTACAAATGCAGGCTTTTAAAACGATCTAATGGTTGCTGTTATCTTGTCTTTGCAGTTGCTGGTGTTCATCGCAGATTTTGTCTTCCCCTCCAGACGCTTTTCTTCTCCCGATTACTACCAGAGTGAGTTTCATATGAGATTATACTGAATATGGCTTCACCAGGATACTTATTCATATTAATATTATACACACAGATACACTGTTAAAGAAAATCTGTAGAGAACCATGGAAGTCTGGCAGCAAGGGTGCCAGAAAAAATATGTTAAAAAAACTGTAGATTATGTTGAAAATAATGACAAATATCTCTAAAATAGTATTTATTTTTTTTAACTAATTAAAAAACAAAATTGCACTCACCATGTAATTTAATACACATGAATGTTTTTTTGTGATTTTGCAAGATATTTTTTAAATTTAATACAATAAGGAAAATGTTTTAAAAAATTAATAATAATTTTAAAATTTACAATTTTCAGTCCTAAAGCTAAGTTTTTTTCCCCCTTTCAAATATCGGCAAATATCCATAAAATAATTAGATTATTTAGCTGATTTTTAATTTTTTTTTTTAACAACATGGACATTTTCTGGGATTGTAGTAGATTATAGATGTATTTTAGCAAAGCAGGAAAAATCATTGAAATTGCCGCAAATAACTGTAAAATAATGGTTTTTTTTATTGTCTTTTCTGTTTTAAATGCAATAGAAATTGTTATTTTTTAGAGTCAACAAAAGAATTACCACTTGTAAAATACAGATGTTTAATTTTGGGGGGATTTTTTCTGTTTTGTGTAAGGCTAAACTTGTAATTAATAATTTTTCAATGTGTTTTTATTTATTATTTATGATCTGTAATTCACTGAAACAGGAAAAATCTGTACAATAGCAGTAAATTGTAATAAAACAAACAAAAAACTCTGATTATTTTACAGTGTAGGTTACAGATGTCCTCTTATGAGTTTAGTTTGTTGCTGGACCTCAGCAGAGACTGATGGTTGTTCTGAATGTTACCCTGCAGAGAAACAAACGCTGGATCAGGCGAGGTTGATCCAGCAACAAGACGACGACCACGAGGCCGACGGAGAGGACGACGACGATGAGGAGGAGGATGAGGAGGATGGTGACGAGGTGTGGAGAAGGCGGAGAGGGTCCCCCGAGGGCCGCCCGGAACCAAAGGGACAAGCTTTCCCTGACGAAGCTCTGAGGAAGAGGGTGGTGGGCAACCGCGAGGAGGAAGAGGACACTTAGAGATCCGGCGTGGAGCTTCTTCACTGCTTTTGATACGAGCGCCGTGGAGTCAGCGGAGTTGGAGGAGCCGTGGTCCTGAGCAGCAGCGTTTAGAGCAGGGAGTCCAAAAATCTTCTACACCCTCCTACCTTCCTCCTCTGGACCCCCCCCAGAAACACCTCGCTTTGTTTTCCACCCCTTCCCTCGATCTTAACCGGAGCGCTTCAGACTCCCCCACCACCGCTCCCTCCTCCCGAGCAGCAGGCTCCACCTGGAAAAACAAAACAAAAAAAGCACTCCTGACACCTGTTTTCACTCGTGGAAACAAACCGCCTGGCTGGGGTTTAGATAAGAAGTGGAGTACAGCTGGATTTTGCAATGCTGTGTATGCTATGCATTGTTTTTTTTTAAAGAAGTTTGTGTTTATTTTTATCTCTGAATTATTATTATTATCCTAACAGGCTTGTGGTTTATGTTGTTCAACTTGACTCTTCAGTTTAAAACGTACAGGTTAATCTCAGCCGCATACAAACCCTGACAGTTTAACCTTCACACACCATTTTACTTTAACTCTATGAAGAAGAGAGGAGTAAAAACAACGAAAATGTTAGATGTAATCCTGAAGATTTCAGTGCCGAGTGTCTTTTTTGCTGCACATTGGGTTTCCTGTTTCTTCTTCACAATAAAAGCCAACTAAAATGCTTTGCTAGTTGAATGCTTTTACTGTGAAGCAGCAGCAGGAAATGTTCATTTGGCATTAGCAGCAACTTAATACACTTGTAAATCAGAATTATACACTAGCCAGCCACTTTATTAGGTACACCTGTGCAATCTAATGCAATCCAACACACCAGCTCCAGCTCTAATTCTACTTTTACAAAGCTGCTACATACTCAGGTTTTGCTGATGTTGTCTAAAAAAAAATCACACTTTTGCTTTGCATTTATTGTTGAGTTTACAGAAGGTGGTGGTAGTGGAACGCTGGAGATGTAGAATCATCAAAAAAGCAGAATTAATGACAGAACTTGTGTGTTTTATAGCATTAAATTTGACAGGTGGATCTAATAAAGTGGCCTGTGAGTGTAAGAGCGAACTGTGACGTTGTTTATCCGTCATGTATGTGAAGGTGGTTTAAATTCAGCCGCCTGCAATGAAAACCTCTATTTGGTAAATATAGTAAATGTGGAATATAAATGCATTAATGTAACAAAATCAGAAAACAATGGAGACTCATGAATTGAATAACAGCTGGATTTTGTTAAATTTAAATAGCACAGTGTGTTATGTGCATCCTCTGTACAGGTACGTACGGGGCAGGAACCCCAGACACACCAAACTTGGACTTTGCTGAGCAGAAAAGTAGGCCGCGCTAAGTAGACGCTACTTATTAAAGGACCTATATTTACTCCAAATAAAAGGCCTGACGAATGTCGTTCTGTAGATACTGTATGTTCCCGTAATGTATCATCAATCTGATAGTCGAACAAGGTGACGTTCGCTTTACTTTTTCTGTTTCTAATGTTTACTTGTGATTCTCTAATATTAGAAGATGTTTACTTAAGGAACCCAGACGTGCTGTCCGCAGCACCACAGTATATGCATGCCGTAATGCGATTTAAAAGCTGAACAATGCGGAGGGACTCTGGTGGCATATCCGTCCCGACGCTGCTCTGCTTTGTGGAGCAGCGAGAGGACTAAAAGAGGAGCGATTCAGCCGACTGTCATTTTTTTAACCACTTTAAAAATGTCAAATTAAACACCTGGGGTTGATTTATCTGCATGGGTGCCATTTTTTGTACACTGATATCTAGGAAAGCGTATGAACACTGGCACTTTCAAGAACTTTAACAACGCCTGTTTCCATTTCATTCTTTTAAAGGCTAAAAAGGAGCTCTGTGTGTCTGAGCAAACATTTCATTTCTCTAACGTCTTGCATTGACTTTGATTTATTTTTATATTGCTTTGTATCCCAAGAAAAGCTAATTAATCTCCTCGGTGATGGTTTTTTCTTTTGTACCAAACCACTATTTATGGCTTGTAGCATTCTCTCTCTTTACCCTGAGCCAGCTGTGCTCCTTATTGTTTCTTTGAATAAACGGTTAACTCAGAAAAATGCCTCACATTTGTCTTTTGTGTTGCTTCCAGTAGTTAACTCACACATATATAAACCTGTAAAATATTTGTATTTTGATAAGATAAAATAGGGCTGGACTGCATTTGTAAAGATATGTATTTGAGATTTTGTTTTTAAAGCAAATAGTAGAATTTCCAGTCTATTTTTAAAGCTGTAGTTCACTATTATTTTGTGTAAGACATTTTTAAAAATCTGATGGATCATTACCACATGACATACCATCAAAATATGAACACTAAAAAATGTCGTGAAAATGAAAACTGGTTTTGTGAAGTGAGGAGGAGGAGGACAGAAAGACAGATGAAGGTGAGACTGAAGAGAGTTGAGAACTTGGGGTCAGCAGAAGCTAACAGTAGCTCAACAATATGTCATGAGAAGTGATGCTAGTTAGCATTTGGTTATTCTCAGGTCTGCTTGATAAAACTGAGCAATAAAAGTGGAAGTGGTGAACAAACTAGTTGTTATTCACAAACATATGTTAATAACAATACAATAAAACTAATTCAGCAGCTTTACTTAAGCCAGACCTTTTGCTAGCTAGCTACTTGTTTCTGCTAGCTAGCTAGCTACTTTTGCAGTTAGCTAGCTTGCTACTTTTGCTGCTAACTAGCTAGTTTAGCCGCTATTTTTGTAGCTAGTTAGCTCATTTTCACGTCCAGTGGTAAGGACTCAGTTGTAAGTTGACAGACATACAAATAAAAGTCGTATACAAATTAAAAACAGTCTATGCTATCACATTGTGCACACTAGCTAACATAATTAGCCAACGTTTGTTAATTACTAGCAAGCTAGCTCTCATATTTTTTCATGGTCAGCTAAAAATATCATGTAATGAGTCTGTATAATGATGTTTTATTGGAAGAATGTCCTTTTATCACCCATATTCTTCGTGTCAAAACTGGCAGTGGTTGTTATTTAATTCATTTATTTAATCAGATGCATACTATGGAAATAGATATTTCTTCAGCAGTGAGCGAGTCCAATAAAAATACACGGTGTATTCAGTGCACTGTAAAAAAAAAAGTTTTAAATACCTTTTTAGCTGTAATTACTTTATCAATTTACTGCAAAACATGTAAATAATGTTTTTTTTTTTTAAAGAATAACATGTAAATTAATATTTTTATTTTTGGTCTCTGTAACTTAAAACAGGTGAATCTGTAAGATATACCTGAATTTAAAAAAAAAAAAACATACAGGTAAGAGCTGTTTAGTACAAAACTGTACATAACAGATTTCAAGATTTGCATTGTTCTGTAAAACGTGGGTAGGAACTGAGTTTTGACAGAAAGTCATTAGGATATCAGGAGGTGCAGTTTTGATGGGCTTTGGCCTAATTTAAGCCCTGGCTGCAGGGTGAACAGAACTCTTTTGGGATCTGGAAATAAACATGTTTGTGTGTCATTTCCGTGGTTTAACTCTAATGCCACCTTTATCTGAAACACACTGATCATCTGATAAACTCACTTATCATATCTCCTGAGTCTCTTTCTGTCATATACACAGGATTTCATCACCTTTTTAAAGGATTCATCCAACGAGTAGGTTAGGATCCTTTTGACTTTGTGCGTTTCCGACTTATTCAACATTATTTTGTCTGGAAAACAGAGATTGTCTGATCATTTATCATATCTACTCTTTCTCTCATAGCATGCTATGGCTTGTTTTAGGATTCATCAAAGTGGAGTTTTGCTACGCCACTTTTTAAAGGTATCTATCATGTTGATTTTCCGTTTGTCTTCCTTACTCATTACACGGTTTAGTGTTTTTAGGGAGAGACAAGATGAATTGTGTGCGATCAATTATGATGTGATGGTCTGGGCCAAAATGCCTGAGCAAAACAAATTTTTTTCTCCCTTTTTTTGGTCCTAGTCCAGCCCTGCCTCCTGAATGTAGTGGAGTAGAAATAAACTTAACAGAAACACTCAGCACAGACAATACTTCAGTAAACATACTTCTGAACTTCCTCTACTGCATACAATATAGTATATCGTGCACAGCTTGACACTGTGTAATGAGAATAGAATAGAATATACTTTAATAAAAGCTGAAGGTAAATTCAGGATAATGATAATAATATAAATATAGAGGAGAGAAGTATTAGCTCGTAAAGATGATCAAAATAAGGTTACTTTTTAAAAATCCAGTGGTTTATTGACACTGACTAAGTAAAGACAAAATGTAAAATGTATTGACCCAGAATCATAACAAACAGGACAAATATACACTCTACATAAGTACATCACTGCCCAATATCGTCTTATTAGTCAAAAACAGATCACAAACAATGAAAATGAAAATATAATGAGGTCCAGTCTTTGCCAGCAGATGTCACTCTTGCATTCATTTTCAATTATGTTGAAACCTCAGAGGATATTCACCTCGGGGGCCACCAGTACGACAACACTGCACCTCAGGAAGTGGCGGCAGGACATTAACAGTGGCGCTTACTGCATGTTGTAGTAAATGTAAAGCTGCGGCTCACATTTCCTCTCATTTGCTCTCTGGGGGCTTCCTGTTTCCTCCGTGGAGTCTCCTCCGTGGATTAAAGAGGAGGGTTTGTCTCCAGAGTCGATGTCTAATCACTGCTGTAATTGCAGCTCGGGTGGCGTTCTGCACACGCTCTGTTCAGCAGGGGTTAATCTCCTGGAAGGGAGGAGGAGGAAGGTGTTTGATGGGATTCCCCTGCTCTACGGTAGCAGCCTGCTGCAGGCCCTTCAGGTGCTTCAGGTTGCTGTGTGCACACCGAGCAGATGCTTGATAAGAGCTGCCTGCACACTCCACTGATACTGGCTTTGATTTATCGGCCGCATACACAGATTCCTCTGCACTGGACTCTGCTGTTTTACTGCTCTGCAATGTAAAGTGAAGGCAGATGGCATCGCTGCTGGTTTAGTGGTTTCTGTTCTTGTTCATTTAGCTCGCTTCGGTCCATATGCTCCTCCATCGTCCTTGTTTTCACTTTACCAGTTAAGTGCCATGTCTGCAGCGACGGAGGACAAACTGGGTTCTGTATAATAACATTACTGTGGTGTTACATTTGCAGGGAGGATGTTTGAGTCTCCTTTTTTTAGCCTCGTTTATAGCAAGGATCCATCTGTTTGCTGCTGAAATATCCTATCTAAACTTGCGCACACATTCACGGCCTTCATTAAATGGATGCTGCAAACTTTGGGGGACTTTTCATGTTGCACCGCCACAAAATTAGCATCCGTGGTTGAGAACAATTATCTTGACAAGAGCTGTTTTTCTCGTGGCACTACAGTGTTTTCCTCACAGCTGCATTATGCGTCATTTCAGCATCAACATCCCAGAGTGTGCATGTGCCATAGTAACTCAAATACATCATGCTGCAACTTTTTTTGCTGCTTGATTCAGGAAAGAAGCCTCACATGGTTCTCATTTTTCATGAATCTGCAAGAGAAGTCTGACAGAACAGTTTTTCTCAGATCTAAGGGTTCTTGGATACATATAGTTTAATTTTTAACTGTATTCACAAGACACAAAATTGTTTTAATTGTGGAAAATGACAGAACTTTTATGAAATGGGTATTTTGCACTTCACTCTGGTGAACATCGAGGTAGTGGAGAGCTACAGATTCCTGGGTGTTCACCTCAATAACAAACTGGACTGACAACACCCACGCCCTGTACAAGAAGGGCCGGAGTCGCCTCCACCTGCTGAGGAGACGGAGGTCCTTGGGTGTGATCAGGGCTCTTCTCAGGACTTTCATCTTCTCTGCTGTGGTCTGCTGGAGAGGTGGCTGCACTGACAGGGACAGGAAGAGACTCGATGGACTTGTCACGACGGGGTGGGAGTTTGAACCAAGATGCGGACAGAGGACAGGCTGAAGCAGAGTCTTAATGGAGTCTATTAAAACAAAACCAAGCAAGATACAACTAACAAGGAGTGAAACAACAAAAGCAAGAATTACACAAACACAGAAGGGGTCCAGGGACAAACTCAAACACTAACAAAACAGGGAAACAGGACTGAAACTAAAACCTTTGCGGAATAAAGAACGAAACCCAGGAATCAACAGAGCCAAACCCTTTACCAAAATTACAGGATCAACCAACCAAAACTTCAACTAACAACATCAAGAAAACCTAAGAAGATCACAGATGATTTAGCTAAGCGAAACTAACAGACTACAGGGAAAAAAACAGTACAGAGAAATCAAGCTAAACTAAAGAGGGAGAACCAACTGAGGAAAACCAGACTTAATGCAGAAAAAGGCCGAAGCTACAGAAACCAAGTGATAGTTCAAACTGACACACAGAACACGGATAACAGAAAACAGGCAGGAGTAAATGGAGTAAACTAAAGCACAACAAACAAAACAGGTTACTTACAAAACCTAAATCTAACTAAAGGGGACGGGCAGGATCCGGAGAATGCAGGTTGGAAGTTTGGGTGTGGGAAGTCCAGGTGAGGCAAGCAGACAGGGAACAGGTGGGAAACGGAGCAAATTCCAATAGTGATCTGGCAGCGGGTGAGTCAGTGGCTTGAGCATTTATGGGATGTGATCAAGATCAGGTGGGCTGCTTGCTGCAGCTGCCTCGAATTGGTAATCAGGGCATCAGCAGCCACGGCTGAGCTGACAGAGTGAAGGGGGAGCAGGAATCCTAACAGAACTGATCAGGAGGGCGAGCTCTGTCCTGGACCGTCCACTGGACTCTATAGAGGAGGTGGGTGAGAGGAGGATGTTGGCCAAGCTGACATCCATCGAGTCTTAATGTCTTAATGATCAATTTGTGTCTCGATGGCACCATTTTGAGCCTCTTTGTGGTCATTTCATTCTTCTTATGACAATTTTTTGTCTCTTTGTGGTCATTTTGTGTCTCTTTATTGTCTTTTAGCATCTATTTGTGGTATTTTTGACCTCCTTGTGATCATTTTCTTTGTCTGTGTTCATGTTGCATCTCTTTTTGTACATTTTTCATCACCTGTTGGTCATTTTGTGCCTTGTTGCAGCCATTTTGTGTCTCTTTGTTGTCATTTAGCATCTATTTGTGGTCATTTTATGTCAGTTTGTGGTCATTTTGTTTCTATTTTTGGTCAAATGTGCTTCTTAATGGTCAGTTTTCATTTCGTTTTGGTCGTTTTGCATCTCCTTTCGGTCAATTTACATCTGTTTTTGGTCTTTTTATGTCACTTTTTGGCCATTTACCATTGTCTTAATGATCAATTTGTGTCTCATTGGCATCATTTTGGGCCTCTTATTGGTCTTTTTTTTTGTCTGTGGTCATGTTGCATCTCTTTTTGTACATTTTTCATCACCTATTGGTCATTTTGTGTCTCTTCATTTTCATTTAGCATCTATTTGTGGTCATTTTATGTCAGTTTATGGTCATTTTGTTTCTATTTGTGGTCATTTGTGCTTCTTAAAGGTCTGTTTTCATTTCTTCGGTCGTTTTGCATCTTCCTTTCGGAAGTTGTACATCTGTTTTTGGTCTTTTTTGTCACTTTTTGGTCATTTACCATGCCTTTGTGATCAGTCTGTGTCTCGTTGGCATCATTTTAGGCCTCTTTGTGGTCATTCCATTCTTCTTTATGCAAAATTTTCTGTCTCTTCTGGTAATTTTTATGTCTCTTTATGATAATTTTTACCAATAATTTTTACAATAAATTTATGATAAAGGTAATCAGGGCATCAGCAGCCACGGCTGAGCTGACAGAGTGAAGGGGGAGCAGGAATCCTAACAGAACTGATCAGGAGGGCGAGCTCTGTCCTGGACCGTCCACTGGACTCCATGGAGGAGGTGGGTGAGAGGAGGATGTTGGCCAAGCTGACATCCATCGTGAACAACCCCTCTCACCCCCGGCATGACACTGTGGGGTCCCTGAGCAGCTCCTTCAGCAGCAGACTGATAAGAAGAAACGCCACCGCAGGTCGTTCATTCCAACAGCCCTCAGACTGAACAACACACAACACCAGCACAGCTTTTACACTGTTCATCTACTTGCACTATTTATACAGGCTTCACGTATTGGTGTATTTTATTGTATATTGTTAAATGTTTCTTCATAGTAGATTTTTATTTCCTTTTTTTCTGTATAGGTGTATAAAGAGATAAAGATAAAGAGACTTTGTTGTCATTGTGCAGAAGTACAACGACATTTGTATGGAGGAACACGACAATTAGCAGCTGTGCAAATAAGAATAAAAATAGATAAAAGATAAATAAAAATACTCTTAAAAATTAAAAAGAATTCAAACAAACTATTATATACATATAACAAAGTGTTCAAGTGTTGCAGGACTGATTGTATAAGTCCTGCAACACTTGAACACTTTGTTATATGTATATTGTGTGTTTTTCTGCTGCTGTAACGAGGAAATTTCCCCTTTGTGGGATTAATAAAGTATAATCTAATCTAATCTTCCATAATTTTACAGTGTTTTTTGGCACCTCAGCCGCTGAAATATGTCCTCGTAAACTGAGCTCTTTATCATTTTTTGTTGTTATTGTCGTTGTTTTGTGCTGTTCAGACTCTAAAATGGAAAACGTGGCTGCTCACCAGTAATTCCCAGTGACAGGTTACACTAGTGGATGGTGATGTTGTTGCTAAAACACTGGTGAACACAGAAAATATGATACATTGCTCAGTGAATGAGTGGTTATTCTAGCAACGTTGAAGCTGCATGTGAGGAAACAAAAGGGGAATCTGTAAGGAAACTGAAGCCTGGGTTTTATGGTGCTGAGCTGCAGCCAGCGAGGTGAAATAAGTTCAGATGAAGAGAGTTTGTGAAAGTGTCAGTGTGCCTGTCAGATTTATTGGAGGCCCAAGAGATGGAGATATTTCACACCGAAGTGAAGAACAACCCCATGAGAGTCACGTCTGCTCAGGCTCTCAGCGAGAAACTCTCTGTTTGAAACTTTTGAAAATACAAGTTAAGTCCTGACAGTGTTACCACCTCCTTTAGGGTCTTCTATCTATATCTATCTCGGGCATTTTGTGTCTCTTTATGGTCATTTTACGTCTGTTTTTCTCTCTTTCTGTCACTTTTTGGTCATTTACCATGTCTTAATGATCGGTTTGTGTCTCGTTGGCATCATTTTGGGCCTCTTTGTGTCATTTCTATCTTCTAAATGGTAATTTTACGTCTCCTTATGGTAATTTTTGCCTCTTTGTGGTAATTAAATTGCCTCTGGTCACGTTGCATCTCCTTTTGTACATTTTTCATCACCTGTTGGTCATTTTGTGCCTTGTTGCAGCCATTTTGTGTCTCTTTGTTGTCCTTTAGCATCTATTTGTGGTCATTTTATGTCAGTTTATGGTCATTTTTTTTCTATTCGTGGTCATTTGTGCTTCTTAATGGTCGTTTTGCATCTCCTTTTGGTCATTTTACACCTGTTTTTGGTCTTTTTATGTCACTTTTTGGCCATTTACCATGTCTTAATGATCAATTTGTGTCTCGATGGCATCATTTTGAGCCTCTTTGTGGTCATTTCATTCTTCTTATGACAATTTTTTGTCTCTTTGTGGTCATTTTGTGTCTCTTTATTGTCTTTTAGCATCTCTTTATGGTATTTTTGACCTCTTTGTCTTTCTTTGTCTGTGGTCATGTTGCATCTCTTTTTGTACATTTTTCATCACCTGTTGGTCATTTTGTGCCTTGTTGCAGCCATTTTGTGTCTCTTCGTTTTCATTTAGCATCTATTTGTGGTCATTTTATGTCAGTTTGTGGTCATTTTGTTTCTATTTTTGGTCACATGTGCTTCTTAATGGTCAGTTTTCATTTCTTTGGTCGTTTTGCATCTCCTTTTGGAAGTTGTACATCTGTTTTTGGTCTTTTTACGTCACTTTTTGGCCATTTACCATGTCTTAATGATCAATTTGTGTCTCACTGGCATCATTTTGGTCCTCTTACTGATCATTTTTTTGTCTGTGGTCATGTTGCATCTCTTTTTGTACATTTTTCATCACCTATTGGTCATTTTGTGTCTCTTCGTTTTCATTTAGCATCTATTTGTGGTCATTTTACGGCAGTTTATGGTCATTTTGTTTCTATTTGTGGTCATTTGTGCTTCTTAATGGTCTGTTTTCATTTCTTCGGTCGTTTTGCATCTTCCTTTCGGAAGTTGTACATCTGTTTTTGGTCTTTTTTGTCACTTTTCGGTCATTTACCATGCCTTTGTGATCAGTCTGTGTCTCGTTGGCATCATTTTAGGCCTCTTTGTGGTCATTTCATTCTTCTTTATGCAAAATTTTCTGTCTTTTCTGGTAATTTTTATGTCTCTTTATGATAATTTTTGCCTCTTTGTGGTCATTTTTTTGTCTGTGGTCATGTTGCCTCTCTTTTTGTGCATTTTTCATCACCTATTGCTCCTTTTGTGTCTCTTCGTTGTCATTTAGCATCTATTTGTGGTCACTTTATATCAGATTATGGTCATTTTGTTTCTATATGTGGTCATTTGTGCTTCTTAATGGTCAGTTTTCATTTCTTTGGTCGATTTGCATCTCAATTTGGAAGTTGTACATCTGTTTTTGGTCTTTTTATGTCACTTTTTGGCCATTTACCATGTCTTAATGATCAATTTGTGTCTTGTTGGCATCATTTTGAGCCTCTTTGTGGTCATTTCATTCTTCTTAATTACAATTTTTTTGTCTCTTTGTGGTCATTTTGTCTCTTTATTGTTTTTTTAGCACCTCTTTATGGTAATCTTCACCTCTTTGTGATCATTTTCTTTGTCTGTGTTCATGTTACATCTCTTTTTGTACATTTTTCTTCAGCCATTGGCCATTTTCTGCCTCTTTGTAGCCATTTTGTGTCTCTTCGTTGTCATTTAGCATCTATTTGTGGTCATTTTATGTCAGTTTGTGGTCATTGTGTTTCTATTCGTGGTCATTTGTGCTTCTTAATGGTCAGTTTTCATTTCTTCGGTCGTTTTGCATCTCCGTTTGGTCGTTTTACATCTGTTGTTGGTCATGTAGAAACTTTTATTAGACATTTTGTGTCTGCTTGAGGTCGTTCTCAGCCTCTGTGCTCATTTAGTGTCTGCTTTGGTCAGTTTGCATTTCGTTTTGGTCGTGTAGCAACTCTTAGTGGTTGTTTTGTGTCTATTTATTGTCAGTTTCTATCACATCCATGGTCATTCTGTGTCTTTTGAGCTCACTTGTGTCTCTTATTGGTCATTCTGCGCCTCTTTCTGGTTATTTTGTGTCTCTTTTTGATAGTTTTTTGTCTCTTTGTGGTAATTTTATGTCACTTTGACTTAGCATAGCTGTTGTAGTGGAGTAAGTACTTTATTTATTGTAAAATTGTAGGAGCCTGTTCTACAACGCATTGTCTTTTATAAACAAAATATGTTTTATCTTAATGTGAAAGCTAAGTACTACCAATAGCTGCTAGATGGATATAATTTTCCTCTGAAGTGGAGCTGAAGTATAAACAAGTGTACTTTCATGACGTCTGTGGAAGAGAAACGGCCTGAAAGAAGGCTCTTCTTTATCTGCTGTCACTGAGGATGTCCATGTTTAAACCTGAGTCACTGTTTCCACCTCAGCGGTGAGCAGCCGACCGCAAACACAAACAGAAACTTTGGAGATCTACTTTCCCACACAGTTCTAGTCAATTTCCATAATTCATCGGATTCTCAGCAGGAATCGATTTAATTTCCATTTTGGCAGCTACATTTTCTGTTGAATCTCATCATGATAATGGGAACTTAATCCAACAAATGATAAATTACTGTATACGTGAACTTGATTGGCAAAGTGCCGTCTTTCCTTGAACTCTTGGAAGTTTTTATTTTGTGAGAACGGAGCTGCCTCGGCGTGCAGGATGAGGCCGAAGCATTTTTGGACCGAGCTCCTTTTTGAATTTAAATCCCCGGGCCGCCGGCCAGAAGAGGTTTTTGCTCAAACCACAAAAATCCATGAGAAAAACAGGACAGTGTTATGTGATCCTGCCTCTCTCGCTGGGCTACTGGACGCCAGCGAGGTGCAAGTGTGAGCTTTCAACAAGGCAGCACTTGTTCTCCGAGCCGCCGAGTCCCTCCAGTGTCCTCTGTGTGGTCAGACCATCAAAACCTGGCAGGAAGATGAAGAGATTCAGATTCCACTGTTTGGGTTTGTAATGATGATTTATTGATCAATCTGAAAATTTACCAGAGACTATCAGGAGACAATGGGGCTGGTAGTGCTTTTGTTCTTTCTCATGTCTTTCTAAAACTACCTTCAAATACACAAAAATAAACTTACAAAATGGTGCACAGAAAGTTAGAGTGCTCAGATTGGGGGATAATTCTTCTGATAGCAGCACTAAAAAGTATTTTTACAAACCCTGCATCCCTGGAAATTAAAAAAATTATCTAAATGTAGGCTAAACTGGTGAGAATCTGCCATTATTTTGATTTTATCCAATCTGTAAAACTAATTAAACATTTCTCGTTTCATCAAAAACATTGTCCTCTTTAGAGGCAGTATCCTACTGGGTCTACACTGCAAAAACTCAACATCTTATCAAGTTTATTCGTCTTATTTTTAGTCAAAATGTCTCAACCCACTTGATTTAAGATACATTCACTTTAAAAGTAACATTTCAGCAAGATGGAGGGACTTGTTTTAAGACAATTTTTCGCTTGGTCTGTTGGCAGATTTTTCACTTATTTCGAGGTAAAAGTGCCCTGAAATAAGTTTTTTTGTCTTGTTTTGGGAGGGGCATTTTTTCCAGTGTACTCAGTTTGAAAGTTAGTTTTCTGAACAGTAGAGTTTATTAAATACAAAAATAGCACATCCAAATGTCTAAATGTCATTTTCCCAGCTTATACTAAAGCTGCAATGATTGATTGATTGATTAGTTGTCAATTAATCGCTAGCTATTTTGATAGTTGATTAATCAGTTGAGTAGCTTTTTAAAAAGAAGGTTCTTAAATAAGATCTCTGGTTCGCGTCCCAGTTAGGACGCCTGGGATCTTTCTGTGTGGAGTTTGCATGTTCTCCCTGTGCAGCGTGGGTTTTCACCATCTTCCTCCCACAGTCCAAAAACATGCTGAGGTTAATTGGTGACTCTAAATTGTCCGTAGGTGTGAATGAGAGTGTGCTTGGTTGTCTGTCTCTATAGTCCTGTGATAGACTGGCGACCTGTCCAGGGTGTCCCCTGCCTTCGCCCAAGTTGGCTGGGATAGACTCCAGCCCTACAGAGGATTAAGCGGTGTATAGATAGTGGATAGATGGATGGATGGATGGCTCTTAAATGTGAATATATTCTGGTTTCTTCCCTCCTTTATGACAGTAAACACAACATATTTGCACTGTGGACAAAACAAGATATTAGTCGTTTGGACTGTAGGTGTTAGGATTCCTGCTCCAGCCCGTGCTCCCCCTTCACTCTGTCAGCTCAGCCGTGGCTGCGGATGTCTTAATTACCAATTCGAGGCAGCTGCGGCAAGCAGCCCACCTGATCTTGATCACATCCATAAATGCTCAAGCCACTGACTCACCCGCTGCCAGATCATAGGACAATGTTCCCAGATTGCTACTGGACTCTGCTCCCTGTCTGCTTGCCTCACCTGGACAATTCACACTTAAACTTCCAGCCTGCATTCTCCAGATCCTGCCCGTCCCCTTTAGTTAGATTTAGGTTTTGTGAGTAACCCGTTTTGTTTGTCGTGCTTTAGTTTACTCCTGCCTGTTTTCTGTTATCCGTATTCTGTGTGTCAGTTTGAACTATTACTTGGTTTCTGTAGCTTCGGCCTTTTTCTGTATTAAGTCTGGTTTTCCTCAGTTGGTTCTCCCTCTTTGGTTTAGCTTTATTTCTCTGTACTGTTTTTTCCCTGTAGTCTGTTAGTTTCGCTTAGTTAAATCATCTGTGATTTTCTTAGGTTTTCTTGATGTCGTTAGTTAAAGTTTTGGTTGGTTGATCCGATAATTTTGGTAAAGGGTTTGGTTCTGTTGATTCCTGGGTTTCGTTCTTTATTCCGCAAAGGCTTTAGTTTTAGTCCTGTTTCCCTGTTTTGTTTGTTTAGTGTTTGAGTTGGTCCCTGGACCCCTTCTGTGTTTGTAATTCTTGCTTTTGTTGTTTCACTCCCTGTTAGTTGTATCTTGCTTGGTTTTTGTATTAAACTCCATTAAGACTCTGCTTGCTTCAGCCTGTCCTGTGTCCGCACCTTGGTTCAAACCCCCACCCCGTTGTGACAGTAGGAGACACTGATCAACGACTAATTGGTTAATAGAAGAAATAATTGACAGGATAAATGCTGATTGCAGCACTAATTCATATGAATGGTTGTAGATTTTTATGTTTATGAAAACAGGAATTGACAGATAGACCTAAGCTAGATTTTTACACCATATTAGTCCTGAACAAAGTATCTCAACCACTATTTGATGGATTAGAACTTACATTTGCAGAGAAATTCAAGCATCCTAGAGGGTTAATCATGAAGACTTCATAAAAACAATGACAGTTTTAATCAATAAGAGCAAATAAGACAAATGAAGCCAAATCCAAAGCAGCACAGATTTTTACCCAGAGCTTGAAAACCTTGCATGCAAATGGTTTATCTTTAATTTTCTGAACAAATCATTAAACTTTAAACTCAAAAAGTACAGTCAGCTACAGTAAATGTATATTGCTCTGTCTTTGTTCAGCTACACTGTGTTCATTGTGTGATTCATGACAAAGTCTGACTGTTTAGTGACTAATTGTTTCTCCGCTATGATTACAGTTCACCAAAATGATTTTTTCTTCCACAAACACCGCCCTCTACCCACCCATATTTACATCCACGAGCTGTGTCACTTCCCTTCAGACCAGATAATTACATGGTGGCTTAAAAATAAAAAAGAAACACAAAGGTTTGTTGTTGTGTCTCCCCTCAGTCTACAGCAGGTATATTTTCAGGAGAGCGATGTGGTCATGCCTTGGAGACAAAACCTGCCCCTTGTCTTTGCCTGGATGCAAAGATCTTTCTTTGTGCTGTGTGCAGGATACTAAAATAGCAGCACAAGCTTCCGGCCGTGTAAACACAGGAAAATATACCGACCGGCCTTGCAATGTGTAGGCTGGTTCAGAATAAGGGCTGAAGCAGGGGGAAGATCCCAGGAGGGCAAAGAAGAAAAAACACACCGAGGTCCATTTAAAGAAATAATAAATGCTCCCAGCTTGACTCATGCAGCAAGGAAACTCCACAAAACTGCTACTTGTAAAGGGTTTTCCTCTCATGAACAGTCTTTAAGTAGGAATTTATAAATCAAGACTGCATGTGTAAAGTCACGAATCACTGTTACAACTAGCTTAAACTTGGAATGACCGATTTTTTGGCCTCACTACACTAGCATATAATTCATTACCCTTTACATTAATATGGCAAGCAGTTGTTTACTAGTTACAAGGGATCAGTATCTGCCTCTGCTCTAAAAGCTCCAAGAGATGGCAAAATCCTGTATTCTCTATGTGCATGTCAGAACATGTATTGTGGATGAACTGTAGTACCTGGGTGTGCCACCAGGTGGAGCCTCTTACTGTTAAACCCTGTAGTGACCAGAGGAGGAGGTCCTTCAGACTCCAGGCAATTCCAATGCTCTGTGTTGGAAAACAGAGCATTGAGTAAGTTTAAGTAGTAAAGGGGCACCATGACAAAGTTTCATGTGACGCTTAATGACCTTGAACAGGGCTGTGCTGCTTGAACCCCTTAACGCCGATTGTCGTGAATTCGCAACATACTGTGCAGCCAAGATAGCGTATGCATTCCTTCAATGCTGGTTCGTGCATATTCAATACATACCTAGGAACCTTTTGCAAGCACTGGGTTCTCTTAAGACCAGCTGGAGTGGCATTTGTGGTGTCAATATTTGTTTTTTTTTAACCATTATTGACTGTTGCATTACATCTTTACTTTATGTGCTATAGACAAATTAACAATCTCCACTTAATGTCAGCTTGAAAGCAAAACACAAATAATTCTTATTTTATATAATTGTAAATAAATTCAGCCGTCAAAGGGCTATATTTACGGAGCCCCTCTGGTGACGTTGGATGAAAAAAAAAAAATGCATGGCCACAAGATAATAACGCACAGCCACCAGATCGTTATTGTAGTCATCCCAAAGTATGTCATTGTAATTCATTCCTATATTAAAATAAAATGAAATTAAATCAAACTTGTCCATGATAAAAGCAACAGTCTGCATGGGATGACTACAATAACGATCTGGTGGCCGTGCGTTATTTTTTTTTCATCCAATTTCACCAGAGGGGCTCCGTACTATATCATGTTTACCGACACAACTTATGATTTCCTAGTCCGACACGTGAGGGACAGCAGATATAAACAAAGTATTGACCAAGAAAAAGCCGATACCAGTTCATCGAAACACTATGATCGGCCACAGTCCTTCACATTAGCTTGAGACATTTGTATTATTTCTGCATCTAGCTGTTACTGAGCAGTGTTATCATTCATTAGATCTTAGGTTTTTGTTTATCTGTTAAATATAAGTCCAACTTTTTGTCTATTTTATCTCTATCTTTGGTCTCCACCATAGACTGTAGCAAGCAATGCATCACCTGTTGTTGGTTTGCTTTGGGCCTGAATTAAAACTTAGAGAAAGGTTTTATAGTTAAACATGGAGCAAGTTATTTCCTGATATGGGAAGCAGGGAAATACACAACTAACACCTACAGCATCATCAATATGTGAGCGAACAGACAAGATGGATTCTAACATAATGCTGAAACTGCAAATAAAGTGCATTAAACCTGAAAAACATTTAGAAAATAGACATTTAATCACTGAAATGAAAATGGATGTTCCTTGAGTTAGAAAAATTGTGGATTACTATAACATTCAAAAATCCTGAAAACATTGAAAATATTGACAAATACCTGTAATATATATATATTATAAATACAGTAAAAGAGTGTATTTTTATGGTCACACATTGAAAATAAACAAATGGCTATTGTGACAGATTTCTAATGTGTTTTTTGTTTTAATTCTCTTTTCTGTTGCTTTACATAACAGGGACAATCTGTAAAATCACAGTAATTTGTTCACAAGCATACAGTAAAACCTGTTAAAAATTTTCGTTTTTTTTACAGTGTAGTGAATCAAAACAGTGAAGTTGTGGGCCAAACAGCCAAACAATGAGCTCTGCAGGTGACAGTTCTCTGTAGGTTATTT
Source organism: Dascyllus trimaculatus (assembly GCA_024666655.1). Taxonomy (NCBI): domain Eukaryota; kingdom Metazoa; phylum Chordata; class Actinopteri; family Pomacentridae; genus Dascyllus; species Dascyllus trimaculatus. The sequence goes on along the minus strand of CM045462.1, from coordinate 23,052,096 downwards.
CACACAAGTTTTTTTTTTTAAACTGTCGATTTTTACTGCTTTAATCACGACCTGCTCATAAATAAAACCTCATTCTTTACTGCAAGACAAACATTGGATTTGTAAATCCTGTGAAACGGCTCAGTGTAAATGTTTATCTGAGGGCCGAGGTGTTGATGCGCTGCTTCATGTGAGTTGTGGTTTGGTCAGGAGGAGGTCGATGTTTACGCAGATCCCAAACTTTTGAACCAAACTCACTGAGCTGTTCCCATGGATATGATGGTTTGTTGTGGAGCTCGTCACCTGATGCGAAACGCACATCTGGTCCTCTTGGATCGTCTCGAAGTCCCTAAACTAACACGCCAAACACCCACCAGTCCAGTTTAAATATTATCACGGGTCAGAAGAACGAGCAAAACCTGGCTGTGAGTCTGGGAGTGGGTCGTGTGTTTAGACATGTGCATTCCTTTGTGTGGAGGGATTTTTACATCTTAAATCTCTTAGCAGCAGCTGGACCAAAGGAAAAGGGAAGGGCTGGGAGCTGTTTTCTAAAATATGAGGAGTCGTGACACGGCACATTTCCATTTAATCCTGGTGCAGCAGTTTATCTTTGTGTACGTCCTTCGTAAATCTGCGCTGTGAGGTCCGCTGATGGAAGATGTGCTTGGATCCTTTATTTTAAACCAAACATACAAATGCATATAAATGCTCCTATACAAGTCAAAGTCCTGCATTCAAGTAAAAATATAGCAGTGTTTTCAGAAAACTGGGTTCAAAGCTGCAAAACTAAAAGTCTCTGTAAAGCATTATTGCTGCTTATGCATCTTTTTCACTGCAGCTGCTTTATATAAAAAAAATCCTGTAAAATAACAGAAAAAAATATGTTAAAAAACCAGTGGAATACTCTGCTGTAAAAACTGCAAAAAAAAAAAACAGTGAAAATTACACCGAATAACTGTAAAACAGCGCTGTTTTTAGATGATTTACATGCAGCTAAACAGTGTAATTTTAGAGTCACACACTGTAAAGGCACAAATTTCTATTGGTAAAAATGCAGATTTTTCTATGCGGGCATTATACGTACAGTTTTCTTTTTTTGCAGTCAACACATAATTTTTCCTCTGTGATTTTACTAGATATTATATATAATTTAACAAAACAGGGAAGATCTGTAAACTACTATTTTTTCAATCCTTAATATACATAGTTTTTCTTTTTTAAAAATCACCACAAATATCTGTAAAATTAAAATATTTCTGCTGATTTA